>CP144692.1:9922851-10362851 GCA_036885675.1 Vigna mungo | reverse complement strand
AATGAGGTGATGCGCTGACAAAGCCAAGCCGCTGACGCGTGGATGAGATGTGTTGATGATGAGAGAGAAGCACGGTGAGATATTGGAAAATGAAATAATGAAGTGTGCTTTGGAAGGAGGCTAGAGGTCTTTGGACTCTCTAGCCAATGACTTTCAAAGGAGAATTATTTTCTGATTTAGAAAACCAAATTCTCATTAAGCTCAAAAGTAAGTACAATAAGGTAGGCATGGCTATTTATAGGACTAGAGGTCCTACATGCCTAACACCATACAACATACATCAAAGAAATACTAAACTAAAGAAATTGGGCTTGAACCCCGCGTATCAGACGCCGAATGGCCGAGCAGTTGAGGCCGAATGGCCAAGCAATTGAGGCCGAAGGGCCGAATACCTGTTTCCAAATTTGGATTAGTACCTAAGACAGAATGGCCGAAGGGCCGAACACTTGATGCCAGTTTTGGCTAAGTACCTGTGTGACCGAATGGCCGAGCAGATGATGCCGAATGGCTAAGCAATTGAGGCCGAAGGGCCGAATACCTGTTGCCAAATTTGGCTAAGGGCCGAACACTTGACGCCAGATTTGACTAAGTACTTGTGAGGCCGAATTGCCAAGCAATTGAGGTCGAATGGCCGAATACCTCTTACCAAATTTGGCTAAGTACCTAAGATAGAATGACCGAGGAGTTGAGGCCAAAGGGCCGAATAACTGTTGCTAAATGTGGCTTAGTACCTAAGGCCGAATGGCCAAGGAGTTGAGACCGAAGGGCCGAACACTTGATGTTGGATTTGGCTAAGTACCTGTGAGGCCGAATGGCCAAGTAAATTAGGCCGAAGGGCCGAATACGTGTTGCCAAATTTGGATAAGTACCTAAGGCCGAATGGCCGAGAAATTGAGGCCGAAGGGCCGAACACTTGATGCCAGATTTGGGTAAGTACCTGTGAGGCCGAATGGCCGAGAAGTTGAGGCCGAATCGCCAAGATATTGAGGCCTAAGGGCCGAATACCTGTTTCGAAATTTGGCTAAGTACTTAAGGCCGAATGGCCGAGGAGTTGAGGTCGAAGGGCCGAACACTTGACGCCAGATTTGGCTAAGTTCCTGTGAGGCCGAATTGCCAAGCAATTGAGGCTGAATAGCCAAATACCTGTTACCAAATTTGGCTAAGTACCTAAGATAGAATGGCCGAGGAGTTGAGGCCGAAGGGCCGAATACCTGTTGCAAAATGTGGCTAAGTACCTAAGACCGAATGGCCGAGGAATTTAGGCCGAAAGGCCGAACACTTGATGCCAGATTTGGCAAAGTACCTGTGAGGCCGAATAGCCGAGAAGTTAAGGCCGAATGGCCAAGCAATTGAGGCCGAAGGGCCGAATACCTGTTGCCAAATGTGGCTAAGTACCTATGGCCGAATGGTCGAGGAGTTGAGGCCGAAAGGCCTAACACTTTATGCATATTTATCTAAGTACCTGTGAGGCCGAATGACCGAGCAGTTGAGGCCGAAGTGCCGAATACCTATTGCCAAATTTGGATAAGTACCTAAGGCCGAATGGCCGAGGAATTTAGGCCGAAAGGCGGAACACTTGATGTCAGATTTGGCTAAGTACCGGTGAGGCCGAATGGCCAAGCAATTGAGGCCGAAGGGCCGAATACCTGTTGCCAAATTTGGCTAAGTACCTAAGGCCGAAAGGCCGAGGAATTGAGGCCGAAGGGCCGCCTACTTGATGCCAGATTTGTTTACGTACCTGGGAGGCCGAATGGCCAAGGAATTGAGGCCGAAGGGCCGAATACTGAATGCCAAATATGGCTAAGTACCTAAGGCCGAATGACTGAGGAGTAGAGCTTAAGGGCCGAACACTTCATTCCAATTTTACCTAGGTACCTGTGAGGCCGAATGGCCGAGCAGTTGAGGCCGAATGGCCGAGCAATTGAGGCCGAAGGGCCGAATACCAATTGCCAAATTTGGCTAAGTACCTAAGGCCGAATGTCGAGGAGTTGAAGCCGAAGGGCCGAACACTTGATGCTAGATTTTGCTAAGTACCTGTGAGGCTGAATGGCCGAGAAGTTGAAGCCGAATCGCCAAGCAATTGAGGCCTAAGGGCCGAATACCTGTTTCCAAATTTGGCTTAGGGCCGAACACTTGACGCCAGCATGTATTCTTTTAATTTTCTATATGAGTCTTTGTTGGTCAATGATCATAACGATATTTCATGATCGTCTTTATGATGTTCATATGTGTACATAGAACATCCTCTGGAGCTAGAAGTGTTTTAGTTGTCTAAAGTTATTTGGACAGTTTTGGTCAGGTAAGAGAAGCTAACCTTTTTCGTTATTATTGATGGGTTTTTGGGTCTTGATTGCATGACTAAGTGTTGTAAAATGTATTGTAGAAAGGGCAGGATGTCTCGTTTTATTAGGATTTTAGCTTGTGTTCAGTATAGTACTCGGTGTGTGCGCCTAACCGAAGTTTTACTCGTAAGTCTGTGAGGAACAATGAAGATAGGTCTGAAACCACGTGTGGAGGACGACTCTTATCCATGGTCCAATAATTACGTGTGAAGAAATGATATTGTGTAGTGTCCATTAGTTGCGTGTGAAGGACAAAATTCGATATGTCCATTAGCTGCGTGTGAAGGACAAGAACCAAGATGGGTTCAATAACTGCATGTGAAGGACCAATGTCCATTAGTTAGGTGTGAAGGACAAGAACCTATAAGTCTGATAATTGTGTGTGAAGGACATGAACCGATATGTCCGATAGTTGCGTGTGAGGGACGGGAATCGAGTCGTGTCCAAAGTTGCTTGTTGTAGAGGACTCGAGTCTCCTTGATTCAGTGATCATGGTTTTACATGGTAAAGTACAAGGAAATTATTGGGAAATTTCAAATGTATTATTAAATGATTTTGGTTGAGAGATAGAAGTCTTTTGGATAGAGGAATATATGTGTAGGTAACGCAATTTTCAAGGACAATATTTTTTTTAAGTTGGGGAGAATGTAAGATTCGAAAAAGTGAACACCATCAAAAGTCAACTAACATATACACATTCTTTTCACCCCTTCATGTATTGGGTTTGAGAGGCATGAGTTTGAGTGAATGTATGTAAGCTTTGGGGTTTGAAAATGGTGTTTTCGAGTTGCTATTAATGTCACCGTTGGGTGCCCCTAGTGACCACTAGGTGCTAAGTTTTGAAAAACCCAAAACAACAAGCCTATGTAGCTATACCGTTGGGCGGTATTTCTTAGCATTGGATGTCATTTGGACATTGGTTCACTGTCTTGTTAACACTGGGCACCACTCTTTCACTATTGAGCTCCAATTTGACAATGGTTCAATGTCTTGTTAGGCGTTACCTAGTTTCCTGCATTGCATCCTCATGGAAAAATTAAGATTTCCACTTTGTTAATCATCAGATCGAGCTGGAACTTTAACCGCTAATCCTAGTCACATAGTTCTTTGTTTTGATCGTCAGATCTTGAATTAAAGGTATGTAGTGAGACCAATTTTTCTCTTAAGGTCTTTGTATATTGGGTTGTTAACAACTTTGACCTTTGTTATTTGTTTGGTGCATAACTTTTTCTACAATTATCCAATTAGGTTGATTCTTTTTGCATTGTGTTCTCAATTCAATTACCTTTAACTTGAATGTAAGAATAAAAGTTTTAAAGTTTTGGACTAGGTGTGGTCTATTTCTAAAATCCCAAATAGTTTGTACAATATGTTATTAAGTTGTTGTGCAATTTACTTAAGGAAGTAGTATTTGATAAAAGTGATGAGAACTAGTTACTTCCAAGAGAGACATATGCTCTATGGTTTCTAATATGTGTTTTTGAATGCTTATTTAAGGATGTATAGACCTAATTGAAATTGTAGTATGTATGTCATATGTGTGAACATATTAAGCATGAGTCGTCAATTTCTTTATTGAGACTGTTGGAAATATACAAGTAATATGTAATTGGTTGTGATTGTTGAAATTGGTGATATTATGGGGATTTCTAGAGAGGAAATCCTATTTACTGTGTGATTCACTAGGATGTGCCTTGAGGTAAGGACTATTCCATTTTGTGTAGTCATCCCGAACTCTACTAATCATTCATACTCATGTAAAGGAGAAATAAACTTGTGTATATTAGCTATGTAGAACAATATTTTTACCACCATAAGTTCATGGCTTCACTAGTCTGATTCAATGGCACATATTTCGATAAATTGAGTTATATAAGAGTTTGGTTGTATGTATGCTTTTATGTAATAATTGAGTGACTCATTGTATTATAATTGTATATTATCTCCTTTTCCAGGTAGCTTACCCTGTTGTGTGTTTTGTGGTTTCTATGTTTTCTTCTTCTTTTTGCAAGGGGAACCTTTTGTGGATGTAGAGCTAGTTGTTTGAGTTGTGAGACAATATTAGATTAATTGAATCAATTTGATTTTCACAAAAATTAGAATTGAAAAGAAATAAAAACTTAAAAGTATTATATATGTGTGTGTGTCTCTGTGTGTGTGTGCGTGTGTGTGTGTGTTGTGTGTGTCTGTGTGTGTGACAACAAAATTATCTTGTCTGATAAATGTGAGAAAGTTTACAAACACAATCAAATAGGAAATATGTCAAAATCATGAAAAAGGACAATGTGATTTGGATGGTAGTTTGCAACTTGGTAATGTCTTCTGTGTGCCTCAATTAATTTGCAATTTAATTTATGTATCCCAATTAATTGATATCTCCAATTTTATGGTTTAATTTATTTTTTCTAGAGTATTTTGAATGTGCATGCATTAATGTTTAATCTGTGGTATAGACGTTTAGGTCACCTGTCACAAAAGGTGTTAAAGTTAATTCTCATGTAAGTCAATTTAGTAAAAACAATAATATAGAACTTGTGATGTATGTCACTGTGCTAAACAATGTAAGAATCATTTTACAAAAAGTGGGAGTTTGTTTGAATTCGTTCATTGTGATTTATGGGAACTGTATCACACTCCTTCATTATGTGGGGTGCAATATTACTTACCAATTATCAATTATTATTCAAAGTTTGAGTTTATTTTTTATATAATGAAATTGAAGTTAAGTTTATATTTATGAATTATATTGTTTTTCTCAATATAATTTGATACAAAAATAAGAAAGTACGAAGTAACAATGGTACAAAATTTATTGATTTTATTTTATACAAATAAAATATTTCAACAATTACCAAATGCAACAAAATATTTAAATTTCAAATAATTATTGATAATTTAGAGATATCAATATTGACAATTTTTTAGTTAAAAGTTTATCAAGGTTTTTTAAATTGATATTTTAGAAAAATAATTTATTTTCAATTTATTTGATTACCATTATTTAGGCTATGAGAATCTAGAAAATGGTGTTAAAGCAATGGTGGTTTATATAAAAAGAGAATAGTATAATATTTTAATAATAAATTTTTAAACTATATTAAGTTTATTTTTATAAAATCATCATCTCTCTAAACCTATTATCTAGGTTTTCTTTGTACCATCTCTATTCAGTTTTGACCCTAATCTTAATCTGATTAAAGATCATAAACTTGCAAGATCATTCCTAGCAAGGAATTCTACATAACCATATCCAATCAAAGAGTGGAACAAAGTAAATTTTCATTTTGCCCTTTTTAGACATTCTCTTAGGGTGCATGCAAGCCTTAAGGTAATGCATGTGACTCAAGGTTTCTCTTATTGAATCTCTATTACTCTTTGATCATGATGTTATGTTTAGAATTCTAACCGGGATTTTGATTAGTTGTTTAGGTGACCATGTGTAGTATAGAGCTCTAAGAAGCAATAAAGTAAGAAAGAGAGTTTGTCTCAAGTGATGAAAGCTAATTTTAATTAAATTTCTATTTGGTTTTCGTTTTTAAGTGTCTTGTTTCAATTGGACAAAGATGAATTGTCGAATTGAGAGATTTTTTTTTATGATTGAATAATGAAAGGAAATGTTAGGTTACCTAATGATGAGAATATGCATGTTATGAGTTTTACTCTTTGAGTGTATGATGGATTGTTTGTGAATGAGAATTTATAGTTGAGACTATGAGTTTTATATGGAATTTGATATGTTTTTGACTTGTGATAGCATGAGATGAGTTTTTAGTTTGGTTGGCACTATCAAATTGCAAGATATTGTTGTCTACGATATGCAAACTCGTTGTGTAAGCCTTATCCTCGCTAAAACCGTGTTTATCATAGTTAGGGGAAGTCTGTTCACTGGATTAGAAAACTCTTGTTAAGCGAATGCCAAACTCGAGTTTGACAAAGAGTAAGGGGAAGGAGGACTTATTGAGCGATTATGTTCTCGCTAGGCAAATTATTCTAAATTTGGTTCTAGTGTTGGACTCGCTAAGCAAGACATGTAGTCGTTAAGCAAGTGAACCTCCAGGGGTTACTCGTTGAGTAAGTGTATGTGCTCACTAGGTGAGTTTATATATTTCAAGGGTGCCTTATTTGAAAAGAAATTATATGAAGGAGGTGAATGATACAACGAGGTGTTTTAAGGTCAATTATGTGATATATTGATTGAATGTGGTAAATGAATTGTATGATCATATCATTCCTAAGGAGGAAGGGTATGAAATGTATGTCTAGTGTTATGCATTTATTAGGGATATTCATTTAGAAGTTATCCTTATACTCTACTAGACTCTCAAACTCATGTAGAGGAGAGAGTCTAGGTAGTGAAGAAGGAAGATGGTTTTTATAGTTGGTCTTGGAGTCATGGACTCCTTTTCTTTTAGGCTATAAGTGAGCTCATCTTATCATGAAAGGAGGGAACTAGGTATTACTAGAATTGTGACACTTGATGATTTCATTTTACGTGACAAGGCAAAACTTATAGAGTCTAAATGGATGCATAAATCTAGATAATTGAGTATAGGTTATAAATATGTAAATGTATGAGAATTGTTTTGTGATAGATAGATTTTTTATTTGCTAGTTTGGTTGTCACATTAATGATATAGATCTTTATATAAGAATTGCATATTTATGTTTTAAGTTACTATCAGCCTACCATTCTCTGTTGGTTGTTTGTATTTCTTTTATAATAATTATTTCTATATAGTGAGAGTAGACGAAGTTGGAAATAGTGATGATGTTAATCAATTGAGAACTGTTATTAAAATTCTTTTAAAGTGATGTACATAAATATATATAACTTGATGTAGTTATTATTCTTGATTTGGATTTGAATTATTTTAGTAATTTATGTATTTTGAAAAATGAAAAGAATGTAACTATATTATATTTGTATATTTGTATGCTTGTATATCTTTTTATCCATATAAGCAGGTTTACTTAATACTTAATTTGTATGTATGAATCTAAGATAGTTGAAATCTATATATTTTTTTTATATTGCTATATAGGTTAACATAGATCAAGATTATTTTTACACTGTTAATGATGGGTGTTTTTTTATCAACTTATTTTGGATTAAATATGTTTAATTCTTATACTTTAGAGCGGTTTTGGTTTTAGTTTCTTTTTTAAAGTAAGGTACATTTTAGTTCTTGATCTTAAGAAAACTTTAATTTTAGTCCTCCAAAACTAACACCTTTAAAAATCTGATGAGCTGGCTAACGTGGGATTACAGTTTTGCTTTGTCCCTCTTGGCACATGTGATTAATTGTTTACTCATGTGTTAAGTGATTGGGGTTTTTTACAGTTTAGGAATTTTATTTTCGTGAATCAGATTTAGGAATTTTTATTCGGGAATCAAATTGGTGTTCAAATTCAATTAGGGTTCGTATTTCTGTTGGTGTTCATTCTCTTCCACTTATCCAATTATACATCAAAGAGGAATGGTGTTTCACAGCGGGTTTGGCAGATGACTTTTGGTTGTCAGTTGATGCTGGCAGGCTAAATGGCAAAAGGGAACCCACTTACAAGGAGGGGGCAGATACATTGATGAAAAAAGAGTTAAAAAAAAATTAGATACAGGGATAACAGGAGGCTCTTGAACACAGCTCTCAATTCCTCTATTCACTCAATAGAGTCACCCCCTCCGAACCAATTCCTCCATCACGCTCATCACCGAAATCCATCATCCCACCCAACTTCCACTCCATCTTCCGACTATCAAAAACCCCAAAGCCATTTTTCACACAGAGACAGAGACAGAAAAACATTCGATGATCATCTTTCACACACGAAATTTGATTCCTCTATATTCCCACAACATCCATTTTCTCATTCGCACAGAGAAACGCCTTCATCATTTCGTCTTTCACTCTCCCCTCATCTTGTTCAAGACCTGAAAAACAGATAACAAGTAAGCCTCAAGTTTCATCACCTCCTTTGCTAACATCAAAACATAAAGCACAGAATCAGAGGAGAAATGGAGGGTTTGGAACGCTACGAAGAGGGGCGGCGCTCCTGCCGTGATTAATGTCGCCGATGGTCTTGGCGATGACCGGTGGCAGCACCTTTAGCCGAGCTTGAAGATTGTCATGGTGGCTGGTTTGGTGGAGGCGAGGTCTGGGCGAGAGAAGATAAAGATGGTGGTCCGCGGTGGTGCTCCTGGCCGGTGAGGAAAAGCGACGGCCCTGGCTTGGCCGCAACGGCGACTTGCGCGGGATAGCGGCATCGACGACGCCGGCAACCTTGTCGGTCTAGGTTGCTGTCGATTCAAGTCTTTGCGATGACGAACGGCAGAGGCGCGAACAATGGTGTCGCTGGCACTGCTTCACGGTGTCAGAGCTTACCTAACTGAATTTGAACACCAACAGGATGAGGGGAGAAAACGAACACCACGAACCCTAACTGAATTTGAACACCGATAAAAATCCCTAAACTGTACAAACAATCAATTACACATGAGAGAGGAAGCAAAATTGTACTACAGACGTTAACCACCTCAACAGATTTTTAATACTAAAATCAAAGTTTCTTAAGACAGGAGACTAAAATCTATTTTACTTTTAATTTAAAACAAAGAAACTAAAACCAATACTTTGAATTTAAAACAAAGAAACTAAAACCAAAACCGCTTAAAATATAGGATTAAAAATATATTTAATTCATTTTTCTTTTATTAATATTCACTTGATATTAATAAGAAAACTATTCAATTATTGTCGGATGAAAGTTGTCCTAGTTAACACTAAAAAAATTAATAAATAATTATCACAAATATCATAAAAATAAATCATGAACATCAATTGAAATATATATATATATATATATATATATAATTAACATCCACACACACAAAAAAAGTCTCCTTGATATAAATAAAAAAAACAATTAATATCAAATAAAAAATAACAATAATTATCATAAAAAAATCATTTCAATAATTTAAATAATGAAATAACCTCTATAAAAAATTTAGGTCAAAATCTACTTAAAAATAATAATTTCTAGTGTCTCAATCAAATCCATGATGCTCAAACTCAAATTGAGCTAAACAAATAGGAAGAAAAAATAAAATATAAATTTGAGAATATAAAATTTTCAAATAATTTTTTTTAATTTAAAATTTGCTAATTTAAAATAATTCAATTAGTCTAATAAAATTGTAAATGGGAAGAAAAATGAAGAATAAGAAAGCATTAATTAGTAATAAATGAAAGTAAAGGAAAGATGGAGATGCGTGATTATCTCATGTTTGAGAAGCAGAAAAATGCGCACAATCGTTAACAGAGAGTATAAGGATCCTATATTTATGCTTTTCTTATATCTATAAATAAAGCTTTTGAAACACCAAATAACACCATTTTACACCTATTATTCTTTCTATCATTCTTTTTCATCAAATCAATAAAAGATGTCAAGTACACAGCAAAACTTCAGTGCAGGCCAAACCCAAGCCCAGACTCAGGTCAACAAATCCGTTTCTCAATCCAAAACCTCACTCTCTTTTCTTATCTTATATATTACTTCTTTCTTTAACCAAAACTTTGGTAGAATGAGTTTATAGCTATTTTTATATACTTTATCTTAGCAAATTGAAAATATATATTATTCTTAATTGTTAATGAGTGTTGTTGGATTATGGTTCAGGCTAAGGCCGAAAATTTGGTCCAATCTACGAAGGAATCAGTTTCGGCAGCTGCTGACAAAGCTAATGAAGGCAGCTGCTGAGCAAAATAAGGAGGAAGCAGCTGGTTTTCTCCAACAGGTTCCTCTTATTTCTCATATCAAAATTTTTGCTCAATTTTTTCATTATAGAACATCCTTACCATGAACATAATCTATGTTTCTTTTTGTGATTCTCACTGCAACTTCACGAACATCAATTTCTTAATTAATTTCAATTACACCTTTTTGCAGACTGGGGAGCAAATGAAGAACATGGCTCAAGGTGCTGTGGATAGTGTGAAACACACACTGGGAATGGACAAGAAATGATCAATGTTCATTAGTAAAAGTGTCTTTATAGGTTCTTGCTTATTCCTAGTTGTTAGGGACTAGCAAATTAAGTATTTATTGATTAATTATTATGGACTTTTCTTCAAGGAAAAATTCATTTCTAATAAAAAAAGTTGCTTATTTATACTTTTCTTCTTTTCTGGATTAACTTTCTGTAGTATTCACTTTTATATATTATTATAGTTTAATTACTAATTTAAATATGATAATTATAAAACTCAAACTTTTAACTACTTTTAGTCCATTTAGATGCTAGTCAATAAAAGAGATAAGAAAAATTGTATATATAGGAATTGTATAAAGACATTAAAAAAACAATTATTTGTTTTCTTTATTCTAAAACTAGAATTTTAACTTCATAAAAAAAATTCTAAAATGACTCAATTTTTAATGTATTATTAAAGATATTTTCTTCATTTTTCGAAATAAAATGCATTATGATTTTATAGCAAATAAACATACTTCATTTAAGAGTGAAGTTATTTTAAAATATTGTTTCGACTAAGATAAAAAAAATCCTTTCAAAATCTGAATGAACTTGACAAATATGAATGAATTGACAAAGAATGAAAAAAAAAATTATAGCAAAAACGAATTTTTCAAATAATAAAAAAAAGAGCAAAAAGAATACTAAAAAATAAGGTTTTTGTTACCTAATCTCAATAATTTAAAGCAAGAACCAAAGAGGGATGTGATAAGAGACCTTTTTGTACTTGTAAGATAATTGACAAAAGTACATTAATACAGCTACAGCCACTAATTCTAACAAAAATGCTGCAGACATTACTTCCCAAACTTTTAAAGTGATTTCGCCATATAAGACTGGCAGAAAAATTAAATTAGATATTATCAATGTCTATCAGCTAGTTATGCATACATGTTGGAAGTGCCAAAGTTCCTATGTTTACCATCACACGTGTTGCTCAGTTGGAAGCCTTGACTAGAAAGCTGGTTGATGAGCAGAGATTCAAATTCGCATGCCATGCTTTTTCCAGGGACAAGGAAATAAAGGAATGATGCTTCATGCATACCTTCTTTCAATCTATGTCTTCGAACCCGTCCCTCAAGATCATCTGTCTATAACATTTCAATGCAACAAAAAATTCAACTAATTGACAAATATTCAAAAAAAAAAAAAAGGAGCTGTATAACGTAATGATGTCATACAAACGAATAATTTGCAGCATTTCAGACATATTACATGTTTTTGTTATTTACAGCTAAAAGTCATCAGAAATTATATTTAGAGATACTATAAAGGAGATAGACACAATAAGAACTATAAGTCCCCAAAAAGAACTGTGGGTCAGATTATAGAATTTTTATTAGTAATTCTGTCTTTTCATGTGATCGTTCATGTGAGACACTCTTTCGGAAGGGAATCATATCCATCCTACCCAACCATGAGGCTAATTCATGCAGCCAGGTTCAGCTATCAGCTATCAATTAAATACTGCTTTTGGCTAAAAACAGTTACTATAGAATCAATTATGGTATCCCCACAGCTATTGAGAACATTTTTTACAGCAGAGACTTACTCCCTTGTAAATAGAAATAAAGAAAAACGCTAGATAGTCAAAATTAACAATAGAAATAGATCAAAATAAGTTGGTGTTATTATTCCTGGATAAATTAGGAATGTCTACCCGTTTGTTTTCTTCAAAAACCAACTTCATATATATAGCTCAATTTTGCCTATATGGTGTCTAGTTATTTTCTCGCGTTGTGTATCACGCAAAGATAAAGGAAGAAACAAAATAAATAAGGAAAAAGGTTACTTCAAATTACGATAATATACTAAAGTTGGTATTTACCTCTCCTACGTAGAGTTTTTTATCTGGCCTTAAAATCACATAGACGCATGAAGAACCTACAACCGATGGAGGTGGCTGCTCCCTTGTACCGACTAAGAGACATTTTATCTCAGGAAGCTCCAATGCAATCCTTTTGCTTTTCCGTTCCAATATATAATCCTGGCATATCCTAGTGACAGCTCTTTCAACTTCCTGGCGTAAAACTTCCATTTGATTAGCTCCTGATGAGAACCTTTTAGAATGAAGACGTGTTGTATTCAAATTATTAAAATTGTTGCAAGTAGAAAACTTCTCTTCTTTTGGGAAATTTTCCTCAGCATAAACTGACTGATAAAGATATTCAGCTCTTCTGATAATAGGCTCAGGAATTCCTTCCCTAATGGCAGTTTCAAAAGCAAGACTTTCCTTACAGACCCCATCTGTCAGCTTCCACGTAGGCATTATTTGTCCATCAATGGACGTTGTGCCCATTGCTTTGCGCACAGTGCTTTTTATGTTTAGGGGCAAAGTAAATATTCCATGCAAGTGAGTGGACACAACACCCAGACAACCAATTCTTTCTAGAGTTTCAATGATGCTACCAGCAATACAAGTCCCTTTTGCAGTTTCTGTTCCTCGACAAATTTCATCAACAAGTACAAGGCTCCTTTTGGTGGTTCCGCCAATGATGGATCGAAGTTCTGACATTTCCACCTGAAACAAATACAAAAAAGATGGATGAAATGTTCAAGGTAATTATGAAAACTGTAATTCCATAAAGCACAGAAAAGTATTTAAGTTTATGGATAATGATGTTGACTTCCCCTATCTTGATAATTCCTCCCAAAATTACAACAAAATAATTTCTCTCTTATTAAGTGCCATCACATGCATCTGACATATATACATACATTGATTGGATAATTTAGGAAAGTAGCACAGCCTATCCAAGGAAACAAATTTCTGAGATTGTGGTGTTGATATGCTAGTTATAAAAAATCAAGATACAACCAATATCTAAAACTTAAATATCTAAACACTCCTCAAACTGGTGAATAAGTGTTCTCCATTCTCAACTTGGGCATAATCCTCTCAAAATTACTCTTGTTCAACCCCTTGGTAAGTATGTCTGCAACCGGTGCTTGGTAAGTATGTTTGCAAGCATGGTTTGAGAGATTCACCAAAGTGATGATGAGCCTTAAATATAAATAGAGCCAGGGGGACCACACTTTATTTGTCAAACATTCTGATTTAGGGGGAGTAACAGTTCTATTGGTCTACGTGGATGATATCATTGTTACTAGAATGACAAAAAAGAGCAACAAAGGTTGAGACAATGCCTTGCCAAAGTGTTCGAATTCAAGATTTTAGGAAAGTTAAAATATTTTCTGAAAATGAAAGCAGCTTATTCCAAGAAAGGGATCTTCATATTTCAGCAAAAATACATTATTAACCTGCTAAGGAAACCGGTAAAACAGCATACTAACCAACATGTACACCTGTGATCCAAATACAAAGATGGGAAGTGCAGAGGGTGAAATTGTGGATAAAGAAATGTACCAGAGACTTGTGAGAAGACTTATTTATCTATTTCACACTAGACCAAATATTGCTTTTGCTATTAGTCTAGTTAGTCAATTTATGGATCAACCAAATGATATACATTTACAAGATGCTCTTAGAATTGTCTAGTATTTGAAAGAAACACCAAGAAGAGGAATTTTGTTCAAAAGAAACAAGAACGTTAGTCTTGAGGCATATATTAATGTTGTTTATGCAGGCTGAGTTATAAATAAAAGGTTCACTACTGGATATTGCACCTCCCTAGGTGGAAACCTAGTAACTTGGAAAGTAAAATACAAGATCTAGTGCGCAGCATAATTTCGAGCAATGACTCAAGGAATATGTGAATTGTTACTGTACAAAAATATTTGTTTCTAACATTATTCATGGAGGAGCAAACGTACTTATCGAAAATGCTAATTTATGATGGATATAATCTATCTCTCAATTCACAATAAATGATCTTGTACAATAGATATAAAATATACCATCAGTCTATTAATCCTCCTAATTATGAAATGTAATTAAAACTCCTAATTATGTAACTAAAATTATACAAGGAAATATTAACTGCAACATAATTTAAGAGCTTCTTAAACTTATGGTTGTAGATTATATTGGAAGAAATAAACATATTGAAGTGGACAGATACATTATCAAAGAAAAGCTTGACAGAGTTACTCAAGGACAACTTGTAGACATACTTACCAAAGGGCTAAACAGCAGTATCTTTGAGAGAATTATATCTAAGCTGAAATGTAGAAGACTTATTTACTAGCTTGAGAGGGAATGTCGAGATATTTTAGGAGGCTTTGGATTTTATTTTGTCGAGATACTTTAGGAAGTTCTAGAATTTACTCCCATTGGTTCTAATTATTTATATTGACGATATCTTAGTTTTATTACTAGCATATCAATCCTGCAATCTCAGTGATTTTTTCCTAGAAGAGGGTGTTCTTGTTTCCTAAATTACCCGATCAATGTATGCATATATATCATGTGTATGTAATGAGACTCAATAAGACAGAAATTATTTTCTACTAAACTTAAGAAAAACCCTTAGGATTCTTTCAGTAAGCAATGACTTTAATGTCTAGTACCATGCTTAAGGATCTTTAGATTGTGACATCGGAGCTACTGACCATGCGACATCATATTCTTGTTTTCTAGCATACACTACTTTCTCTAGTAAACAACACGTTAGTATTGTGTTTATGAAAATGGTAAAAAGGTATTGCAGAAAGTAAAGACCAACATCCTTGGAAGTCATAGAATAGTCCATTTTCAAGTGTTGGTAACTAAGTTCGTTTGGGAAGAAGCTTTATCTATGAATACTTCGTAAGTGGGTATTCATCCTGGTTATGACCTCATTCTTGCTTTCCATCCATATTTGATCACTCTGGCGTTGGGTTTGGGTGTAATCAGAATTGTATAATATTTTACTATGGATGAACATGAGATAAAAGCATGAGAAAATATCAAACCTGAAAGGAACTCTTTTTATCAGCTGGACTATCATATGACTTCATATGAAGTGTGATGGAGTCAAAATAAGGAATCACGGCTGATTCTGCAGGAACCATGAGTCCACATATCCCAAGTAGTGCAGCAGCACAAATTGAACGAAGTAAACTTGATTTCCCACCACCATTCGGTCCTGTCAAAAGAAATAATGATTCCATATCAACATCATTACGCACAACACCCTCTGCGATGTGGATCCAATAAGGTGATAAACCAACTATCTTCATCCCATGGGTTTTGTCCGACGATTTCACATCCTGCAACAATTTAACATATAGCCATCATCTCTCAAACCCAAACAAGTTATGAATAAAAATAACTGGCCATTAGGTGATAGAGAAACACATTTACACATCTATGCTCAGAGGACTGAGAGATAGTTGTAATTGTCTAACAATTTGTAACTGCCTAATCAATGGAGTTATTGTAACCGCCTAACAGTTGTAACTATCTGACCAAGATACAACCCATTTACAAGAGTGTACAATTTACAGAGAACAATCCATAAGTTTATTCTCTGCAAACATAAACATTATCCATCAATAAAAGTAACAGCACTATCAAGTTGTTACATACTACCTCAAACCCATTCGAATCTGCAAGTGTTGGAAAAACCCATCTCCTTCTTCTCCCTTCACTGAAAGGCATCAATGAATAAATAATTTCACCATTTCAGTAATATAAAACATTGATTGGTTACAATACATTTTACAACCACCGATTTCAAAACAGAAGAATTCCACAAGATTCTGAAAAGTGGAGAATGATTATTTTGTGGTATGCTTAATTTATTAAAAAGACCAAGATAATAACAATTAACCTGACCACTGATTCCCTATTTTCCATAAACAACCCAAGAAAAGCAAGCATATATGTTAGATTACCACATATGTCTGCCAAATCAAGAGAGCCTATCACAATATGCAATTATCAAGATGAGCTATATTCTGACACCATATCAGATTTCATCCTAAAACCTATTGGTATTAAGTGAAGTTACACAGCAAATATATAAGCCATATACCAAGGACTGAGGCAGACCATGTGGGAATATATCCCAACACCCACCTTATATAGAAGTCTTGCAAATTAGGAGAACCTACCAGTAGAGGTGACTACTAAGAGTCTCTGATACCATATCAGATTTCATCTTGAAACCAATTGATATTACATGAAACTGTCCAGATAACACTAATTAAGGCAAGTGATGTAGGACTTCCCAACAATGTACACTATGAGACAGATAGCACAACTTTCATGCTGTCTTCCCATTCCTAAATATTTGTTTAACTACTGCTCCTATTTAAAAAAACTGCTCTTACTTGAAAGCTTTATCATATGACAATAAAATATAAGTTTTGTTAAGACATTATTCAGATTAGATATTCAATTTTTGGTTTTCTATTCTTTGATTCTCTCCTACATTCCTTACATAAACTGTTGTAAACACTAAACTTTACGAACTTATTTTGCTGTCCATCTGCATAAATATTGAACAAAATCATATAATGCAATATGCAATTTTCATAATACTGTTTCATGTTTTCCAATGACTTCAATTAAATCACAAAACTATTGTTTGAGCCCTAGGAGACAAATGTCCATTAAATATTTTCTAATGAAACTAAATTTAATCAACAAACTTAAGACAGATTGTTAAGGACTGGAAAGTATATGAGAGGAAAAGATATAAGAGGGACTGAACGGTAGAGGGACCGAACGGTTCAAGCGGGAACCGAACGGTAGAAGCTGGGACCTAACAGTACAAGTGGGAACCGGACGAGAGAGCGGACGGTAGAGGCGGGAAACTAGGGTACCGGACGGTAGAAGCGGGAATCTAATTACAGTAACAAGAGAGATATTCCGAGAGAAGATATTCAGCTAGGCATAATTAGAGTAACTAGATCATATCGTAATATATTATTCGGTAGATCTTAATATATTATTCAGTATAAGTTAAATATAGTAAATAGGATTATTTTCTAATATTCAGTACATTTTTGGAGGGGATTGATTAGTATAAATAAAGGGGGAAGCCTAGGGTTAAAGGCACGCTTTAGATTGTGAGTTTTGTAGAGAGGTTATGCTCTCAGGGTAACTGACGGAGGTTATGCTCCCAGTTATTGGTTGTTTTCTTTGATTCAGTATTTTCCATTCAATAAAAGAGGTCTTTATTCATTTGTTTTGCCATTATTTCTCTGTGAGGGTGTGTGAGGGAAGCACTCTAGTTACGTTCCATTCTCGGATCCGTAACAATTGGTCCGACCTGCCGGATCGAAGGGAGGAGCGAACGGCCAGCGAGTACTGATCGATGGAAGTAGTAGAGGCCATGGAGGGAAGAATGACTATGGTCGAAGGGAAATTAAAAGAAGTGGAGGCAACAGTGCAAAGCGGGTTCCAAGAGTTGATGAAGATGATTGAAGGATTAAACCGACAGCGAGAGGGACACGCAGAACAGAGCCAATCCTCGGTTCAAGGTCCATTGAAGGATAACGTGAGCGAGAAGGGTGATGGAGCGAACGATGGGGAGAGGAACGAACCGAACGGTAACGTCGTAGGCGGACCAAACGGTGTCGAAGGAGGAGGTCCGAACGGAAAGAATAGCAATGGCCCGGACGGTGTAGGACGACCGGAGGAACAATCAAATTGGAGGAAGAGGGTAGAATTACCCGTTTTTGAAGGCTTTGATCCACTAAATTGGATCAATAGGGCGGAAAAATTCTTTGAGTTGCAAGGGGTAACGGAGGAAGAGAAGTTACGACTTGCCTACATCAGTATGGAAGGCAGTGCGGGGTTTTGGTTCAGGTTCTGGAGGGAGCAGACGGGAAACCGAACGTGGACAGGGCTAAAGGAGGCAATGGTATTGCGATTCGGAGGAATGAGCCAGGGCCCAATCTATGAAAGATTGGCAGCTATTAAACAATCCGGATCAGTAGAAGACTACGTTCAAGAATTCGAAATCTTGGTGGGACAGACCAAAGGGATTGCAAAGGAACCACTAATGGGGTATTTCATGGCCGGGTTGAGGAATGAAATTCGGAATCAAGTCCGACTCCTTGATCCACAGGAGCTAATGATAGCCATAAGGATGGCAAGGGATGTGGAGGAAATCCAAGGCGGTATGAAGACGAGCAGTGGGAGTACGAGCAGAACACAGTCCTGGGGCAGACCGAACGGAACAGGAACACGAATAGAAAGCAGCCATTCCAGTCAAACCCGTACGGGAATTGCAACAGGGAACCGAACGGGGCCCACGGAGAATGAGGGGACTGAAGGAAAAGAAGGAGCGCCCAGGAACGACCGAACCACCAGCAACCGGGAAAGAAACGTACGGTATTTGCCGCACGCGGAATATCTGAAAAGAAGGGAAGAAGGGAGATGCTTCAAGTGTGGGGGACCGTTCGGTCCAGGCCACCAATGCCCCGAACGCAGTCTGCGGATGACGATATTAGCCGAAGATGAGGAAGACGAGGACGAAGAGGAAGGGGCGACCGAACTCAACCATATACAAATGGAGTTGTCAGCCTTCTCAGCTGGGGGCCTAACCCAAACCAGAACGATGAAGTTACATGGATAGATAGGAGGAAAGCAGGTGCTGATCTTGAT
Source organism: Vigna mungo (assembly GCA_036885675.1). Classification (NCBI taxonomy): domain Eukaryota; kingdom Viridiplantae; phylum Streptophyta; class Magnoliopsida; order Fabales; family Fabaceae; genus Vigna; species Vigna mungo. Next base: position 10,343,974 of record CP144692.1, on the reverse strand, counting down.
TGATAGTGGTGTCAGCCACAATTTCATAAGCAACGAATTGGTGAGGGCGCTAGGGCTAGCCGTAGAAGACACTCCTCCTTATTCGGTGAGTTTAGGAGACGGACAGAAGAAGAAGACTCGAGGACGTTGTGAAGAGGTGACCATAGAGGTGGGGAAAACGAACATTACCGAACGGTTCCATTTGTTCGAACTGGGAGGGGTTGATGTGATATTAGGAGTGGAATGGCTCGCCAAACTGGGAGAAGTAACGTTGAACTGGAGGGATTTGACAATGGTGTTTGGGCACGAAGGAAAAAGGACGACCATACAAGGAGACCCCACTTTAGATCAGAGAGTGGTTGAACCAGAAACGTTGTTCAAAATGAAGGAAGGGGAAGCATGGATGATAGCATGGGAGCTCGGGTGGACAAGGAAGAGGGAGGAAGGAAAACCGTTCGGTCATAAGCTGACCGAGAAGCAGAAACAGGCCCAGGATCAGATCCTCAAACAGCTGAAGTTTCATCTTGCAAGGGCCCAGGAACTAATGGAGAAACAGGCCGATAAAAGAAGGAGACCGGCAGATGTGGAAGTGGGTGATTGGGTGTACCTAGAGATCAGACCGCACAAGCAGTCATCAATGCCGTCCAGATTGCATCCTGAACTAGCCGCACGGTATTTTGGACCGTACCAGGTCATACAGAAGATTGGGGAAGTGGCCTTTAAGCTTCAACTACCAGAGACCGCACGGATACATCCAGTTTTTCATGTATCTCAATTGAAGAAGGTAGTGGGGGAAAGAAGTGTGGAGAAGGAGTTACCGGGAGATTTGCAAATGGAGGGACCCTCCTTGTGGCCGATCAGAATTTTGGATGGAAGACAGATACAACAAGGGGAGGACGTGGTACTCCAAGTGTTAATAGAGTGGCAAAGGGAAGGACGGACGGTGCAAACTGGGAAGACGCCCTGACTATTAGAGATCAATATCCAGACTTCAACCTTGAGGACAAGGTTGATCATTAGGCGGTGGGTAATGTTAGGGACTGGAAAGTATATGAGAGGAAAAGATATAAGAGGGACTGAACGGTAGAGGGACCGAACGGTTCAAGCGGGAACCGAACGGTAGAAGCTGGGACCTAACAGTACAAGTGGGAACCGGACGAGAGAGCGGACGGTAGAGGCGGGAAACTAGGGTACCGGACGGTAGAAGCGGGAATCTAATTACAGTAACAAGAGAGATATTCCGAGAGAAGATATTCAGCTAGGCATAATTAGAGTAACTAGATCATATCGTAATATATTATTCGGTAGATCTTAATATATTATTCAGTATAAGTTAAATATAGTAAATAGGATTATTTTCTAATATTCAGTACATTTTTGGAGGGGATTGATTAGTATAAATAAAGGGGGAAGCCTAGGGTTAAAGGCACACTTTAGATTGTGAGTTTTGTAGAGAGGTTATGCTCTCAGGGTAACTGACGGAGGTTATGCTCCCAGTTATTGGTTGTTTTCTTTGATTCAGTATTTTCCATTCAATAAAAGAGGTCTTTATTCATTTGTTTTGCCATTATTTCTCTGTGAGGGTGTGTGAGGGAAGCACTCTAGTTACGTTCCATTCTCGGATCCGTAACACCGTAACACAGATACTTGTAGCTTAAACAGATCAAATAAAACCCACTTAAAATAATGTACCAAAAAGAAAAATACCACTGCATTTTATCCAAAAAAGTACAGCAGAAGCAACTACAAATGTTTACAAACCTTGCATGAGCGAATAAAGCTTTGGTAATAACAAGTAGTGTGGATGAAAAGACAAGAATGTTGATACTGTAATGCAATTCAGTAGCGAGTTCCCTTAAAATTTCCAAAACTCGTTCTGTTGCCTTGGCATTTGTTTCATGGTACCTTAAACAAATTAACTTATCAACATATATGATTTAGCAAAAAGAACTACAGGAGTTTGACAAAATAAAAATAATAATAATAATAAGATACAATTACTCATAAAAAAGGTACCTTGTTAATGCAGCCTCAACCTTCGGTGTGGTAAACCATTCCTCCCCAACCTTTTTACCTTTAGAATCTAAAGCATGCCTGAGCTGTTTAATCTGTTCCTCCCCCGGGCTACCAGACCACAAATTCGGTGTAAAGCGTTTGCCTCTGAACCAAACTGCCTCATGCTCACGAGCATAACAAATTTCCCCCCTAGGACCTCCAAGTGGGGCTAAAGTAGCCTTTACTCTAGAAACAACAGGAACAAAATCTTCAGTGACCTGCAATAATGTTGGGACAACATTAATGTTGCATAAACAAGACTCCAAATATGCAAACATGTATAGACAACGTTGAGTTACATAGACCTACTGCTATGTGCAAGACCTCAGCTGCTTTTTGCACTGCAGTAAACACGTCATCTATGTGGATTCTTTTAATTCGACCTTTCCATTTAGACTCCATATCTTCAAAAAATTCATGAGGTATAAGAGAGAAAGAGTTGACTTTCTGATCATTCCCACCATCCAGAGAGATTATTTCACCAATCTTACTAGATGCAACTTCACATCCAGCAACCTGGAAACAAAATAACATTAGGGTAGTCTAATATATTAGGGTAGAATTATTTATGGGTAAGAGTAAATCATATATATATATATATATATATATATATATATATATATATATATATATATATATAAATATATATATATAATATTAAACTAAATTTGGAATATATTAACAGCACTTGAAATAATAGATCCCTATTATTCAAGGATATAATTAGATCCCTATAAATTATTCAAGGATATTTACAATACACACTTTATCTATAGCCGGTTAAATATGGAGTAAGAAAATATAATTGTTGACACTCCCCCTCAAGCTGGTGAATGTGTTTTCCATTCCCAGCTTGGAAACAATCCTTTCACAATTGTTGCTATGTGTTCCTTTGTTAGAAGGTCTACAAGATTATCTTGAGAGGAGACATATGGAATGCAGATTTGACCATTGCCTATATTAGATGTTAAGATATAAATAGATATTATTAGTTACAATATATTGTGTTAGTTATAATATTATGTGTATTTGGGTTTAGCCCATATTTTCGTGTATGATTCTTCATTATAAATACAATATCCTATTTGTATGTTCTACGCAAGGAAAAATTAATCCTACACCTAGTTTTTCACTATTTTTACATGGTATTTAGAGCTAGGGTTTTTTGGTAAACCCATATTTTTTTGCCACTATTCAGATCAGCAACCCCTCCAATCAAATCATCTCAGTCAAGCGACCACCATGCAGCCAAAATCACCCTAATTAGAGCTCTCATGCTCTTACGTACCAATCCAAGTCTCGTGTTCTCCACATCTTTCTACCAGACGTGGCGGTGCATGTCAACCCATCCCCAAAAGTGACCACATGTGAGGAATTTTGGCTTGAAACAATGTGAGGCGAATCATTCAGTGTTTTATGGTCATTCTTCTTCTGACAAATGTGTTTATCTTATGGTTTATGTTGATGATATTGTTATTACAGGAAATGACGTCACTAGAACTGCTCAATTAAAGAATCATTTGTTTAGCCACTTTCAGACCAAAAATCTGGGTCGCCTAAGTGGCACAATCAAAAGAAGGTATTTCACAAAAAAAATAAGCTCTTGATATTTTGGAGGAAACAAGCCTGCCAAATTGCAAGCCCACTGATAGTCCTATGGACTCAGATCAAAAGTTAATGAGAGATCAAGGTGAACTTTTCTTAGACCCAGAGAGATATAGAAGGTTGGTTGGAAAACTCATCTATCTTACCATAAGAAGACCTGATCTTTCTTATCCGGTGAGAGTTTTGAGCCAATTTATGCAAAATCCACACGTTGATCATTGGAATGTAGTGATTCGCATTCTTCGATATGTAAAAAGGAACACGGGACATGGGTTGTTGTATGAGAACAAAGGAAGCATGGTTATCAAACTCTCGAGTTAACTTTACATTTCCAGACATGGCTTTCGAGTTAACTCGGAAGTAAACTCGTTTTCTGTGTAAATTCGGTAAAATCAACTATGAAATCAGTAGGATCGTGTAGAATCGCGAGTTTGGAACGATTCTGCGAACTTGAAAGTTATATATTTAATGAAATGCATCAAAATTAATGACAATAATCCAAGTATTTATGTTTTACAATATTTATTTTTATGAACAATATAACTATAAATTTTATTTATTTAAAGTTATATAATTTTGTAGACTTATTTGAATTAAAATATTATTTATATAACTTTTTTCATTGGAAGTAAACTCTTACGAGTTTACGAGTCGAGTTTACTCGACTCTCACGAGTTTACGTAAACTTTCAAATTTGATAACCTTGAAAGGAAGTACTTGAGTCAAGAATATTGTGATGCAGATTAGGTTGGTTGTCCAATTGACAGAAGATCTACCACAGGATATTGTGTATTACTTGGAGGGAATCTTGTATCTTGAAAAAGTAAGAAACAAAGTGTTGTTGCTCGCCCTAGTGCAGAAGCGAAATATCGATCTATGGCTCTAACTACATGTGCACTTGTGTGGATTAGACAACTCCTTCAATAGTTGAAATTTGGTGAAATGAGCAGATGAAGTTGTATTGTGACAACCAAGCATCCCTTTCACATTGTCTCCAATCTAGTGTTTCATGAGATAACAAAACATATAGAGATTGATTGTCATTTTATTAGAGAGAAGTTGTTGTCCAAAGATCTTGCTACTGAGTTTGTCAACTCTAATGAACAACTCACAGATATTCTGACCAAATCTCTAAAGGGGCCTAGAATTCAATTTATATGTTCCAAGCTTAGTGCATATGACCTATATGTTGCAGTTTGAGGAGTGTTGAAATGTAATGTTCTTATTATTATCATTAATACTTATGTAAGGGAACTCATGATGGCATACCCCTTGCCATGACCTAGCACATTCATGAAGAGTTGGAGACATCTATGGAAGATGGACCTATACTCTTTCTCTTAGGCCATCTAAAGCCATCATGAAGATTTAGTAGAGTTAGAATAATTTTGGGCCTTGTATTTTGGGCCAAGTAGTCTAGATTTTATTTGGGCTTTGTATTATGGGCCAAGTAGTCTAGATTTTATTTGGGCTTTGTATTGTGGACCTAGTAGTATAGGATTTTAATTAGGCCTTGTATTTTGGGCCAAGTAGAATAGGATTTTGACCAAACAAGTCAACAAAGGGTCAAGGTCCAAAGTTGACTATGCTTGGATGTCCAAAATGGGTGTGTTGACCAAGGGGTCAACATTTTGGCTAAGCTTGGAGGACAAGGGAGCAAGATTTCGTCCTAGAGATGTGGAGGCTTCCCATTGGAGAGTTTTCCTCCTAGTTAGTGGTCATCTGTCACTCTAGGAATGGAAAGTTTTTCCATAGGTAGTGGCCACATGTCACTCTCTCATTTGAGAGGATTTTTGCCACTTGTCTCTTTCTTATTGGAGAGGATTTCTCCTTGCTCTCCAAGACAACCAAGGTGGCTCTTTTAGGTTAAAGTTTCAGCCCATTTTGAGACACCTTAGCCTATAAATAGAGGTGTTTTCCATCATGTAATCACCTTTGATTTAGAGTAAAGTTATGCTGTCATTTTTGTGCCATACTACTCTTTTAAGGTCACCCTAGGCTAGAGCAACCCAAGTGGCCTCCTCTAGCCACCTTCTTCCAAGAGTTGGCCTAACCTCTTTTAGAGAACCACCAAACACACCTTCCATCACCATACAACTCATCAAAACCGTGAGCCTTCCATCTTCATCCACCACCATTCCGCAAACCATCATCAAAACCATGAGCATCTTGAGTACATGGCTTGGTTGCTTCTAGATTTGGCTTGTCCTAGCTAGAGCATTGCCATCAACTCATCTATTAGGTTTTAGGGTTTCCTGACCTTTTGTATTCTACACTATTGTACTCTATAAATATAGTAGTAAGTCGTATCAGTGGTTTAAGTGAAAAAAAAAAAAAAAGTTTTCAACTAATTCTATGCTCTTCAAGTCTAACAAATATGGAAATAGAATATGATTTTATTACATCAAATAGAGAAAATTCTTAACAAATGTTTCTCATTATTAGTCAATGACATGCATACAACTTACACCATTACAAACAATCCCTTCTATAGAGATAAAAAAATTATTTATAGGTCATCCTATAGTTGATATGTTTTGAGAAGTTGGTTAACCCAATTTCCTATTGGTGAAACAATCCCTCCTTTTAATTTCAATAAAGTGAAGAAACAAACTTTTCAAACTCACCAAGGTTTCAAAGTCAATTTCTAACCCAGTTGTCGCCCATGTGGGTGCGATTAAATTTTCCAATATTTCATTGAGCTCAAGGGTCCTATACATCTGCAAAATTTCATCGACCACATTCTTTATTCTACAAAATTCCATATGATTGACCTCTCTCCATTCAAGTAGCTTTACAAGCTGCACAAAAATGCACATGCAGAATGGTTAAAATAAAAATAAATAAAAAAAGCGTAAGGATCTAAATATAAAAGGTATTGAAAATATAGTACAGTAAATATTGTTACACTTTATATATTGACTGTGTAAGAGATGTAAATAAGGATTAGGCCAATAGTCACAGACCAATCTAGGAATAAAACTTGCGACTAATCTCTCTTAATTGGCAGAAAATTAAAAACAAAAAGAACACAAGATATCCTAAAATATTGAAAATAATATTCTCTTAGCTGTACAAATTAGAATTAATCAGACCATTCTCTTTAATGATATAAATCTGAATGAAACTTCTCAATAAAGGCTCAATAACCAACACATAACATTGGAGCTCAAAATGGAAAAAAGGAAATTTGCATCATATAATTAGAAAAGAAAAAATGTCAATTCAAGTCTCTTGCTCAAATAAAAGCAAACAAGTATGAACCATGAAATAAAACAGTCATGACATACAACACTTTTGCAAGAACTTGTTTCTATCTAAAGTTCCATCAACGATATAAAGTTCGGACACTCCTCTTCAATAGTGTCTCCCTATCCACATATATGACACCAACCCACGTATGACATTGGTGCAGCACATATCAGCCACTGTTGAAGTGCCAAATTTAAAAAACGATTTCTAATGTCTGACACAGCTTTGACATGACTCCAACAAAGTGCTAATGAGGACAGGCTGTGATTTTTTTATGCTAGAAATCAATAAAACTTACTGTGTAAGTTTCCACTATAATTATAGAAATAAGAAGTAGATCCTATATAATCAAGAGTTAGGAACATTTTATTTATTCTTGTATCATATCTTCATATATCATGATATTCTCTGAGGTTGTTAATTCTCCTTAGATGAACCCCTCTAGAGTGTCTTTTTCAATAATCATGATCAAGACCAAAATGAAATAGATTCTTTTTTACTTTTCAAAGTTTAGATTCATTTTTTTATTAGGCAACAGAATGTTTTAACTATTATATTTGACTAACTTTTAAATAGATTATTTTGAATATAAAATTTTGATTGTCAATTTAAAAAATTCATACTTATGCTTAATATAAATATATTCATGTTGCTATATCTGAAATTTTGGAGGTTATAATGTGTTGTATTCATTACCTATGTTCATGTCCATGCTTTATAGAATTTCGATGACCCTAGCCTAAATTTCCTATTCTCTTTCATATCACTGATCTCATCCCTTTCATCATCCAAACCTCACTAGTGGTCCAACAAGTTCATAATTGTTAGAATCTGTTTTATTTCTGTCAGAATCATTGTTTTTTTATTAGTTATATTTTTTTCCTTATTTAACAGATTATAATTATTGTAAATAATGGGGATATCCTTGAATCATAGGGATCTAGTTGTCTAGGAGTTATTATTGCTTCCTAAAATAGCTTCCTAGCCTTGAATATATGGATTGTATTCTCAGCATAATAATAATATAAGATTCTACCCTAAATTGTGAGATTAATCATAATCTAACTTGTGTAATTTCCATCCAAAACAAGCAGCTAGAGCAAGAACAACTCAAATTGTACTCCTCTTTGCTACAAGAGAAAAAGCCTCATCTTAATCAATTACCCCTTTGCAACCAATCCAGCTTTATACCTATCTAGTGATCCATCTACCTTATGTTTCACGGTAAATTCATTAGCAGATCCAAGTCCATTTTAAGTGAATTTGTACAATGAATACCTTCAACACAAGACAATCCAATAAGCTTCTTTATCAATCATTGAAGCGCACAAGCTAGTAACTCTTTGGCCATGGTTATCCATGCTATTAATTGTACTTTTCTTAGTTATTCTCATATCCAAATTGTGCATCAATGTCAAGTTCTTCAATAATAGCCATATTAGAACTCGAGATATTAAATATTTCAACTTCTAAACCCCCACACCATCTCTCAACTTCTTAATGCATACCAAATGCTTAACATGAATCGCAAAGTACTCCATCTTTTTCACTAGCCCTTGTTTTTCTCCTAATTACACAAAACCACAACACCTAACACAATGTCTACTAGTGTCAAAGTTTCAAGCAACAATTCAGTTACTACCAACATAGCAAGTTCTTAACAAACCTAGTTTCATAATACCAATAGTAGAATCAGCCACATTTTATTTGTAGCAAACAATAATTCCTTTCAAAACCACAGCTAGAAAATGGCCAAACAAAAGCAATTATTTCTCCAAAATAAGAAAATCCAAATACAAAAGCCTTTAAAGCCCCAAAACTTTTCCACTAAGAAACTTTTTTTCCACTTGCTACATACCCAAAAGTTGAGAATCAAGAACTATGTCATGCTTGTTTCATATATATTTAAACATAAAAGTATAATACAACTTACAAATTAAAGCTAATATTAGTTTTTCAGATTGAATAATGAAGCATTAATTAGTGAACAAAAACAAAAACATTAATAACCCTTTTATTTTCAGGCCAGCACATGTGTTTATGCTAGAGAGCAAGAACTATAAAGACTAATCTTCATAAAAGAAGTACTTGAAGATAGCATGAATAATAATTACTTGCAGGTAATCATTATGAGCACCTTTAAATTTGCAATTCATCCTGTTGAAGGTTGCAATCATAATACAACTAATTTTCATTCTATGTTTGACAAAAAAAAAAACTGCTTTAGAGTACATAGGATACAAGCAATTTAATAATAACCTTTGCTGAAGAAACACAAGTAAATTCTGGAATTGAGCAAGTTAAACTGCTCATAAGTTTGCATGTTTCTGTTAAACAAAAAGAATGAAATAAGTCCAAATTTAGGTACAAAATGCCATTATAATAAAAGCAATATAAATGTAAAGAACATAATTGAGAATACTTTTAATTGCAATAAAAAGATTAAAAGCAATAGAGTAGAATAGCAAACCTTTTGTACAAGTACAACAACAATTCAAAACAAGCTCAACAGCTTATCATTTCAAAACGACCACAGGAGCTTAAAAATCAACAGTAACCCATATAAGTTCAAAATAAATGATAATTTTAAAATCAAAATATATAGCTTTTTAGTTTCAAGTATTTATTTTCTCATTTTGTTTAGGTTGAAAGAATATAATATAGAATAAATAGGCGGATAAATAATAACACCACATGTGATACAGCCCTACATGCAATGTTATATACGTGATCTATCACTTTTAATTTGTCATTAAAGGTGTGGGAAAGGAAAATTATTTGAAGTGACATTCAATCCTTTATTCCTGTTATTCTGAAAGTCTTTGACCAATTGCATTTTATCTCTTCTTTTATCTTCCTTCTAAGGTATTCTTTCTTTTATAGACGTTTGTTTCATTATTTTCTACTATTTTTGTCCTACTATTGATTTTATTTACTTCTAAACGTATGTCATATTTTATTTATGACTATGTGAGCAAAAGAAATGTTGGCACCAATACCAAATTCTTCTAGTTCTAACTTACAAATTCCAAGTAAGTCTATTTCAAAAGATGTTTAACAAGTTGATTATGCTTCTTTATGGGCATATGTCAGTTTATTAGACAAAGGAACAAAAGGAAGAGGAAACAAGAGAAGGTCTTGTAATTTTTTTCAAAAAGATTTTAAAAGTTCTCACTCTAGAGTAAAAGCTCATTTATTAAAATACATGGATGCGAAAATAGTGTGCTCAAATGCAGATGAAGAATATTTGAAGTAAAAAGTGAACTTTAAGTCTAGACTTTAAGCTTAACTCAATCCCATAAATAATTTAAATTTTTGAAACATTCATTGCAATCCATGATGATCGGCGAAGAATAGAGTTCTTATAGAGAAGATGATGTGGGCAAAGCACAAGCTATTAAAGTTTCTGTTTAGAATAATGTATGGTGAGACAAAATTAAGAGGACGATGTGAGCAAAGCACAAGTTATTAAAGATTTTGTTTTGAATAATGTATGGTGGGACAAAATTAAATATATTCTGGCTTTGGCTGAGCCTATATTTGACATGCTTAAAGCTTGTGACTCAAATAGTCTCACTCTTCATTTGGCCTGAGATGTGGGATACCATGATAGAAAAAGTGAAGACAGTTATATATAGGCAAGAAGAAAAAGAAGGAAATGATACATCAACATTTTATGAAGTAGTTTACAATATACTAATAGCAAGGTGGACTAAAAGTTTAACTCTTCTCCATTGCATGGTTCATTCTCTAAATCTTAGGTAAACATATGCTAACAAGACATTATTTTTTTTAATAACTTATATCTAAATAATTAGAAAGTTACTAATTTTTATATATAATTTTTTCTCAATTTGTATTTATAGGTATTATAGTGAAGAATGACTTCAAGAGACTTCAAATAGGATCCTCCAACATGAGGATGAAGAGATTTGTAAGGAGAGGAATAAGTATATGAAAAAAATAATTCACAATTAGTGAGGAAAGAAGAAAGGTTTCACTTGAAATATGTTGATTTCTCATCAAAATCAAATAGTTTTTCTTCTACTCAATTGATATATGGATATTAGATATTAAATATTGGTGGGTGATGCATTATTCTTTTACCCCTCTCCTTCAAAAGCTAGCATTGAAACTTGTGCAACCTTGTTCATCATCTTGTTAAAGGAATTGGTGTACCTATTCATTCATTCACTAGTTAAAAAGAAATAAGTTAAATCCTAAAAGTGTAGACGACTTGGTTTATGTTCATACTAATTTGCGACTTTTGGCTAGGAACAATGAAGAATACAACCAAGGAGCACTAAGATGTGGGACACCAGTGGAGATCCATGGGATGTTTGATGATGTTGCAAAACCTTAGAGTGCCAATATTATCTCTTGATAAACCAGATATGGAAGTTGTCTTATTTACAAACGATACTCAAGGAGGGGATGAAATTTAGACTATTCTTATTTCTAAGCAAAACGCAATAAATAGTAATTTACAATTTTTATTTGTTAAAATGATTAAAACTATAATTTGCTATTTCTAGTTTATATATACAATTGAGTTTAATATATTTAGCATATTCAATTTATATATTAATAATTATTCATTTGTGGTATGATTTGAAACGTATTACAATAGCATTACATATTTTTCAAAATAAAATGAATTGTCTTATCAGATATGTGTTGTACCTTATACTTTCAATGATAAGACGAATCGGCATCCAATACTCATAGTATTTGTGCATCATTGGTAGTAAGTAGTTGCACTGAAAAATTTATATATGTTGTACCTATGAACTGTTACCAATAATTACCTAGACAAAGCCTTTTTCTTGTACCTTTTTGTGTTCCTAATGTAATTTTCTTCAATAAATAAGAAAGATCAGCTGAGAGATCATCAATCTCTTAAGCTCATTTTAACATATTTTTAATCTTACGTAGGACTACACATTGGAGAATTTTGACAAGCTGCAGTATGAAAAGGAATACAATGTGTATAGTTGTATAATGTAAAATATAGATTTGATGGCATACTGCAAACCTACAAAGCAAGGCCAGTTGATATAAGTTACACAGAGTCCTATGATGTTGATAATGAGGAGACATTCACTCTAGTAACAAAAATGAATATTGTGAAAATGATCCCTTATTGGCAGCTTATTTTGGCAGGAAGTTGCAACAATTTGATGCGAAAAATTGTCTTGCTAGGACATCTAGAGAAAGAACTCTACATGGAGATTCCTCTCGATTTTAGGTGTATAGAAGAGGAGAATAAAGTGTGCAGATTTAAAAAAAGTCTTATGTGGACTCAAGCAGTTACCCTGTGCTTGATTTGGTAGACTCGGTCAGATCAAGATCTCCTTGGGTACCAACAGACTCAAGGTGACCATACTGCATTAATCAATCGTTCCTTAAAAGGGAAACTTAGTCTACTCTTAATCTATGTATATGACATGATTGTTATAAGAGATGATGAACAACAGAAACAAATTTTGATAGAAAAGCTCATTGCTCAGGTTTTAATGAAGTATTTAAGAAAATTAAAGCACTCCTTGGTGTAGAAATTACTTACTTGAAGAAAGACATCTCCGTCTCCCAAAGAACATATGTTCTTAACTATTGTAATTCGAGAAGATATCTTTAGAATATTCTTAATTAGAAAAAATAGATATATAATCTTCTATTTTATTGCATTTCCCTAGTTTTTCTAGTTTCTCTATTTTCCTTTTTAGGAGAATTAGATTGTTACAAATAGAAGATATGAGAATGTATTTTTCATGATTTAGAATAATAAAATCAATCCTATTTTCTATATTAGCCTTCTCAAAGTAATGGGTAAGATTGATTGTGTTAAACGTACTTACAATAAGTGTCTAGTTCCATGCTCAAGATAAAATGTAGTTGTAAGGTGATCGACACTTCATTGTAGAAAAACTAGATAAGGGCCTCATCACCCCTGTTTACATCCCACTTGGGATTCATTTAGCATATCAATTTACAAAGGTTCTTCCCACAACAATAATTTCGAATGGAATATATTCATTCACAAGCTTAAGAGGAAGTGTTGAATAGAAGAAAATATTTTTTTTAGTTACAGGAAGGTATTGCAGTCATTACCAGTGTAGTACAATAATTTACTAGAGATCTTCGTAATCATTCCTCTAGGAGAGTAGAGCTTTCTATAAAGTGTTTATATATATATAGAGAGAGAGAGAAACACACATACATAATATATATATATATATATATATATATCTGTGTGTGTGTGTGTATGCTTATGTACGGTTTCCAATTCAGTTAAGATTTTTTTTCTCCTCTCATATATCTAAATCCTTTTCTAGTCAAACTATTAAAAATTACCCTGAATTTTGGATGCAATCTCATAAGAAGGAGGATTCAAGAGAAGATTCCTTATATACCTGCGAAGCAAACATAAATTAATCATCTAATATGGATTCTAGAATTAATTGCCACGAAACTACTTTGAGCTAAAGTTAATTATAAAAACTAAAATAAAAGGGGGGAAATAGTAAAAATAAACAATTCAAATAGAAAATTTTAGTCAAGTTGAGTCAATGAATTACACAATTAAATGGTTCAAAATTACAAAATATAAACAAAATAAACAATTGACTCAACACAAGGGAGACAATATATCCACATCTAGGGATGGCAACAGGTCGGGTCGGGCACAGTTAGTGTGATACTTGAACCCGACCCACATGTAAAAATTGTACCCGTTACCCGTCCCGCTACCCGCCGTGTACCCGCATTAAAAGAACCCACGGATTTTTTCTAATCCGTGGGTACTTGTTGGATACCTGTTTATACCCGTTTTCCAATAGTGTGTTCATTATTATCCAAGCCCAATGGCCCAAACTCTATTCTCTTTTTTTTTTTTTTCAAAACTCACAAACCCTAGATCTACTCCAAAGCTTATCAGATCTGCACTTCAAAGAGAAATAAATCGAAGCTAACTTCACCCTTCCATCAATCCCTTGAAACCTTTTTCCTTTTCTAAACTTCTTTCCACAGTCAAGGGGAACACAAAATCTTTAGGTTGGAATAAGACTAAGGAAGTCAAACTTAGTACGGCTTTTTAAGTTGTTTGCGACCAACGAAGTCAAATAAGACTACTCAAGTGGATTGGACTCCCATTGAAACAGGATGGATAAAATGCAATACAGATGGAACATGTTGTAATATGGGATAATATCTGTAGAATCTTTCTAATTAGAGGAAATAGATACAAATATTTTATTTTATTTTATTTTTTCCTAAGTTTCCTAGTTTCCCTATTTCCCTTTTTAGGAGAACTAGATTATTACAAATAGAAGGTTTGAGAATGTATTTTTCATGATTTGAATAATAAATTAGTCTTATTTTCCACATGGTATCAGAGCTTGTCTGATCCGCTTCCGTTGTCTTCGCTGTTTGCCCGCGGCCGGCCGTCATGGCCACCGGCAGGTCCCCTAAAATTCTCTTTTTTTTAAAACCTGTGTTTTTTAATGGGCTCCAATTGCCCTAGCCAAGTTCTGTTCTTCTTTTTCCAGTATTGCCAAATAGAGAATTTGTCTGAGTATCATTAGAGTGGGATTCGAACCCATTCCCTTTGGGACTGAAAGTCTCTTCTTCGAATAATCCAACACTACTACCTTCTGCTTTTTCCGTTGTGCACCGCCGCTCTTCACCGCTGTCCTCCGTCCACCAAGTTGCACCGCCGCCGTCCGACCACCGCCATCGCCGGTTGGGGTCGTCGATAGGGCAGAAAGGTGCGCCCAGCACCGGCAATCACAGAGCCGGAAGTCGCTCCGTCAACGGAGCCTCCATGCGCCGCCACGTGCCGCCACCGTCGCCGGCGCGTGTAGCCCACGCACCTACCTCCGGCGAGACCCACTCGCCGCAGACAGGGTCGCCGGAGCCTCCTGAGCCCATTATTAGGGTCGGCGACGACTCGTTTGGGCTATATTTTAGTAGATCTGAGTTTTAGTCTCTGCTCCTAGTACTACTTCTCCCGCTTCCGTCACCTTCTTCTCCTTTGAAAAGGGCTTTCTGCCTTCACGGGTTTTTCACCACCACTTTCCTCCTCTCTGGGGTTACGGTTCTATTTGTGATCAACCCCGATCTTTTTTCCCTTCGCGATTTGGATTCGGATACCCAGTTGTGCTTCTTTTTCTGGGTGTCTTCTTATTTGGCCAATGTTTCGGTTTTACATGGTGAAAAAGTTTTAAAGGGGATTAATTCTATGTGGGTTTCCTTCATATTGGCCAATCAATGTTGACTGTATCATCAGTGTGGTTATGAAGTAATATGGGAGTGCTCTTTGCCAGGATAACCCATCAACGACAACATCAAGGACAAAAGCATCGCCGCACACTTCCGCATCACCGGACTGCGTTCCGCCTCAACTGCATTCCGGTTTCTGTCACCACCAATGGGTTCTTCTCCCCTCTCTTGGGCAGCACTGATTGGTCCATCTTGCCATCGTCTCCACCGCTTGTGCCGCCAATGCACCGGCGCCTAGTTTTGCACTCATCTCACTATATCAGCACCATGCTTCCGCCATGGGTCGATGATGATCCAGCTCTGCTGCAGGGAGGAGAGGAACCAACTCTTGTGGGTTTCGCCTTTCAGTTCCACTTTGCCATATTCTCTCTACAACAAGGGAACTCATGTTGCAAACTCTCGCATGTACCACTCTTGATCTCGCAAGAGCCTTCTACCTTCACCATCAATTTGTTCAGAATTTTGAAGACCAAAAACGACCACTTTAGATGCAAATGCGTCAGTTCTTTCTTGGATAGTTGGTCACTTTCTTCTTGGGCTCAAGTTTAGCCCGTATTTTTTGTGATACAGTGTTAAGTATCACCATTTAGGAGTAGTCCAGCAGAGAACTTTGGACCTCCAACCTGTCTTTGGCTTTTTGATGCCATGTTTTTTTTGGTTTCTGCCAATGCTTTGTTATAACAACTCACTCGGAGTTGTTCTTTGAGACTGACCGCTGAATTGACTCTTTCAAAGTTATGGGATTCAGGTTTGTCCCTCGTACGGATCGGTTCTCACCAGTTCTTCCACCTTCACGTTCTGCTGTTCAGTCGTGGGGAGGAGAAAGTTCCAGCCGCTGCAGGGTAGTGTAATCCCTGCAGGTTTGTTGCTGTTTGCCTCTGTCAGGACAGATGTTTCCTGAAGGCTTGTTGTTGTTTAGGGTGGTTAAGTCCCTACAGGTTTATGGCTGTTAGCCTTTTAATTCCAGCCGTTCCAGGGTAGTGTAGTCCCTGCAGGTTTGTTGTTGTTTGCCTCTGTCAGGACAGATGTTTCCTGAAGGCTTGTTGCTGTTTAGGTGGTTAAGTCCCTACAGGTTTATGGCTGTTAGCCTTTTAATTCCAGCCGTTGCAGGGTAGTGTAGTCCCTGCAAGTCTGTTGTTGTTTGCCTTTGTCAGGACAGATGTTTCCTAAAGGCTTGTCGCTGTTTAGGACAGTTAAGTCCCTTGAAGTTTTGTTGTTGTTTGCCACTATTGATGGCAATCCAATCCCTGCAGTTTTTTGCTATTTGCCACTACAGGCCCTTCATCTGTTCTTGCAGTTTGTTGTTGTTTGCTGCTGCAAGTCATCATCCATTTTTGATGGAAATCTCTCTCGTTCATTGCTGTCCAAGATGAAGTTTCATGGTGCAAGTTCGCCCTCATCCATTGCTGTCCAAGTTGAAGTTTGCCCTCGTCCATTGTTGTCCACGTTGAAGTTTCATTATGCTAGTTCGCCTTCGTCTGTTGCAATCCAAGTTGGTTTATTGATGCTCTCTACAAATTGAGTTTGTCTATTCCAAGCTTGGTTCATACAATCTTGTATGATCCAGCTTGAGGGAGAGTGTTATAATATGGGATAATATTTGTAGAATCTTCCTAGAGGAAATAGATACAAATATTTTATTTTATTTTATTTTTTCCTAGGTTTCCTAGTTTCCCTATTTCCCTTTTTAGGAGAACTAGATTATTACAAATAGAAAGTTTGAGAATGTATTTTTCATGATTTGAATAATAAATCAGTCTTATTTTCCACATAACATAATTTGATCATGGACGAAAATAAGCTTTTGGTGGTATCTTTAGGAATTCGAAAACAGAAATTATGGGTTGCTTTTCAATAATTTTACAAGTACAATCA
Source organism: Vigna mungo (assembly GCA_036885675.1). NCBI lineage: Eukaryota > Viridiplantae > Streptophyta > Magnoliopsida > Fabales > Fabaceae > Vigna > Vigna mungo. The sequence continues at coordinate 10,326,928 of CP144692.1, read as the reverse complement.
GCCTTGGAATCAGAGCTTATGGGAGCTATACATGCTATCAAGATTACTATGCAAAAAGGGTGGAGAGCTCTTTGATTGAGACTGATTTCTTGCTTACTATGAAATCTTATTATGATAGTTCCTTGGTACCCTGGAAGCTAAGAAATAGATGGCTCAACATTTTAGAGTCCATCAAAAGTAAAAATTTCAGATTTTCTCATATTTCCAGATGATGGTTTAGCAGCTTATGGTTTGGGATCTTCTGTTTTTTCTAGGTGGAATAGTTTACCTACTTTTATTGTTTCTGAGATAGGTATGGTCTTCCGCACTTTCATTTTTCTTAGTGGGTTGGGTTTGCCTCCCCACTTTCGTATTTCATTTCCAATAATAATTATTCTAAGAATGTTGCATATGATTGATATTAGTTGTAGAGCTAACTTGGGTTTGCAACTTGTATACTGATGTTATAGCATTCTTTCTAAAAAAAAAAGATAGAACTAGTCTTTTACAAAATGAAAAGGCTAAGTATGCAATAAATAGGAAAAGTTTAAAGGCAAGTGGGTCAAATAATTATAATGGAGTAATTTTAAACATGATACAACAAAAGGAAAAAGGAATCCGTCACTCACAGAACTGGTAATCCATTGCAACTTAGTGGAAGTAAGACCTTTAACAAAGAAGGTATTCCATCCGTTTGAATGGCACCTAAAATGCAAGACACTGGTTTAGGAAAAAGAAAATGACATGTGGCCAATTAACAATCCATCATTAGTAATATACAAACCAATTTGAGTAGATGTTCCGAGAGTTAAAGGTCGAGCCCTATGTCCCGAGGATACAGTTGCATTTCGAAAATTAACCTCATCACCAAGGCCATAAAGCTCCTTTACCTATGTTCAAAAGTGAAATAAATATGTAATGTTAAATGACTCATTTGTGTACCATTCATTTTAAAAAGGAAAATGCATATCATTTGTTTATATACCTTGACCAAGAGATGAGAGAGAGGGTTGCCATCAAACCATTCAAAATGTCTAGAACTACATTCTCCCCATAGGAGACCCCCCTCGCCGAATTCTCCCCATTTGCATGTTCCTATGAAAACAATCCTGAAATGCTTAACAAAGATGAGGAACACAAAAAGTATTTATATCTACTAATTATCTCTATTCTATCAAAGTTACTCCGGTCAGGTGGAGAACTCCAATCAATACTTGGGTTAAATGTAATATTGGTAGAGCCCTCCAATCAATATCTAAAAATGATCTCTAAATACTCTGTTACATAAACACCATTTTCAGATAAGAACAATTACGTAACCAGCACCATGATAACATTGGTCACAGTTTTTGTTTTTACTTTTATTTTTATTTTCATATATATCAAATAAATATTATAACAAACAAGGAGAAAGTACAACTATGTAACGGATAGAATCTACCTAAACAAAACATCTTTTTTATAAAAAGGAACATCAATTCTAACATGTGATCTCTGACATGCCCTTCACAGAAAGTCAACTTGAAAACCAAAATCTGGCCCAGTATTTTCATGAAGAGAATAGCGAAGAATGAGAAAGTACAAACCACAAGAATCCTGCTTTAAAGATGTATGCAAAAATAAGTGATGATATTGACAAGTACGAAGCTTTGTAACAATTGCTTCTTCTGTCAAGCAATCTTCAGAGGAGTATGTTTTCATCGTCTCTAGCACCATGTTAATGCAATAGCCCCTTGCAGAATAAGATATTCCTACAATAAAAAGACATGTTTCAAACTTATCATTTCAATGTTGTTATAGTTATAGAAATAAGGAGCAGATCCTATATTCTCAAGTTTAGATAAAAAATCATTTCTTTCTCATTATATTTACATACACATAAACATACATTTGATGGATAATTTTGGAAATAAGAATAGCCTATTCCATGGAACAAACCTCTGAGATTGTGAGATTGTTATGCTAGTAATAAAAACAAGATAAATGTACAAATTAAAAACAACAGGAATAATATTTGAAACCTCCTAAAATACATTTTGCCACTCACTCAAGCTAGTGAATAAGTGTTCTCCATTCTCAAGTTGGACATAATTCTCTCAGTTACTATTGTTCAATTCCTTGGTGAGTATGTCTCCAAATTCTACTTCGATAGAAACATATGGAGTGCAAATCATGCCACAGTCAAGCTTTTCTTTGATAAAATGAATGTCCACTTCAATTTGTTTAGTTTTATCACGTTGTACTGGGTGGTGAATTATACTAATTGCAGATTCATTGTCACAATACAACCTCATAGGTTCATCCCACTTTTTTTATATAAAATTCATTTAGGCATCCCCTTGAACGATGACCTCTGAGCTAGAATGACACCCACAGTTCAACAATCATTTTCCCTTACATGAAACAATTTATTGAAAAAGAAAGAACAAATAAAATCAAACTAAAAAGGGGTGGTGGTGGTGGTGGTGGTGTGGGGGAAGGGGGGAACCAAAATTCGTGTCTTTTATCAATCCTCAAATTTGCTAGCTTATTTGCACAAGAATTTCCTTCACAAAAGATGTAGATTACTTTGAACTCCATAGCATCACAACTCTTCATGAATTTCCACCATCTCCCTCGAAGTGACCATGAAACAATTTGAGGACATAGAAAGGCTCGCCAAACCAAAGTAGACTCAATTCCAACCATATCCAGCTATAATCATCAGTTCAAGATTTCTTAATAGCCAATAACCCGCATAATCTCAGCATATAAAGCATTTTGAGTAGAGGGATTTTTTTTTGGATTCCAAGAGAATCCTAGCATGGCTAGTCCCAAAGGTTATTCTTTTCCACCTCATGTTTTATGTTCATGATGTCTTTGTTTTCTGCAAAGCTAATAAAAACACTCTAGATACCTAATGAAATTCCTCCATTTGTACGGAATGGTTTCTGGACAATGGTTGAATCCTGCTAAGAGTCAATTTTATAGTACAGCAGATGACTCTAACCATTTCAATGTGCAGATTAAAAATTTACTTGGCTGCAATATAGGCTCGTTTTGTTTATCTTATTTAGGTGTTCCTATCATTTTGGGGGCACCCAAAACTCAATATTTTCAACTCCCGGCTGATAAAATTCATCTGAAACTTGCCTCTTGGAAAAGTAAAGCTCTTAGTATGATGAGTAGAATTCAATTGATGAACTAGGTTATTATTGGTGCTCTTTCTTATAGTTTCAAGAATTATAAATGGCTTGTTATTCGCACTTGGTTAGTGTTAAGTGGAGTCAATTGTGTAATAATAAATGTGCAAATAATAAATTTGAAGGGGATCTGCATGTTGTGAATACTCAGGTTGAAAATAAGACTTAATTGCTTAGATTGGCTCGGGATTTTTCTTATAGCAATATGCCTTGGTCTTTATTCTGAGCTAGATTTTTAAAATCTACATATAATAAGATTGTTGTACAAGTCATCCTCTATTTGCCTTGGCATTAATGATTGGTATGATACTATCTCGGATTATACTGATTGGATTGTTGGTAATGGTGATTAAATTAACTTCTGGTATGACAAATGATATTCTAGTAGCTGTATTTCTCTTATGGTTGGTGTTTCTAATGTAGAGAGATTCAAGCTTTTGTCAGAGTATCACATGCCTAGAATGGTAATGGTTGGTCTCCCTCTCCTCTCTTATATAATATCCCTAGTCAGCAAAATCTAAAAATCTTCATTCTTATTGAATTGTCTGATATCCCTAATTGGTCTTTAGACGATGATTATGGTTATTTATGGTTTATTGAGTCAGAAGCTCGCTATAAATTTCTTTATCACTCCCACTCTTCCTATTGATTGGGGAAAGCTGATTTGGGTGAATTTCATCTCTCCTGCCAAAACTTTGGTTCTCTAGAAATTGTTACATAATAAAATGCCTTCTAATAAAGACATTCAATACAGAGGTGTCTGTGTTCAAAGTGTACTTTATGTAAGCAACAAGAAGAGAGCACTATTCATATTTTCTTTGAATGTAACATTCCCCCGCATGTCCGGTCTTGGCTGCTGCAAGTTTTTCCTGGTACACACTTCTCTTCCTTTGTTGATTTGATACAATTTATTAAAGTTGATGGAAGTCCTTTAGTGAAAGATATATGTCTGGTTGTTGTTATTTATTCTAGATTTAAAACAAAAAAGTATAGATGTGGAGTTGGCTATAAAAACTATAAAGGGATATGTTAGGCTATCTGCTCACTCTTCTAAAAAGGATATGCACAGTAATATGATTGATTTTTCTATTTTGAAGCTCTTTGATATTCAAACTAGACCTAGGAAAGCAACTAGGACTCTTCAAGTCATTTGGAATATCCCTGTTGTGGGATGGATCAAAATTAATACGGATGGAACTACTAGAGGTAGCCCAAGGCATTCTGCTTGTGGTGGAATTTTCGGAGGTAGTCAGGGAGGATATATTTGAAATTTTTCTTCTTATTTGAGCACTCAAAATGCTTTACATGCTGAGATTATGGGGGTTATTTTGGCTATTGAGAAATCTTGGCATGATGGTTATAAGCAGAGGTGTGGTTGAAATATGGTTCTACTTTGGTTTGCCAAGCATTTTCATCTCCTCAAATTCTTGTGGTCACTTTGAGGGAAATGGAGGAAATGCATGAAGAGTTGTGATGCTATAGAGCTTGATCGAGCCCACATTTTTCGTGAAGGACATTCTTGTGCGGATAAGCTTGAAAATTTGGAGATTGATAAAATCCATGAGTTCCAATGGTTTGAGTCTCTTCCTCAGGTTACTAGGCTAGAATTTTTTTTCATAATAGATTTCAACTCCCTTTTATTTTTCTTTATTTTTTCAATAAATTGTTTCATATGATTGTTGAACGATGGGGTGTCAACCTAGCTTAGATATCACAGTTCAAAGTGATACCTAACAAAAATTTTATAAAAAAAAATGAAAAAAACTAGACCTCATAATCTCTAACTAACAATAAAGTTATGTTGTACACAAAATATTTGTCCTTAGTAATAAGGGGTGCAAAAAAAGTTATAATTTTAAAAGAAATGGTCACCAATAATCTAATTAGTACAGATAGGTAAGAAAAGAAAAACATCAGTACCTATTACAGGCATTGGTTCAGGAAAGTTGAGATCATGATCAACTGCCGCAAGTCCATATACATACGGATTTCCAGGATGAGCATGCCTAGAAGTTAAACATGAAATCAATAACATGACACAATAAAAATTCCAAACTAATTTGAGATAAAAATATAATGGAAAAGAAGAAAATTAATTTCCGTGATCCCAGTAACCTACAAATACTATGTAAATGGGAAAGAAGAAAATTAATTTCCGTGATTCCAGGATGTCCCCTTTTAAGGCCTTCTATCACCGTGACCCTCCTTTGTTGCTCAAAGGTTTTACTGTCCCATCAAAAGTGCAAAGTGTGAATAATTACAACAAGAACGGGATGAGATATTGAGGGAGTTGAAGGAAAATTTATGCAAAGCCCAGGAGTGGAACAAGGTGCAGGCGAATAAACATCGGAGGGAGGTGGAGTTCCAAGTCGGCGATTGGGTGTATCTTAAGTTGCAACTCTATCGTCTGAAATCATTGGCTAAAAGACCTAATGAGAAGCATAGGACTATATAAGGACCCAAATGTTACGGTCCTTATATAGTCCAGAAACGCATAGTTGTTGTAGCTTATAAGTTGGACCTCCCTACCCACAGCAGAATTCACCCAGTCTTTTATGTCTCCATCCTCAAGCATGTTGTCCAACCAACCACTCCAGTTCAACCTCTTCCATCTAACTTACAGAATATTTGAAGTTAGAGGTCTGTCCAGAGGAGCGGCTCGATGTTCACACGTCTCCAACGGGAGATTTACAGGTTTTACTTAAATGGCAACACCTTCCATCCATTGAAAACAGTTGTGAATCTACGACACCATCAATACAGAGTTCCCTGCTTTTCACCTTGAGGACAAGGTGAAATTTCAAGGAGGGGGTATTGATAGGTACTAATGGAAGGCTTACAGCAGAAGAAAAACTGTATGATTTAGTTTATTGTATGACGGACAGTTTTAACTATCTGTAAGGTAGTTATTTATCTGTAGTTAGCTGCATTTGACTTCTATGAAGTAAGAATGGATAGTTTTTAGTAGTTTTCTATCTTGGTTTTGGAAGTTCTATAAATCTAGGAAAGTGGAGAGTGTGGTTCTCTAGAATAACTAGATGTTATATGTATGTTTTAGTTTCTCCATTTGGAGGAAATCTAGTGTGTTGTTGAAATAAAGATATACAGTTCTTAAGGTTTTTTTTTAATTAATCTGCAATACCAATCAGAAGATTATGGGTTTGTAACTAGAACCCTAGGTGCAAACCTGGGTACTATTAGTATAGATATTAAACACACTACCCTAAAGTAGGCTTAATGAAGATACATAAGGTAATTATTCTAACATTTCCCCTCAAGCTAGAGCATACAAATTGTATGTACCAAGCTTGCAACAAAAAAACTCAATCTGAAGACTCCTTAATGACTTGGTCAACACATCTGTGAGTTGATAGTTTGACCCAACAAAAACAGTACATATTTCTTTAGTCAACAACTTTTCACGAAAAAAATGAAAATCAATTTCTATATGCTTTAGTTCTCTCGTGAAACACTGGATTTGATGCAATGTGGAGAGCAGCTTGATTATCGCAATACATCTTCATAGTATTGATGTCACAGAAGTTAAGCTCTTGAAAGAATTGTTTCACCCATATAAGTTCACATGTCAGTGACGCCATTGCTTTACACTCGGCTTCAGCTCTTGATCGAGCTACTGCATTTTGCTTCTTACTTTTCCATGAAATAATGTTTCCTCCCAGAAAAACACAATATCCGGTAGTAGACCGTCCATCAGTAGGCAAACATGGCCAATTTGCATCACAGTACCCAGAGACATAAATGTTTCCTTTATCTTCATATAACAATAGTTGCCTGGGAGCCTTATTGACATACCTTAGAATGTGAATGATAGCATTCCAATGGTCAACACATGGAGCTTGCATGAACTGACTAACCACTCCAACTGCAAAGGATAGATTTGGCCTTGTAATAGTGAGATAAATCAGTTTTTCAACCAGCCTCCTATACCTCTCTGGATCTGAGAATAATTCACCTTCTTCTATCCTTAATTTCTGGTTTGGATCCATGGGACTATCTACCGGTCTGCAATCAATCATGCATGTTTCTTGTAATATATCAAGAGCATACTTCCTTTGAGAGATTCAACTCCATCTTTTGATTGTGCTACTTCAATGCTTAAGAAGTATTTGAGACTTCCAAGATCCTTGGTTTGAAAATGTCTACACAAGTACTCTTTCAGTTGAAATATTCCAACAGCATCATTTCTTGTAATGACTATATCATCAATATATACTATTAAGTAAACACATTTCCCAAGAAAACAATGACAGTAAAAAACCGAATGGTCTACTTCACTATGTTTTAGCCCAAATTTTTGAACAATGGAACTATACTTTCCAAACCAAGCACGTGGTGATTGCTTGAGGTCATATAGAAATCGATGCAATTTGCATACATGCCAGACTCCCCCTAAGCAACAAACCCAGGAGGTTGCTCCATATAAACTACTTCCTCAAGATTACCATGTAGAAAGGCATTCTTGATATCCAATTGATGAAGTGGCCAATGACGAATGGTTATCATGGCAGAGAAGAGGCGAATAGTAGTCATCTTGACTACAAGAGAGAAAGTGTCACAATAATCAAGACCATAAACCTGATTGTAGCCTTTTGCAACAGGCTGGGCTTTGAGACAATCAATTTCACCATTAGGGACGACTTTAACTGCATACACCCCTTGGCAACCAACTGCCTTTTTGTCGGTGGAAGGGGCACCAGCTCCCAAGTATTACTATGGGAAAGAGCATGCATTTTTGCAATCATAGCTTGTCGCCATCCAGGATGATCAAGTGTTTCTTTCACATTCTAGGGTATATCAACAAAAGACACTGGGGATAAAAGAGAAAAATAAGAGGGCGACAATCGATGATAGCTAAGAAAATTATAAATGAGATGAGGGTTTCAAGTGGAACAAGTACCTTTTTTAAGGGCAATAGGTTATGCTGAATCATTTTCACCAGGAGGCGTGGTAGGAGGTGACGAGGGAGAAGAATCTGAAATAAGAGATTGACCATTTTCTTGGGGAGGTGGACTATCCATTGGGACCCTGTGTGGGATGAGATCAGTATGCGGAGAGACAGGTGCAGAAGGATTTTGATCAAGACTTGGATTGAGAGAGACAATTGAGCTATTTGAATCAGCCACTGGAATAGGAAAGACCTACTAGAGGATATGAAAATCATGAACAGATGGAGAGATGTAAGGAGTCTGTTCAAAGAATGTGACATTGGCAGACATGTAATACTTCTTAGTTTCAGGAAAGTAACATCAATATCCTTTTTGGAGTTGAGAATAGCCTAAGAAGAAACATTTGAGAGCGCGAGCGGAGAGTTTGTCTAGTCCTGAAGACATGTCATGAACAAAACATACACAACCAAACACTCGGGTAGATGTGTGAAAGAGAGGATCATTGGGAAACATAATGGAGAAAGGGACTTTATGATCAAGAGAGGAGAAAGGCATCCTATTAATAAGATAACATACAGTTAAGATGGCATCCCCTCAATGATGGGCTGGAATATGGGCACCAAGCAAAAGCGGACAGTTTCAACCAAGTGTCTATTTTTTCGTTCTGCTATACCATTTTGTTGCGGTATATGAGGACAAGTAGACTGATGTAATATATCATGGGAACTCAAGATTGCAGAAAAGGAGAATGAGAAATACTCTTTGGCATTATCATATTTTAATATTTTGATTACTTGACCAAATTGATCCTTGATTTCATTAAAAAAAGATGTAAACTATTCAGAACGATCTTTCACACGATAAACTCAAGTACATCTTGAATATTATTGAATGAGGGTAACAAAATATCTAAAACCAAAGGAGATATGAGTAGGTCCCCATATATCAGAATGGATGATTGATAAACTAGAATTACATATTGATTGAGACCTTTTAGGAAAGGTAGATCTAACATGTTTTCCTAGTTGACATGACTCACATTCTAAGATCTGGAAGCCACTAAGTTCAAGACACATTCTTTTTAATTTGGACAAATGAGGATGGCCAAGTCGATCATGTAGTACTTTAGGATTAGGAGTAGCAACACAGAACACCCTTGGACGAGACCCAAAATGGTATAATATGCCAGCTTCATATCCTTCTCCAATTTGTCTCTCCGAACCACACTTTTGTATAACAAAATATTTGTGATCAAAGGTTATTGAACAATTTAATATTTTGGTCAACTGGCCTAGGGAAATTAAATTAAAAGGACAATTAGGGACAAAAAGGACAGAGTTTAGAGTGAGGGAGGGAGACAAGAAAACATGACAGACTCTTTTCGAGGAGGTTTTAGATCCATTCGCAAGGGTTATGAAATGAGGTTTTTCTCTAAAGGGAATGGATGAGAGCAAAGAGGTATTACCAAAAATGTGTTTAAAAGAACCTGAGTCAATTACCCATGAATTTTGACCTTCCATGGATTGAGAAATGCAAGTTGTTGATGTACTGGAAGATTGAGATGCTTGTGCCAAGCGGTTAGACTTTAACCTTAGATACTCTTGATATTCATCCTCAATGAACTTAGAAGTAGAAGTTTAATTCTTCGAAATATTAACGATTTTGGAAGGGAAACCATGTAAGGAGTAGCAATTCTCTTGAGTGTGACCAATCCTTTTACAGTATGTGCATTGCGGACGTACCCAACCTCCTCATCCTCCTCCTCTAGTGTCATGTCCTCCTCTTCCTCGTGTGGCAACCATGACAAATGGTTCCACTAGTTCATGAGCTTCCTGAGTTTGAGGTACCGGGACACGTAGAAGACGAGTGGTCAATGTTTCCATGGAGGAGACCTCATGACTAGTTCTGATATGATCAAAATCTGGATGTAAGGCATGAAGGATCAACACCATGTAATATTTGTCTAGTTTCTTCTTGATATCCTCTAATGAGTCCGCTTCCAAAAACATCCTTAGTTCTTCGACAACAGATTGGGCTTCAGCCATGCAGGACACCATATCATGGTCTATCATTGTAAGAGATGCAAGCTTGTTTGCCTTGAATATTGTTGGCATAGATGCTTTGAGCTTTCTTCTAAAAGGAGTGACAAGTTTTGAAAGCTTTCAGAGATATAAGAAGTTTGGGTTCCATTAATTGCCATAATAGAGCACACAATTGGAAATCTACTTGTTTCCACTTATCAACCTTGTCAACAGGTACATGGTTGTCATCTTGCTCAAGGTGATCATAATGACTTTGACCAAGAAACCGCATCTCAACGGTAGCAGACCAACTTAGGTAATTTTTGCCATTTAACTTTTCATAAGTGATTGAGGGACTTCCAAAAAATTAAATGGCACTTCCCGACACCATTTCAGATCAAGAGTTAAAAAACCAGAAGGAGAAACCGAAAAACCCTACGTGACTTTCGAAAGGGTTGTTTCTAGACGTTAACAAAACAAGGTTCTGAGGGGCAGCACAGAGAGGAGAGACTGGCGAGAGTTATGGAGGTGGCGCGGTGGCGTTCAGGCAAGCAGACGGCGGCACGTGAGTAGCACGCGCCTATTCACGGCGCAAAAAGATGTTGCATGTGGAGGAGAACTGAACTCCGGCACTGGTGGGATTGGCTGTCACGCAGAGAGGTGAACTAGATCTGGTGGTCATCGGACGAAACTGTGACAATGGCCGACGGCAGACGGCGGAGAACGATGGCGAACAATGGTGAACGACGTCAAAACGGAAGAGAACAGAGGTTGATGGTGACAAACTGCAGCGGGCAGCTCCTGATAGTGGCAAAACAATGTCAGACGATGGCGGACAACGGAAAACGGCGCCGGACAGCTACAAACGGTGTCGGACAGTTGCGGACAGCAACTAGGGTAGGAGACTAGATAGAAACCAAAGTGGGTCCCACTCTGATACCAACTTGAGATTGAAACTGTAAAATAATTTTGAGAGGGTTGGATAGACCCCTCTCACTCTCATTCTATATATAACTATATATAAGAAAGTTCTCATACAAAAGTACGTGGATGATTACGGGTCTGCCCCTAAAACCCTAGGTGCAGACCTAGGTACTACTACTATAGATACTAGACACAGTACCCTTAAGTAGGCTTAATGAAGATACATAAGGTAATTATTCTAACAGTGTTTAAACATCTTGCTGTAATAAACTTGCACTCTTGTGTTACTGACAACACACTTATATGCTTCCCAACACATTGACTACTAGTGTCTACCTCATAAACAAACTACCCACTGTCTACCTCAATTTTTATATCAAAATGGAGTTGTTGAACATAATCACCCCACATTTTGGAACTTGGTCTCACCCTCCTAGCTCAAGCATCATTACCCCTTAAAGTTTTGGGACCATGCATTGACTACTAGTGTCTAACTCATAAATAGACTAATCACTTCCTACCTTAATTTTGATATCCATGACCCTGAATTGTTTGCACAGAATCCTGATTATACATTTTTTAAGGATTTTTACTATGCCTATTTTACTCCCGAGAATGCGTTTTCCTAAGGTACTCTATTTCCAACAAAGGATACAAGTATCTGGCCTCCAATGGTTAATATTTACAAAGATATTATATTTAATGAGCAAAGATTTCCCTACCTCCATGTTTCACTGTTACGTATCCGAGTATGGAACGTAACGAGACCAACTTCTCACACACTCAAGACGAGTAAAAGAATAACGAAAGAATGAAATTGAACGAATGAATAACTTTTATTGGTGGTAATATGTAGATAACAAAAGTAAACAATAATTGGGAGCATAACCTCCGTCAATTATTTTCAATAACTGGGAACAGGATCTCCGTCAGTTACCTGAGAGCATAACCTCTCTTACAAAACTCACAATCCAAAAGCATGCCTTTAACCCTAGGCCTCCCCTTTATTTATACTAATTAGTTCTCGCCCCTCTCCTACTAAATATCTCTCTAGAATATATCTATATTTAATGTAAATATCTCTATATTTAATGTAAATATTTCCCCGTATATTTCCCTAGCATATATCATAAATTATAAATATCTTATATTATATTTTCATAGAATATATATATTTATCTACTCTAATTATCTTATGCCGAATATTCTCCTCCAATATAGCTTCCTTTACTGTAATTAGTTCCCGCCTATCCTAAACTCAGGCAGTTAGGCTGGTGATCCTTCAACCGTTCAGCCAGGTCCTTCCCTGTTTCCCACCGTTCGGCCTGGTCACTCCCTATTGTCCACCATTCGGCTCAGTCGCTCCCCTTTGTCTACCGTTCCGTTTGACCCTTCCCCTTTTTGTCCACCGTTCGGCCTTTACGGTCAATACCGTTCGGCCTCACTTCCCTCCTACCTTTCTTCTCCTTCTCATTACCTCCCACCTTATAACCTATCATTCACAGTCTATTTGCCACTTTTCTAAACTCAAAGTCAATTCCCATTCCCCCACTATATCACCAAAATGTCGTCCTACATCTTGTCAACCCTCTTAATCTAGTTTCTTCTCCTGCCTATTCCTCCTTCCCTGCCCCCTAGTTCCTCTCACTCATTCAATGTCTGTCCACCCTATGCAAAGGGCTAAATTTGGTTTTGTAAAGCTTAAGATTCATCCTACTGTTCTACGCACCCATATGGAACCAAAAAGCCCCGAAATCCTACTTGGTTGGAACTTGAAAGCAATAAAAGTTGAATATAATGCTTTAATTGGCAATGGCACCTGGCCTTTGGTTAAGTTACCTCCTCACAACAATCTCACTGGTTGATGTTGAAGATTCCACTCCCACATCATTCCGAGCATGGTAGTCAACATCATGTTCCAACTACAACAATTGCACGACTCTACATTTCTGTCATGTCATGGCAAGTTCATTCATGTTCTGAATCACTGCTGAGCAGAATGGGTAGAATCGCCATGCAGAATCATAAATGTAATTTTAGGTACTGTGTATTATATTCAGGAATCAAAAATTTAGATATATAGGAAAAACTGTCAATTAGATAATAAATGAAGAAAGGAAAATAAATAAGGATAAAATCAAATAAGAGATTTGATTTTGACCACAAAAAATCAAAACAGAATTACCTTTTGACACTAATTATTTCGAATAAGATCAAATTAGAATAATATGATTAATTATTCAATCTTCTAGAAAATAAAATTCAGTTGTCAACTAATTCCTAATATGACATACAGCTGCCAACAGTAGAAATAGTGGAATCAGAGAGTTTACTGAGTTTGTGTGGATCATCTTTTTATGTGCCAACTTTCAGCATTGAGTCAAGTTTCACTTCTTTTTTCATTTCGGGCCTCTACAAACCTACTAAGCCCATGATCCCTGTAGTAAATAGCATTTTATTGGGATCAAGGGATGCAGAACCCAAGTGAAACAACTGGGTCAGATGACCAATCAGAGTAAACCTAAAGAACAAGGGGCTGAGCTATTCTTGCTGGTTGAAATAGGAACCTATGATTATCAAGCATGTCCTTGAAGTCAACCAATATGACATTATAATAATTAGCAAAATGAAAGCTTATTTTACTCTAATAACCACAGCAAACTCTATCAATTGACCACAGAAATCTATAGAGAGACCACTGGCATTGAGAGAGTATTGTACTAACCCAGATATAAAGCGACGTTTCCTGGATCGAGCTTGAGTTGGGCCCTGAACTTCCTCCACGATGCACTGTACAGATCAAGATTAATTAGCAACAAGTATTCATAAAACAGTAACATGGCAAGTAAACAACAGAGTAATGAAAACTTTAAAAGGTGAAAAAAGTATAGACTATTTAATTGTTGCACTCACCACTGAATAACCATTTTGAGTTAGATCATCTAAAGTTTGTCGAAGATTCTATGACAAACAAAAGATGAAAGTTGTTATATATATAAGAAAGTCAGAAAAATATTTCATATATATTTAAAATCCATGAGAAAATAACATAGTAAAATGTCAATACCATAACAGGACAACCAGCCCTTGGAACACTATCTGATTGGAGACCACCACAAGGATTTAAACCAGCATATTCAACAAGCACACAAGCATCTATTCCCCAAGCTTCATAGAATTCCCCAACCTTAGCAGTAATTAGAAAATATATGAATTAATACATGACACAAACAGACTATTTACTTCATGAGGGATAGAAATGGAATACTCTATAACCAACGAAAGAGAAAACAGAAATTTTATCAAGAATTGGGAAGGGGAAATGAATATTTAGTCCTAGTATTTTCAGTAAAACATGGACAAGGTCTTTATACTTTCATATCAATAAACGAAGTCCTCGAACTACAAAAAACATGTGAATTTAATCCCTCCTTTCTTATAATTTATAATATTTCCTGAATTTACGAGGAACTAAATGCATATAAATTTGAAGACTAAATTCATCAACACAAAGGTACATAGATTAAACCATGTTTAACCTAAAGTATAGCCACTAAAATCACATTATTCCCAATAAATAATCACCCTTAAAACAAAATTTATAAGACCACCAATACTAAACTCTCAATGAATGGCATAACTATTACTTACTCTGCAGAGTAATACTTGACGTGGAAATTTTGACTTGAACTGCAACATTTCCCAGTTGAGTGTTCCTTCCTTTACACTACGCACAGAGATTGGTTCTTCCATCAACATTCCCATAATAAAACCATTCCTCATATTACAACAATAAGGGAGTTCAAGTGTGTTTGAACAATAGCCCATGTAAATGCTAAGAATAAAGGATTATTATAGACAGTCATATATGCATTCTTGATGACATTGGTCCAATAGTTGTGTTCTTGAATCTGAACAGAAGAACATTGCAACAGAAGAACGCACTTTTTGCTGAATTTATGAGAGCTATTCATGCCATTAAGTATGCAAGAATGTCGGATTTAGAAGACTCTGGTTGGAATGTGATTGAAATTTGGTTTAAGCTTCCTCTCTTCTCCAGGTTGTACCATGGTCTATTAGAGGACGTTGGAGAAAATGTGTAAAGTTTTGTAGTGGTATTGAGTTTAAGGTGTCACATATTTTTCGGAAAAGAAATCATTGTGCAAATAAGTTAGCCAGCTTAGGCCTATCAACCAGGGAGGGGATTAAATGGTATACGACTATGCCAACTTTTATAACTTTGGACTTCTTTCATAATAGATGTATTCTTCCCATGTATAGGGAAGTTTAGCTCATGGATTGCCTTATAGCTAACTAGCTTGTTCTTTGGTCATGGGTTTTGGTTTGGTCCCTCAATGAGTTTTGTGTTTCTATTTTTCTCATTTTTAATGATATCTTCATAAACTTATAAAAAAAAATAAAAGTAACGGAAATAAATACTTTTATTAAGAATTGAACAAAAGTGAAGAATAATGCCAACCGATATACATAAAGTTGATCTAAAGTTGAAGTAGATCAACAATTCTTAGAGGAAAAATTCGATGATAAGACAATATGTACACCATTTGTATCCTCTGAAAATTAACTTGCAGATGTATTGAAAATAGGAGGTAAGTGGTGCTACATTTCAGTCTATTGTTAACAAGTTGGGAATGGATGACATCCACTCACCAACTAGATGGGGAGTATGAGAATCCCTTGATTTATATTGCAGATAATATTTTTTTTGTACACTTTTAATTACATAATTAGGAGATTCAATTACATTCCATAATTAAGAGTATAATTACGAGGATTAATAGGTTATATTTATCGTACAAGATCATTGGTTTTGATTTATAGGGATAGATTATATTCATCATTCATAGATGAACTAAACTGAAGAATGATTCAAAGAAATTGAACTGAAAATGAACTGCTATCTAATTATCTCATCACACATAAAAATAGGAGTACCAATCATAAACTAGGATGTTCCATTATTAAGTCTTTGAATTCTATTTAAGAACAATTTCTCCTCTATGAATAATATCATAAACCAAACAATAATTGATGTTTTCATATTGTTTTGTTATAAAAAAAAAAAACAAAAGAAATGCATAAAGTAGTAACTTCAATTTCATCAGTGCTCACTCACCTTCCATTTTTCAATTTGGAATCCAGGCCAAGCAAATTAGAAAATTCAAGTTTTTCAATTAGTTGGACAGTTGAAAACTTTTTGCACATTTGCAACCTCTGCCATAATTTGAGAAGGAAACAAAAGTCAGAATGAAGTTTTATTGTAAATATGACTTCATAAACAGACCAACAAAGTTCAAGAACAGTTATTTCTGCTTTAACCAAATGCAAAAAAGATTAGATGGACCTACCTCCTTCCACCACAATATGTGAGGAAGATCTTTATCATCTAAACCATTCTTTGGTTCCTTTGGCTTCTTGGTGGTCCTACTACTCCCCCTTGAAACCTTGTTTTCCATATAACTCGATACATTCTTTACACATCTATTTATTCTGTTCAATAAGAAGTTTCACATTTTACATGTCATACAACAAAAAACTAGATATTTAAATAATTACAATTTCACCAGGTCAAGCAAATATTAGATCAACGTTTATGCTTGTGATGCAACCTTTCTCCAATCAACATTTAGTTCCTCGGCGTTTTAAGAATCATTTGAAGAATGTTTTATCAACTTAAGAGAATTAGATTTCATGTGTCTCACACATATAGGGAAACTATTCTGTTGATGAATTGGCTTGTTTTAGGGTTAGACACAGATGTACTAGGTGGTGGGATCTTATTCCTGTTTTTGTTTAGTTTAATCTCTATAAGAATAGATGGAATCTACCTAATTATAGGTTTGTTTATTGAGTGGCTTTTGCTATAGTCCCTCATTTAATTATATTTTTTTATTTTTCTATTGTACTTGGATATGCTGCAAACGATTAACATAACATGGAGTGCCCACCTAGTTGGCATTGCAAATTCTATAGTGATTTCTTACATACCTTCTTTGCTTTATAAAAAACTTCATATTGATCAAACTTTGCACAATAACATAGAAAAGCAAGAAGGATGTAGCCAGAATGAACCCAAGGTCCAAAACCACTATTAGCATCAATAACTCTTGCTAACTCATGAGATGTTGTTCAAACACCAAAATCTCACACGAGATCTTTATGACTTTTACCATGTCTCTAAACTAGAACTTAATAGAAGACTGCTTGCGTTAGTTTTACACCTTCATACGAAATTTTTAAAAAAAAAAGATGAAAAATTGATTTCACCATGGCACTCACTCACTATAAAGCCATACACCATCCTTTTTACAAATTTTCAAGTACAATGTTTAGCACAAAAAAATTCAGCAGTAAAGATGAATGATATTCATAAAACTTAATAACTACCCCCTTGTCACAATGCAATTGAAGCTATTCTCACAAATTAAAAATAACAATAAATATATCACTCATTGAAACAATTTTACTTAAATCATCTTATCCTCTCAATAAATACATTATTTTTATCAGCAAATATAAACGTTCTCCTGATGAACATTTGCGGGGAGATTAGAAATTAAAATAATAATGGGTGAGTTTAGGTATTTTTGTTTTTGTTTGTCTTTGTCTAGCATTTTTTTAAAAAATAAGCACTTCTCTACATTTTAAGAAGCAAATTATTAAGAGAGTGGAATTTAAACCTAACACAACCTTATTTATATATTGTAATTTATCACTATTTCTAATCGATGTCGAATTTCCAACACACTTCATGACGTAATGAACTTCATGAATGTGGGATAAGATATTTGTGGGTGATAGTCCTAAAGCGGTGGCATAATTGTCCCGATGAACTTGGCTAGGTTTTGCTCTAAATGGCTTACTTACCAGATAGTGAAATTTAAATCTAATGCGGTTTCACTTATATATTATGATTTTGTCTTATTCTTAATCACTGGGAGATCTCCAACACAAATATTAGGTGAGCTTGTTTGTAGTATTCTTTACAAAAAAAGCTTAAAGCTTACTCGATAAAATAAAAGCTTTATTCTTTTGTCATCCAATAGTCTGATGTGCTTAGTTTTAAAAATAAGCAATTTTATGCTTATTTTAGTAAGTAAATTGTATATGCTTCTCAAATTACTGATTATTTTAAAAATTGCTTATTTCAAAAATATTTATTCTAAGTTTAAACAAACTGGCCACGTCTATTTTCTTAAATGGGCTTTTTTTTTCTCAAATTGCTTATTTCAAAAACACTTACTTTACCTTAACTAAACACCATTTAATCGAAAACTTAAAATATCTATCACATTAGAATCTTTCTCTTACGGGTAAAACTACAATCATTTTTAGATCGAGATCAAGGAAGTATAAAAGTCAATTTTCAATAAAAAAGGTTTCTGCAAGAACTAAATAATATAGTTTCTTTTTGTAGCCATGCGATGATGTATCACCGGTTTGATGAATGGTTAATCTTTACTGAAGAATAAAGAATACAGAATACAAGTGAGTTCATAAACATGATATGTATTGGTTAAAGTGAGTGTCACACCTAATCACGTTTCAAAACACATATGTGTAGATAATACAATGTTAAAGTGTAATTCTAAATACAATGTTTTGACAGATAAAGTGAATATTCACCAAATAAACTGATATAATACTAAATAAAAATTCTATATGACAAACTATGAAACGAAAAACACAATAAAATATTACCGGAGGAAGCGAGAGGGAACACATGAAATGAAGATGGGAAATGGCGAATGAGAGAAGTGCGAAAGAGAGCGGCAACGAGGCAGGAAAACGGCGACGTTTCTAGTGACTACCCTGTACATTGCGGTGAAGGGTTGAGAGAGAGTGCAAGCACAGAGAGTTCCCGCCACAGACACCAAGGGAAGGGTTTTAACAAAAAAAGAAAAGAGGAAACCAAAACGATATTTAGAACGCCACCGTGTCTCAACAGTGTTTTCTCTTCTGTCTTTTTCAAAAGTAAATGTTTTTCTTTTTAAATTGGCCATTTAAAATATATTTTTTTTAAATAAATCTTAGTTTTTGGACATGGATTTCAAATATTCTAAAAAAAAGTAAATATATAGTATTTAAATTATTTATAATTAAATTCTTTTTATTTCTTAGTTTGATTGGAAAAGTAATTAAAATGTTTTATACTTTGATTTCTTTGTATGGATAAAGCAATCTAATTTATCTTTTAAAATAAAATCTTATTTTAAAAATGTTTGAATAAATTAATTTAGTTTGAGTTCACTTAGTTTAATTTTCAATATTAAACAACTTCTTTTGACTTTTAATTTGAACTGACTTATCTTGATTTTTAACTTTTGTTGAACCGTTTTAATTTTCAATTTGGGTTTAATCGTCTCGATCTTTGATTTGGACGGACTTATCACACGTTCGGCTTATCTCAATCTGTCTAAATCTTTAGTTTGAGTCTAGTTGTCTCAACCTTCTTCTTAACTTATTTGACTCAACCTTCAACCTAACTGATTTGTCTCAACCTTTGGCACAACTAACTCAACTCGTCGTTCATGTCATGATTAATCCACTTACATTAGTTTAACCTACTTGTCTGGACCTATGCTAACCTGTCTCGACCTTTAACCTGATTAAATTGCCTCGACTTATGGGTTGATTCGTTTTGACCTTTAGCTTGGGTAAAATTGGTTCGGCCTTCAACATTATGTGTCGAATATGCTCAACCTTTAACATATTCTAACTCGACCCCACTTTTAGTTCAATTGACTCATCCTGACTTTCGACTCTGGACAATTCATCTTGAAATTCAATCCTAACCAAATCGATTCGACTTTCGATCTAGACAAACTCGATTGTGCTTTAACTTAAGTCAACTTAGTTGAGTCTTCAATTCGAGCCAATTCTATTGAACTTTCAATCTTAGTTGACTTAACTAAACTTTGAGTCTAAATTAAGTCAACGTGGCTTTTGTGAATGAAATAAGAACGAAATTAAAAGAAATTTACATTTCAAAATTTTCTCACTTTCCAAAATTTTTAAAATTTTATTTTCTTTCTAGTTACTATCTAAACCAGTGAAAACATATGTATGTTCAGTTTTTTTAATAAAAAAATAATGAAATTATAATTATAAAAATAAATATAAATAAATTTACAATTTAATTACAAATAGTTTTTATTTATTTATTAGATTTTTTTTATTTAATTTAGAAAAATGGTTAAATTAAAAAAGAAGTAGTTAAATTAAAAAAAAAAGTTAAATTTAAAAATCAATTAATTTAAATAAAACAGCTACTTGGAAAATAAAAATGAAAAAAATAGTGGATACCAAAAAGAAAATTTATAGATAAGTCATTTTAGTGTAAAGGTTTAAATTCTTCAAGTAAATGAAATGTCATTTTAAATTATCTCGTCCAAACACATTTTAATGTTGAATCCAATATGGCAGCATTTTGACAACCTCGATTCTTAGTGAAAACAAGTTTTATTCAAGATTTACTCACCATTAAAGTCGATCTATACTAACGTGGGACAAAGTCTTGAAAACACTAACGTGTAGAAATAAATAGGTTGTGCATAAGTGAAAGGGGAATGAATTGACGAAAAAAATATTTCAAAAACAAAAAATCCTTTTAAAAAGAAAACTTCCTCACTCTCGTAAAAGACTATTTTAGGAGACAGCCTTGAATGCTTAAGTGTTAAAAAATATAAATTACAATATAAAAGAGATGAAAGAGTGAATAAAAAAAAGTAAAGAAGTATTGAAAAAAAAATGTGATGACTGATAGAATAAGTAAATATTTATAATATTTTAGAGGAATAATATATCATATTATCTTCAAGGGAAAACATAATAAGTATAAGTGGGACATACATGTGTAAAACACATTATTATTGGTTGTGAGATTACGGACAAAGGTAAAGTTTGTTGTAAGTTATACACATCCAACTCAATATATTATTATGGTTAGGTCAAAAATAATTTAATAAGCATGACATTTAAGTGAGAAATATAAAATATGAACCCTCTTAAAATCATGAAAAATTGATATTTATGATAATATAAATAAAGTTCACTTTATAATAAACTGAATTTAGTTATTATATTTGTTAATTTATTATTATATATTAAGTTTATTTTATTTGTTACTATGTTATTTATTATTAAATAAAGTGCACTAACTCAATATTTATTATTTACTTTTATCATATAATGATTTGAGTATCAGAGTCTTAATTGGTGGATTTTCTTGTACAAGATTAAAGTTTTCACTCTCGAATCTTAATTGGTAGACTTTCTTGTATAAGACTAAACTTTCCACTCGTTTCAGAGATCAAGCTAGTTCACCTTTGATTAATCTGACAAAGTTTCGATAATAATATTTGGTATCTATTATGGAGTAAGGTAAAATTTATCATGCCTTCACATTTTATACTATCACCATCTTGCCTAAAAGATAATTAATCACCAATAACAATCATCTTGCTTGTAATACCATAAACATTTATGATCAAAACTTTGCAATGCATTTGAGGAATGCTAGTTTTATAATCCACCTATTTTCTACTCAAAACTTTTATTATGATAAATATTTTATTCAAAATTTTATGGATAATTGTATCAATCCAAGTTTGCAATCAAATATGAATGACTTGTGAAGCTTTAAAACCAACTTGTACATCAATCCAAGTTCAAAAGGCAATTGTAACTTTGAGACTGAAGATTCTTCCCTCTCTTTCGTCGTAACTTAGAGTTTTCCGACAAGGACACACTAGCTTGATTGTTGAGGGCCTAATACAATAATTTGGAGATGAAGTTTTGATGAAGCTCACAATGATGATAACTTACAAATCAATTTCAACTACAATGACCACAAAATCCTCGATGCCTAAGAATGTTCATAGATAAATAAACAATCAACCTTGTGCAAAAGGTACTAGAAGAAACTAGGGTGAAAAGAGATGAAGACCAAGCAATATTCTTTGGTAAAGTGTCAACGTTATCGAGGATTTCTATGAGAAAATTTGTATAAAGAGACTAAGAAAAACTTTGTCTAGGAATGACTATGTTCTTAAGTTTGTCTAGTGTGACTTACCGCTTACTTTTGGGAGTTTACTTAGTAAACCTTCAACAATAGTTTCTTTTGGAAAACTTTTATGCATCTCATAGCTAGCAATTTCGATGGTATCGATATCAACTTACACCATCTTTCGTTAAAAGTCCAAAATTTTACCAAAATAATATTTCAAATAAAATGAAATTACTTAACAAGATAACACTTTGACAATAAACATAACAACTTCATGCGTTAAATACAAGAAGATGTAGCGAAACAAAGTGTTACACAATGATACAACAAAGGAGTAAAAGAACGAGCTTAACCTAAGAGAAGAGAGAAGAGACAAACTTAAAATTGAATGCTTTATAACTTCCCACATCAATCAAAGACAACAAAAAATACTTTTGACTATATAGATAACAACATTATACAAAGAGAACTACAAGTGCAAGAAAAAGTGCAAGAAAAAAAAAACATTGTAGGAACAAAATTATGTCTCATTAATGTTTGTTAATGTCATTGTAACATTTTTCTAATGTAAGCACAAAACGAGCTTCATAGATATGAGCAAAAAAATTGTTTTGTTAGATTAATGCACTTATCCTTTATATGCATCAACGAGATTAGACACCATTTGAAGAATGAGTTGTTGATTACATATAAGTGTGCTTATTTTTTCTAATCGACTTGAATGCGATAAGTGTTGGAGAATTATCGCTCGAGCATAACAGTAAATGAGTTTTAGGTATCTTAAAAAAGGTATTGTATTGTTGAAATTGGAAAATTAAGTAAAAGTTGAAAGAAGTTGATTTTGATCAAGATGTTTGAAGACGATATTAATAATGTATTACAACTTTCATTACATATGTTTTGTAGGTCTTGTACATAAATAAATTATAATAATTAAAGTTTACTGCGCAACCTAACTTTATATGTAACCATACACTTTATTTCAAAAGGTAAAAATAGATTAAAAACAATATTTGAATTTTGTAATTTTATAATTTCTTATGAAAACATGTGGTGTGCCAACTTATATTTTATATTATAAATATTTTTTTATTTTGTAAATATTTTTCTACTGTAGACATTTATTTTAATTTAATAGAACGGTTAAGTTAAAAAACGATTAAATAGAAAAAGTGATATCATCACTGGTAATAATCTGTATACAAGGAAAATCTCATCTATTAACGTTATAGATAAATAAATACTCTTGTTTCAAATAAGGCTTACATAACTTTTTTTTTATAAAAAAAACAGCTATAGTTTTTTTTTAATACTTATTTTGAAAAAAATGAGTATCTATATTTTAATTATTATATAATAATTAATATTTATTTCAAAAGTGATTAAATAATTATTTTAAAATGATAGTTAATGATTGTATATTTTAATTATATAATAAAACTTGATTTTTTAAATTATTTTGATTTTAAATTTAAATATTTCTAAGTCAGATAAATATTTATTTATATTTTATTTTATTTGAAGTCAGACGTTACTTTATTGTATAGATGTTATCATATTTATTAAATACATTCAAATTTTATTTTAAAAGTAAATATTTAAAGTTATTATATTATTAATCTAAATATTTTTATAAGATTTAAAGTTATTAATTTATATTAAATTCAATAATATTAGTTGTGTTAATTTAAAAATAATTTAAAAAATATTTTACAAAAAAATTAATTTTAAAAAGAACAATATTATTTTATTTTAAAAAATTGAGACTAAATTAAATAAAACATAATTAACAGAAATAATTTACTTTAATTTAATATTTTTATTAAAAGTGAAATAGACAATAAAAACATACAATAACAAATAACTACGAAACAGTGACATATTTTCGGTAATTCAAAAGAATTGTTTTTTTATATTGCGTTTCACGTTACATAATTGTTAATTATTAAATAAATTTTAGTTATTAAAAGTTAATCATAATTCGCGCATATGTCGTTTCGCTAGTTCAAAAAAATTAATTTTTTATCATTGTGTTTCACGTTACATAATTTTGTTATTAAAAATTAATCATAATTAAAAAAGAAAGTAATTTGTTTCTTCACGTGTAAAAGAAGCCCTTAAATTATAATTGGGAAATGTTTATTTGACACCCACATTTGACACAAATTTGACACCGTTCCAGGTGTCAAATTTCTATTGGGTGATGTTTTAAATACTGAAACTGTTTTTTTAATAAAGTGGGAGGGACAGAACTGGAATAATGAACGTTTGAAGTGACATTGTAATTGGCGGTTTCATTTTGGTTTCACTCTTGATTGAGAACAGTTTCGCACACCTTTGGCTTCTCTCGAACGTCTTCTTTCTTCGTCCACGACCATCTCCATTGCTGCGTTCTCTCTTCGTTGTTCGTCCACCACCATCTCCATTGTTGCATTCTCTCCATTGCTCCGTTGAGAACAGTTGCCGAGAAGACTTTCGCCTTCTCTCGATCGTCTTCGTTCTTCGTCCACGACCATCTCCATTGCTGTTTTGTCTCCATTACTCCGTTCCTTTCGTTTTATCTCAACCAGGGAAAGGCGATCATTGAGAAGGTAAGGCCGTAGGGTGGCATTGGGGTTTTTGGTTTGGGTGGTGGTCATGTTTCTTTGGTCATTTGTTGCCATTGTCGCTTTTTGGTGGTTTGGGTTTTTATAAATCATTTCGCTTCTCATTATAATGTGGGTGTTTAGGGGTTAATTTTATTTTTGTAAACCCTAACCAAGTATTGAAATTTGACCTTTTTCAGTTAGAATGGCTTCCTCAATCCCAAATGT
The DNA here is from genome assembly GCA_036885675.1 of Vigna mungo. Classification (NCBI taxonomy): domain Eukaryota; kingdom Viridiplantae; phylum Streptophyta; class Magnoliopsida; order Fabales; family Fabaceae; genus Vigna; species Vigna mungo. Next base: position 10,302,073 of record CP144692.1, on the reverse strand, counting down.
AAGATAAAGTTTGTTACTTTTATTTAGTTGGATAATTTGTTGTTAATATTAACAATCTTTTCTTTATGTGTTGTAGTGGAGGGTTCGTACTTGTTTGGATACGTCTTATATCATTGCAATGAATCATTTGTTGAGAGAAGATCATGTTTTACGAATTTGTGACACACCTTTCAGGTGGTGTGTGTACCTACGTGAAAAGGTGGACATAAACTGTGAGTTAATTAAGGTGATGGTATGTCGGTGGGCCGGCCATGACGTTAGCTTTAGGCTGAGTCATGAACTGGTTCCATTTACCGTTTTAGATGTTTTCATGACGACGGGTTTTGGTATAGGTGGTTTAGAAGTACCGTTTGATGAATGTATAGAAGGTTTGGTTGGAGAAATGTTTAACAGAAAAAGCACGTCTTTGAGTGACTTGGTTGAAGTGTTTAATGTGATTGTTGTAGACAAAAACACAGACATTGATGTTGTTTGTAGGTTGTATATATTTGTTTGTTTGGTTGTCTTTTTCTTTCCTAGAAAGTCTAAGGTAGTAGCTAACATGCCATCAAGAGTGTTAGATGACCTAGACAGCCTCTGTTTATACGATTGGGCTACAGGTGTACATAAACACCTAGTTGATAATTTGAATAAAGGCATGAAAAAATTAATGGCTGGACAAATCCGCAGTTCGCTAAGTCTAAGTGGCAATCTTGCGGTATTGCAGGTAAAATTCGTTGTAGTTGTTGAAGTCAATTATATGAATTTTGTACATTGTGATATATGTGTTAGTGAAGATTTTCATGATATTGTAGGCGTGGGCGATGGAGAGATTTTCCCTTGATGGAAATCCAATTAATAGGGATTTCCCTCGGATGCTCCGTTGGTTCCGGTATAAGGCACGGACATTCGAAATAATTGACGATATATTTCGGACTGCTGAAGTAAGTACTTCATTTAAGTTTGTTATAAATATTGATGATTTGAATGCATCCATTAATATGTTTGAATGTTTGTAGTTTAAGTCTGAGTGGTATGTGGGGGAACGTGTTCGTGACCTGCCCGAAATCAAAGCTGCATTTGAGTTGTTCGATGGAGGGATAGGTGTACCGCAGATGCCAAAACGATGTAGAGTTGATGAAGCTGTGATAGCTCCGATGATGGCACCTTTGAAGCAAACCTTGAGGAGACATTGAAGAAGAATAATGAAGAAATGATGGCGTTGTCTTCAAGGCTAATTTTTTTGAAGAATGAGGTATGTAAAATTCGTGACATTCCAATTGTGAATGAAGAAGGTGTTGGAGGACTTTATGAAGAGGCTTTAGGTGAAGAAGGTGTTGGAGGAGATGATGAAGAAGCTTTAGGTGAAGAACCTTTAGTTGAAGGAGGTGTTGGGGGAGTTGGTCAAGAACCTTTAGTTGAGGAAGGTGTTGGAGTTGTTGATGAAGAACCTTTAGTTGAGGAAGGTGTTGGAGGACTTCATCAAGAACCTTTAGGTGGAGCTTCCAATGAAGAACCTGTGGCTCAATTTGAAGAAGTTAAAAAGGTTGTTGAAATTGTTGAAATTGTTGAATATGAACAACCGGATGCACCGCAAGCAATGGCAATCAAACCTCTGCGTGCAATTCCTGCTGATCCAAGGCCTAACGTCAATGCTGACCAACTCTACATCGCCGTTGGCGTAAGGGATAGACCGCACAGGTAAGTAATGATAATTTAGTTTAATGTATTGTTATGGGAATAGTTGTTTATTGAAAAGTACATTTGTTTTTAATCAGGATTGTGTGTGAAATAATTGGGCAGACATTGAGCACAACATCTATTCATACCTTAAGTCCTCGCAATTACGTTGATAACATGGTTAGTGTTTGATGTCCCTACTTGATTTATACTGTGATTATAATTTGGAATGAGTGATGAATTTTGAATGTGTAGTTGGTGCTATTTGCAACGACCATATTTATGCACTTTGAGAAAAGGAGGACGGGGGTTGTGAAGAGGATCCTGTTTAGTTCGTTATATGCGGTAACGTATTCTGTTATGATGGGTTTATTTCAGTTCCTTTTGACTTTTTATGTGTTAGTCATTTTGGATTGTTGTATTTCATTGTATTCTCAGGACCTTATAATCAGTGATTATTTGAAGAAGGACAAAAACCGTCGTGTGTTTAGTGCTCATAATTACAGGAGTTGTCTACGTGCGGGACACTTTAGCCTTGCAGACATTCCAACAGCTGACTTTGTAAGTGAGGTTTATTTTTTACTTTGTATGTCGTGGTATGTGACATATAACAATTGTTGAATTTTTAACTTTGTTTTTCTTGGTTTGTAGCTGTTTCTTCCTTTTTGCCATAGTTATCATTGGTGGTGCTATGTTGTAAAAATCAGCACATTGGAATTATTTATTCTTGATTCTATGGCGAAGGGCGTAAGAGACCGCAGAAGGATTGACATTCATGTGGTATGTGTTACCCGATTTGAATATTGTAATTGAGTTCCACGTAATAATGTATAGGTAAGGTCTAATACTTATTTTGAGTTTGTAGGCTGCAAACCTTGCCCATTTTTTTTGCATGTTATACAACAAACCGGAAGGGAGTATTGCTCCTTTGAGTTATGTACAAGCAAATATTCCATCCCAGCCCAACCTGTAAGTTTCAATAAACGTTCATTTATAAAAGAATGTTATTTTAATTGACCTTCAGTGTCATAAGTGGTTCATGTAATAAATTTTATTGTTTTAGACATGACTGTGGAGTTATCATGTTACAAGCTATGGAACTATGGGATGGACAGGATAAATTCAATGGCACTAGCATGCCACAATACTCAAACGTAAGGAAGAATACAATTTGTTTTAATTATTATTATTGGGTTGCTTTAACAAGTAAAATATATTCATTTCAGGAGGCTCTGCTCGCAATCAGAAAGCGATACGTAACTGAATGGATCCTGGACCAGGAGAACATAAGATTACTGGATGCACTAGACGTGTATGGAATGTTGTATGGTAGTTTTTAAGTGTACAAATGTAGTCTATTTTAGTTTCACAATACAGTGTACTTTATATAAGCAGACATGCGTTCCTTTCTTGTTATGTACTTTCTACATGCAGACAGTTTACATCTTGTTATTCGAATACGATTGTTATTGACATTTGAAGACTGTGTAGAAATTGTTATTTGAATAAGAATAATGATTTCAAAAATGGCTATTAGCAATGTATACATGATTGTTGACATATGTTTGATGTCAAAGTTGTTTGTTATGTCCATTGTTCCATTGGAAGTGATATTGAAGGTTGCATGTCTTGCTTGGGAGATGAAAGTAGCAGTAATTAAAGTAATCCTGTTGGAAAAACCAATTTTGTAATCATTTACAAATACCTGTAAACGATTACACGAAGCATAACTGGAATTTGAACATCCTTTTGTACTGAAGGGACCACTAGGGGTCAAGTGGAGGACCACAGGTCATGTTAGGTGTTTTTTTTGCATAAGTTGACTTATTCTTGGTAGAATTGTGTGTCTAGGGTTGGTTAACATGGTTTGGAAACCCCATGATGTCTAAAGGGGTCCAACCTTGGTACTTATCCCAAAGTTGCACAAGCTGAAGGATTTGTGCTTGAAAAACCAGTTTTGTAATCGTTTACAAATATCTGTAAACAATTACACGAAGCATATTGCCCGCAGGACCAGGTATAAGAGAAGCAGAAGAATCACATTTTTTAACGTCTAACTCCAGGCCGTCCTCATCATAGACGACGTCTTCCCAAGCATCCATGATACTCCTTTGATAAGCTGCAATTGAGTCCGAATGGAGGTTAAAAACAGTACAACATTACAGACCAAGTATCATTTAAATAATAAAAAAAATAAAAACATTTCAATTCATGAAGTGCAACGAATTCACAAGTAACACGTAGGGTTTCACGAAGATATATAAAGACATCTCGAAGCATTAACTTTTAATAAAAAATGGTATAATAAGACTATATCCACTTTGATGTACGAATTAATGATGATGGCTAAGTTGGTCACCGAGCCACTCACTTTATGTCACACTTTAATTAAACAAGTAGTGTTGATTGACATTGCATTAAATGTTTGGAAGGAAAAGTGAGCTGCATTTATTGTGGGCAAGGAGAGAGAAAACCTTTTTCATGTCACAATTAAATGGAATGATGGTCAAGAAATATTGCCTTTTCAAACCAACATTTTCCTTCCTTGAAACAAATATTGGGTCCTCCACTTGATAACTGGTGGCGCCTTATGATCAAAAGGATGTTCAAAGGGCTGATATGATTCGTGTAAACGATTACAGGGCTCTGTAATCGTTTACAAAGACAACTTTGACAGCAAAACCAACCCAACTTGACTTCAGTCCTGTTTGTCCACATGGGTGCTTCCTACCTGACATGATGGGGGGGCCAACAACATCAGGTACAACCAGGTGCTCACTAAGGAACCAAAAACACATCTTTCAAGGATGCATTTCGTCAAAAACCCATACCAACATCTTTTTAGTTCATTGGTTTTGTTCAAAAACACAGTATACATCACATTATTTGATTTGTAATTCATTCATTTCTTTCAACAAACAGTACCACTTGACAACCATTTCTTCATTCATTACACAAGACAATATCAATAGCAACAACAATTATAAAGTCATTGAATCAAACACACAATTCATTTCCAATAACATAAACGACTGTTCTACATATTGAACCAAATAGTAGGTTTAAATACATCATATTTATCTTCAACCCTAACACAATAGTTAATCCTTTGTCTTTCTAACTCATACATTTCCTGTGTAAGGTGTCCTTAGTGCTTTGCTCTTAACTCTTCTTCTTGAACCAATCCTAACATAAGTCCTCAGCTGTGATTGGTTCTCAGACATTACAGCAGGTGCATTTGGAGACATTGGACCTTCTTCATTGTTCGTCATACCACCACCAACCTCGACCGAGAAACCAACAGGTGAAACAAATGCATCGTGAGTAAATGGTTGTGCACATCCAGCACTTTCAACACCATCATCTGCAGTTGACCTCTTAGGTGTTCTTTTCGCCTTCTCTCTCTCAAACTCTTCCTCTAAGTCATTCACCTCCTTTTTAAGTCTTTCAATTAAGCACTTCTGATCCTCTGCAGTGCGCATCAAACTCTCCCTGTGTTCTTTTTTAAGCAATTTCTTTTTTCGTTGGTCTTCATAGTTTTTTGGTGGTGCTTCTTTTTCTCTGACATCCTTCTCATCCTTCTCATCCTTCTTCACACCACCACTTTCATCTACAACATGAACCTGAAATTTCATAACATATTACATGTTATATAACTATTGTCAATTAAAATTAACATTCAAAACATAGCAAACAATCAATGACATACCAAACCCATCTCAAACACATGTTTCACAGGGTTGTCTCCAACAGTTTTATTAATCCAATGCAAAATCCTATGAACTTTCGCTATTGCACCTTCAGGAGCCATGAAATGCTCACAGAACCAAACCTAATAAACAAGTAAATATAATATCTTAGGCATCATCAAATAACGAATATTCCAAAATTTACTTGTGAAATTCGTACCTGCAACATGTAAACACAGCCATCAACATAAACATTCGTTTCCACTTTGCCTTTCTTCACAGAATCTGAAGCTTTACTCAAATTTTCTAGCAAATAACGATAAACTAAACCACCCCAACAATATTTACTCAGACCACTCAAGTCATCCACAATTCCAAACAACACAGGAAAAACTCGTCCACTACGATTTGGGAATAAAATCTCACATATCCCCACCAAGATGTACAAGCTACAAAAAACATCACAAGGAATGTTTTTCTTATGTTTTTTCAGCAAGAATTTGTAAATGAAATTCAAATCCCTAATTTCATTACCTAAGTATTTGACACATTTACTACTACCCACTGAAGAATCCTTCAAGTTTATACTTTTACCATCTAAACTCAATCCTATTCCAGAACAAAAATCATTTTCATTCATAATAAAATGCTTGTCTGCAATAATGAAAGAGTTCGTCGAATCCACCCATGTCTTGGTTAACTCACGCAAAAGTTTGGTATTGAATATCACTTTACCAGTGAACTCTAAAAACCAAACGAATGGAGTCTTGCAGATGACTTCACGTTGCTCCTCTGTCAACCGCTCGTTGAGAGTGCTAATATACATAGTTGAAAATGAATGACGCACGACTGTCCATAACAAAGTAACAAACCAAATCAAATAACAAACAACGTGAGACAACCCACAACAACCCCAAAACCAAAACCTAAAACCAATCACCCAAACATAAATCCAAAGACCCAAACCCAAAACAAAGGCACTTACCTTGCTCCAACGAAGGTCCAAACCGGAACTTGCCATTTCAGAACAGTAGAGACCACCGGAGGGGACGAAAGTCTGAGAGCGATTTTAAGACCACGATGGGTGACGATGAAACGATGAAACTGTAAAATATAATCTCTCTATCATACAAACCAAACGAAAATGACGAGGGGTAGAAGTGGAATTCAATATATGAAAAAACCTATTCAGTTTTCAGGCCAAATTTAAAAAAAAAAAATTTTAAACATTACTCAAATGAGTGTTAAATGGAGAGTGTCAACAAAAAAAGGGATCCATTATAATTATAACATTAAACACTCTTATATAATAAAGAAGAGAGGCCGTAGAAAAGTGTCACCGTCCATGGAAAGAAACCTGTTGACATGCTTTCCAGAACTAACCAGAAACGAAAATCCACTGTCTATTCTCAACCATTTACCCTTTCCATTCCTCTTAATTACACCTTTTGCCACTCCCTTCCTTCTATTCGCTTCTATTAATGTTTATTATCTTTCTCTCTTCCCGCCTCTTGTAATGTAACAAGAGAATGTCCTCCGTCCAATTCCGTTCCGCTCTCTCTCCTCTTTGTCCCACGCTTCCGCCTCCTCGCAGGCCAATATTTTCTCGCACCTTTCCTCCTCGTTTTCTCGGAAAATTGCGTGTTTTATCGACCGCGCGGAGGAGGCGAGTTCCTTCAATCTGCTGCTCCTCAAAGACTGGTTCCCAGCTCCAGCGGGTTTCTGTTCCCGAGGACGATGATCGGCCTCCGTTCGATATCAATCTTGCGGTTATTCTCGCTGGTTTCGCTTTCGAAGCTTACACAACTCCACCTGTACGTGTTCTTTTCGTTCTTTTCTGTAGAGAATAGAAGAAACTTTCGGGAATAGTGAAGCTGTGCTAATAGTTCATAATTGAAGTGCTAGAAGAGTTTCTTTTATCTTTTATCTTTTTGGCTAAGCTAAGATTATATTGATAGATCGTATTGTATATTTTATATTTATATGTTGTTATAATAATATTAATAATATTAATTATAATAATATTAATATTGATTATTATAGTGATAATTGGTCATTTTATTACTCCTAGTGGTGTTTATGTTAATTTAATTGGAGCATACTAAGAACAGTATGATTAATATTGCCTTGATTTATTGTTTAGGCAATATTGAAGTCATTTTGGGATGACAAGAGTGCCATTTTAAAATTTCATTTTTAACGTTAAAAGAATGTAAACAGTTAATATTTTCTCAAGGTATTAAAAAAATCATCAAACTTGTATGTAGTAGGCAATTGTGATTGAATGACAGTATATAATTGTCTTACACTATATTTACATAATCTATTTTCTAATAAAATTTCAGGATTGAGATTGATTTTTAATTACAATTATAAAATTTTAGGGACTGATTTGGTATTATTTTTTTTAATTTTTGCTTATCATTTTATCATTGCTGTACAATTTTAATATCAATGGAAATACATGTTTTTCTAATATATATATTTTACTAATTCTTTTAGTATCAAATTAGTCCATACACTGTTACACATATTTGGATATAAGGGACCAAAAGGTGACTACTACCAAATAGGCATGGCTGAGAATGCTCAATTCATTAGTTTTCAGAATGCACAGTAGAGAGAATATAGTAGAGAGAATATATAACCGACATAAACAATCACAACTCACCATTAGACCAAAGGAATCTACCCAACAGAAGGTAAAAGTTGTACAATAATGTAATAAACTTAATACGGCTTAGCAGGTTTTTACTTCCTTATAAAAGACAGGGGAGATCATAGGGAAAACAGTTATAAGGTTATACCAGGCTATTGCCAACTCACGACAACAAACAATTCTTCTTCTCATTTCTCAATCAGATATTTAAAAGATTTAAAAATCTAATTGTTGGTCGTCCACGAAATCCGGAAACAGAAAGTAGAATCTTAAAAGATATTTCGTAAAAGCATGTGTCCATTGCAACTAGCTTTTGTTGTAGTGCCTTTTAGTGATCCTCTTTTCCTTACCATAGAGTCAAATATAATCCTTGAAATTGTTAGGTCTTTTGGTCATTCTCTTTGGTCTGGTATCAAATATAATCCTTGAAATTGTTAGGCCTTTCTGGTAACAATCACACACTGTTACAGAAGAAAGTAGAAAAAGGAAGTAATTACTCACATTTGTATTATTTGTCAATGAAAGCAAAATACAAAAGGATAACAAATCCCACTGCACTGAGCTAGGCTCCTATAAAACAGCCCAAGCGATTCCCCCTCCTCTCCTTCAGGAAAAAGGCCCTCCTTAGCTGTCCTTTCTCCCTTCATGATTGATTTTCTCCCACAAAATAGTATACTCTCTCCTCTAACTGTCCTACCCATTAGTTATGCCTCCTCAGTCATCCAATTCTTCTTTATCAAATATACTCTTCCCCATCGTGTCTTGCTCCCTACGTGGACTAGCTGTTCTCAAGCCCACTTATTCTTTGGAAAGTAGTGTGGAGCTCATCTAGTTCTCCCAATTGGTATCTTGGGGTGAGATGACGATCAATTAAACAAGAACAAGCTTGGTAGGAAGAGAAGTGGGAAGGTCAATCTTGGAGTCAAGGATTGAAAGAGACTGAACTAAAGGATGAATATCAACAATAGTAGAGGGGAGCAAGTCCTTGATGCAATTCTAGTAACGAACAATGAAACAAAAGGTGTATTATGGATGAGCTATATATTCACTTGAAAGAAAATGAGGTCCTAATGTATGGTATATTCTATTGAAGAAGCAGGGTCCTGAGTGATTTGTTGAAACAAAGAAAAGAAAGTAGGACTGTGTTCAAGGGTCATTGTATAAAGATGGTGGAGAACGATTTTCAATAGCATGAAGAAGACCCGATCAAGAAGTGATAAAGCCACCAAAACGTCCATTGGGACTAAATTAATGCAGGTCTGTCCATGTTGAAAGAGTCGGTGATACATTCATTGCTTGGAGTACACTTATAGTCAAAGAATTGGTTGGTTTTAGAAAATCCACCCTAGGGGATCATTTCCATCAAAATGTGGAACTTCCAACCCGATTGGAGGGTGGTGGGATATTGAGGAAGAATTGCTTTATAAAGAAAAGAGGTAGTGGAGCAGGTAGTGCGGGTGTCTAAATGGTTAAGTATGCCTTAACCTTCAGAGTTAAGTCATAATGTATGGGTATGGGTAGATTGTGTTTGTGTAAGATGTTGGAAAGTATCCACCAAATGGTTAGTGACAAAATTTTTAGTGTTGTGCTCTGCCCTGATAGGTTGGACTAGTGGATAGGGAAACAATTGTAAGAATATGCTAAGATATTGCTAATTCAAGGCAAAAGATAATTCCCCTCCATTTCTCATTTCTCAATCAAATGTTTAATGTATTTATAAATCCAATGATTGTTGGTCGGTGAAATCTGAAAACAGAAAATACAACATGTGAAAGATATTTCATATAAGCATGTGGCTGTTGCAACTATGTTTTGTTCTAGTACCTATTCTCTATTTCTCAGTATATAGAGTCAAGTAGTCCTCGAAAATGGCTCCCCCTTTTGGTGATTATCTTTAGTCTGATGGGTTGGGCTATGTTACTATTAGGAGAAGCATAGGAAATTATAACAATTGACCATCTTATTCCATAAGCTTTAAAGAAAGAATTTTGTTGCTTGAAATTGATAATATCCCTATGTTTGACAATTTGATTGCTAATGGTAATTGCGGACAGTCACTTTAGACCTTAACTTTGGCATGTGTTATTCAATTTGGTACTTGATTTTGTTGGTCGTCAATTAATTTGATCTCTAATGTAGTTAGGTAATGTTGTTAATTGAAAGACTAAATTTCAGGAATTACTTTTATATATTTTACTCTTCTTCTATTGTGAAAAATAAGCTAATATAAAATTATTAGTAAGTTTATAACATATGGTGTAATGTTAGACGTTGAAATGAAAACTGAAATAGATAAATATGTATGCTAATTATATGATTCTTGCTATTTCTTCATGATATTATGAGTTGAATGGAATAAATCGATCACTGTTACAATGAAAATAATGGTTTCTTTTAATGATATTTCCAAAATCCTTTTCAAACCTTTTCTTTTTCTGCCCATTACAATATGTTGCAGGAAAATATAGGCAGGAGGGAAGTTGATGCTGCTGGTTGCAAGACAGTCTACCTTTCTGAGTATGATTCATTTGCATTCCTAAGTTTCATGGTTGTACATGCAGCCGCTGTTCTTTTTGTCAGAATTCCTTGTTTTATACTACAATTAATATTTTATTGTACAGTTTTAATTACATAATCATTAAAATTTAATTACATTTCATAATTAGGAGGATAGATAGGATGAGTGATAGGCTGACATTATATTTTATATTTATTGTACAAGCTCATCGGTCCTGAATTGTAGAGATATATTATATACATCATAAATCAGGATTTTCAATTATTATGTCTATGTATTCTTTTGAAGAGCAATTTATCCTCCACGAATAAAACCAGAAATAACTTTTTGACACTTTTATTACTTTACTATATCAAATGCATTTTTTATATAATCTTTTAGTGAGAAATGACTTATATTCATATGATAGAACCCCCTTGCATGTATTAGCAAAATTGTGGAACACATGCAAAATTACTCTCGTAATATTTCATAGGGATGGACTTAAGCCCTTACAAAATATAACTAATACACCCTTCTCAAACCAAAACATATAAATCATATGCACTAAACTTGTAATGTATATAGTCAATCATATGCTATCTTAAGAAGTACACTTTAAGCCTAAATCAACCTTACAAAACCAATTTATAAGGTGAGGTTTGCATTTTCGTATTACTCTTAAAGCCTAATTCAATCCTGTAAACCAGCTTGTAAGATAAGGTTTGCATCTACTTATATATATATATATATATATATATATATATATATATATTAAATTCATTTTATCTTTGCTAATGATATTCAACGTCTCTTTGATGTGATTAAAAGAGTAGCTTCTCTTAGAAAATTGGCATAGATGATCATTGGGTCCATGGGAAGGCACAAACTTTTTATTAGGTTCTAAATACTATCTAGAAAATAAATGGTATGTATTCATGTGAAAGAATCCCTTTTATGCATTTAAAAAATTGAGGATCATATATACACATCTTACATAACACAACATAGGCATTGGTTCAAGTCCATATTTAAAATATATCTATAATGTATCTAACAAATTTGATGGTGTCACTTAATCCTATGTTGTTGTTGCAGTAGTATTATTTTCACAAGATTTCCTTAGAATAATGGCATGTTTAACAACATTATTTTGGGTATCTGCAGGGAATTTGTTCATGAAATTTATGATGGTCAACTCTTTATAAAGTTGAAAAAAGGGTTCAATTTTCCTGCTATGGATCCCTGGGTTGGTTATTTTATTTCTTTTAAATTACCATCCTAATTACAGTTCTCTAATGATATGAAATGTGTACTACATTTTACTTTGACTTGTATCTGACAGTCATCCCTGTTGCCCCCAATTTTTTAGTTAATTCAACAACTGCTTATTGCTCTATAATTTCTATTATTTATATCCGTTATTTTGGTGTCATCCAGGGAACAAGTGACCCATATGTTGTCATACAGCTGGATTCTCAGACCGCTAAAAGCGGTATCAAATGGGGGTGAGCATTTATCACATTTCTGTTTTGTTCATTTCACTTATTCAAAGGCTACCCATCTCATGGTTAAGAGTCAATGTTACATTGCATAGTTTGTGCTATGTGACTGTTTTGACTTTTCTTTAAAAAATCTTTCATATTGTCCCTGGAAGCATTTCCCTAAGTTTGAAGTATTTTGGATTATCATTTTCTTTCAAATTTGTATATTGGCTAAATGTATAAAAGAATAACATGCAGGGACCATTTTTTTTTAATTCATAAAATCCCACCGAGTACTTGTTTTCCACTTCCTTTACTAAATTTTAATGTCTTCACTTCATCTGTATCTTTGTATAATGTTTTCCAATTAGATTGGGTTCATTTATGTAAAATTAATTGATGGCAGGACAAAAGAGCCAACATGGAATGAGGAGTTTACATTTAATATCAAGCAGCCTCCAAACCAATCTTTACAGGTTAACAAGCATGATCACTCTTTCTCACTTACATCTATTTGCACATACATATTCTCACTTATATCTTTTTGCACATACATATTCAATGGAAGGTACCATTGCAAGATTTTGATAGAACAGGGCATCCTTCTATTAAAATCGCTTATCAGAGAAAAAAATAAGAAAAATTAAATTTGTAATAGTTGGGTCAGCTGTCTAGTAGAGTACAGACTACTAATAGAGGAAGTTTGTTAGTACTAGGAGGAAAATTGCATAGTTCTGTGGGAAGGGTTCAGGTTCCTTGAAAATACCTGGGATTTGTTCAATTAAGAACTGTTTGGGTGAGAAGTTCTTTAAGATCAATAAAAATATTCTTGTTTCTCTGGTTATTGTTCTAAATCCAAATCTGTTTGATTTGGGGAGAAGATGTGTTTGGGTAGATGACAAAGCTCAAACGTTTTTTTGGTATAGGGTGTTGGGTTATGCTTGGTGAATAAATGGAGGCAACTATGGTGGCATTAAAAAGTGATGCATTAAGGTGGTCTCAGTGTTGGGAATCTTGCAACCCAAATATGGGTTGGGAAAAATTCAAGGTGGCATTAATGGAGGATTTCAACCCATGTCTGAGTAATCCCTTCTAGTCATCATGAGCTTTGAAGCAAGATAATTTGGTGAAAGAATGTTACTAAGTTTGAGAAATATGTTGGTTCTGTTCAAGGTTTGGGAGAAAACAATTGCTGCAAATTTTTATGAATGGGTTGAAAGAAGACGTGAGAGCAAAATTCAGACAATCTTTCTTAAGAAAAAGAGAAAAAGAAAGCAAATCCTTTGCTTTTTACCAAGTCCTGTACCGACAGTTCTTTTAGTAGGTCTATATCAACCAAGATTCTTGAAAAGTGACCATATATTTGTTCATAGAAGCAGCATCAATACAGATAGGAACACCTACTCCAGTTGTAATGGTATCAAATAGACATCAAGGATTTATGTTCCAAGATCTTGCTAAATGAATCATTCTCAAGTCCTCTTGAGATTTGAATTTGGATTAAAAAGTCACGTCCAAGGAATATCGTGTGTCCTTCCAGAACATGAATCCAAAGAGCACCAAGCTTAATATGCAAATCATTTAATATCATAGGCTTTTGACATTTGGCGAGAATGAATCTTCCATGGTGGTTGAATCCCCTTGTAAACATCTTCTGGGTTAGTGATGGCTAAAGAATCCCCTTTTTGGCATGGTTTAGGTAGCTAGGATAGAATAGGAGCAACCACTCCACAAGACAAAGCCTGAAGACAAGATTTAGAGGCTTTTGGTTGGATATAAGGCTGATTATTGAGGGTTATGGGACATTACCAGTGATAAATGTAAGGTTCGTCCATTTCCTTGCCAAAACCAGACACCAATAGCTCAAGGACGAATATACATGTTGCAATCTTGGAGAGAAGATGACCGCAGATTCCATCTAAGTGTGTCATATAGTTGAATACATACTAAGTGGAAAACATAATTCTATTTATAACATAATTAGATTTTTATTCTGTTCTACCTTCCACAGATCTTCTCATCCTTATTGTGGTAATTTAACTTTGCTCCATGTTTAAGTTTCCTCCCTGCTGTATGGTTTCTTCTGAAGTCATTATGTCATGTTGAGTTACAAATTAAGCAAACAACTTTCTGTAGTATATCATCTGGTTTCAAGAATGACAAATACTGAAAATATCTCTTGAAAAGTTCATGTCAATATTTTAACATGTGGCAGTATATTGTAGGTTGCAGCCTGGGATGCAAATCTTGTCACTCCTCACAAACGCATGGGGAATGCAGGTGTTGATCTAGAGTGGCTCTGTGACGGTGAGGACCAGAAAATCTATTGAAATTTAGTTAGTGCAGTGTTGAAAGATTGTTGTGTTACTTAAAATTTTGAAATGAGTTCAATTTCTTCTCTCCATTTTCTTTTTATACATGTTCATCAGTCAACAGTAGTGTAAAAGTTACTAATGAATATAGTTAAACTTATGGCTCCAAAAACTCAGCAAAAATGCCTTTTGCTATAGGAGATGTGCATGAAATATTGGTTGAGTTGGAAGGAATGGGTGGTGGCGGAAAGGTTCAGATGGAGGTATGTCTCTTAAGAGTACAAATTTTACGGGGAAAAGTTATTTTCTGTATGATTTGGTAGAACAAATATTACAACTTCATATGGCAATATATGCATTTGCATATTTTATCACTTGCATTAAACTTGTTTCCTTTTTAGCCATCTTGTACTATTTAATAAATCTTTATAGGTTTTAATGTAAAATTCGACTCTTGAACTTCAATCAGGATTTTTGATATAAGCTATATGCTTTATGTATTTTTGAAATATTTATCTACATATGTGCTTAATTTGGTATAAATTCTGTTGTGTTGTTTAAAGGAGAGGTTACGTTGTAATGAATCATGATTGTGATAACTTTTGGGTTTTAGGTAAAATATAAAAGCTATGATGAAATTGATGAAGAGAAAAGGTGGTGGAAGATACCTTTTGTCTTAGACTTTTTAAAGATAAAGGGTTTTGATTCTGCATTCAGAAAGGTTATTGGCTCTGATACAGTACAGGCCCGCCAATTTGTGGAATATGCATTTGGGCAGTTAAAGTCTTTTAACAATTCATATCTTCTGAAGGGCCGGAAGTCTGATATTAATAATGATGAGTACGACAGTGAAGCTACAGGGGAACTGACTGAATCTGCTTCTATATCCAATATTCCTTCCATCGAAGCTGGTAGTTCAGAAGCCTCCAATGAGGCTAGCAGGGAACAGAGGAACTCAAAGGAATTTATCAAACATGACAATGATACTGAAAATGGACATGCTTCTGAATTGCCAGCAAAAGTTAGTGAAGAAGAATTATCAAATAAAATTTTTTGGAGGAATTTTGCTAATGTTGTTAATTCTAGTATCGCTCAAAAGTTAGGTCTCTCTGTTTCAGAGAAATTTAAGTGGGATGGATTGGAGTTTTTAAACAAAATTGGCTCACAATCTCAAAATATTGCAGAAAGCATTTATGTTCAATCTGGTCTTGCAATGCCTGGCAGCACAGATGATATGAATGATAAAACAAGTGGCCAACCTGCCATTACTGTGTTTCAGTCTTCACTTCCTGAGGTTAAAAAAGCGACACAAAATTTGATGAGGCAGACTGAGTCAATTTTAGGAGGTTTGATGCTTTTGACTGCAACAGTTTCCAAAATAAAAGATGAAGGGGGTTCATCAGAAGAGAGGAAAGTGAAAGAAGATTATACTAAAGCAGGATACAATGACATCCAATATTCCGGTAGTCAGAAGTTTCCCAACTCACAGAGTGGTGTAGTGCTGGATGATAAAATAACTGAAGAGATGAAAGAACTTTTTTCTACTGCTGAAAGTGCCGTGGAGGCTTGGGCAATGCTGGCCACTTCCCTGGGCCAACCTAGTTTTATTAAGTCGGAGTTTGAAAAATTATGCTTCTTAGATAATGCGTCCACAGACACACAGGTGTTTTGTTTATAACCTCTTCAATAAGTCAATTTCTCTGTTTCCTGCGAATTTTCAATTGGCAATGCATGTTTGTGATATATTGCCAATATCTTATTTTGTGTGCTGCTTTCTATTTTCTAAGTCTTTAGAACTTTCAGGTTGCAATTTGGCGTGATTCTGCACGAAGAAGGTTGGTGGTTGCTTTTAGGGGAACAGAACAGGTAGTTTATATTCTTGTTCTTTAAGGTGGTTTATAGCATCTGGATAGTTAAAGAAGCATGTACTTTTTATTTTTCAGTCTCAATGGAAGGACTTAAGAACTGATCTAATGCTTGTGCCAGCCGGGTAACATTCTTTTCCATCCTAGTTGTGAATTTTTTAGTGGTTTGGTTTAGTTTAATCTAACCAGTATCTCATTGTTTTATAATTTTAATCTTGTGAGTAACTGTGCTTGTATCATTGTACGTATTTGATAAATCTAATCATATTTGATACTGTTAGATTTTTTGTGATACTGTTTGAGATCCCACATTGGCTAGAGATATGATGAAATTATACAAACTTCACTTTAAAAGTTAGTTTTGCGAAGTTGAGTTAAATTTAAAGTTTATTTCTTAAGATGATTTTAGAGTTTATTATAGTATATAAGTGTTTGCAAATATTATTTTACAAGCTGATTTTAAAGTTAGACTTAAAGTTCAGTTTTTAATAAATATATTTGATTCCTTTGAAACAAAATATTTGACAAAAAAATTGATAATAGATAGAATTAAAAATGAGTAGGAAAGTTAGTGAAAATCAATAGATGCTTGTTTTGGGGACATAAGGCAGCAAGATATTTTTAGTTCAATGAGAAAGTACACCATTCTTCTTTCTGTTGTTGGTATTGACTATTCTTACTTCAAAATGTATTGGAAATGTCAGTTTTTGAAGTTCTCAGGTGCACTGAAAATATTCTTTGGTGCTTTGTCAAATCATAATTAGTTTAGGGATTGATTAAAATTACTTTTGGTTTAACCATATTTCCTTTCATGACTAACTTTCCCATGAATTTCACAGGCTAAATCCTGAAAGGATAGGTGGAGATTTCAAGCAAGAGATTCAAGTATGTTAATTGTTGTAAGGTTTATGGTCAGACATGTTTGGTAGGTTTTTTGAAGGCTTAAGAACATATTATTCGTTTGTTGTTGATGTTGCTATGGGTTTTGTAGGTTCACAGCGGTTTTCTAAGTGCATATGATTCAGTAAGGACCAGGATCATTTCTCTTATTCGGCTTGCAATAGGTTATGTGTAAGTCTTGTGAAAAAAGTTTTTGTACCGAACACACTGCCTTGTAATTGTGCTGTATTTCTTAGAATATTTTGAAAATCCCTCTGCTTTCCAACGTGAAGCTTTTATAGTTGACTAAATAAGTGCTTATATGAGTTAAGTGACAAATGAATTACTTATTGTCATGAACGAGCTTGCCCAAAAGCTTAAGCTTGGGGTGTAGGTACAACTTGAATTAGCAAAAATATAATTTTATTGATAACTGTGTGATGGGTTCTATTGGGAGGTTATGATTTAGGAGTGACAGTTGTTGTGTTCTTGATGAGACCTGAGTGTTATGTTAAATTATGACACTTATATGTAAAAAATAAATGCTTTAGAAATCAACTTAATATTAGAAACTCCGGGGTGACAGTTATGTGTAGAAAATTACTACTTCAGAAATCAATTCTATATTAAAAACTCCAGGAAGGCAGTTATGTGTAAAAGGTAACTATTGCTAGTTAGTTATGTATTAGAAACTGTAACATGAAAATATGGGTGGAAAATAACTGCTGGTAGTAGTGTATTTGGAGTATATGTGATTGGTGGTTGTGTAATTATTGACGAGTGTGAAGTTGTTTGTGATTTGTGAACAGAGAATACGGTTGTATGAGATGTTTGTCTCTAGGACAGAAAGTGTATTGATCTATTTAAAGTGATAAGGGGGGCTTTTGTCTCTGGGACAAGTGTTTTAAACTATAGGAGGGTATTAAGGTTTCAGTTTGTTGCATATGGTCTTTGAAGGAAAAATCTCCTTAAAAGGGGTAAACCCCTGTTTGTTGAGTGCTTGTACAGCAAATCTGGTCATTATACCTGATTGTTTTGTTAATACAGTACATCTCAAAATTTGATTTGCTTTGACAAACAAAAGTTATTTCTTGTTCCAGAGATGATCATTCTAAGTCACTTCACAAATGGCATGTTTATGTGACTGGTCATAGTTTAGGTGGTGCATTGGCAACCTTGCTTGCACTTGAACTTTCATCCAATCAATTAACGAAGTAAGTTTATTATTTCTTATATACTTTATTTCTTTCATTTATAACTTTCTATGCTTTTATTTGTTTGCAAATGAACACGCACTTACTAGCAAATCTTTTATTTACACTTGACAAAGATTAGACATGATGAAAATAGATTTCATTGAATTAATTGTTTGAAACAATATATCAGCCTCTATTTAGAGAACTCCACCCCTAAAGTAAAGATTACAAAGAGATCTTCGGATTGAATATACTTGAAAGGATTGATATGAAACAAAGAACATTTTTATTCAAAATTGATTCATTTGAAACCATACATAAGCCTTTATATATAGAGAACTCTAACCCTAAAGTAATAATTACAAAGAAATCTCTAGAATCTTCTAACAACTAACAATTTCTATCTACTTCTAGTAATACGTTTAATATTCTACCAACAACTTTCAATAATGCATTTAATATCGTACTAATAATACTCCCCTTGAAGCTGGTAAGTGGACATCTATCATTCCCAACATGCATGTGAGATTATGGAATTGCTCCACGGGAAGACCTTTCGTAAACAAATCTACTCATTGAAGCTCAAATGGGATGTAGGAAGTAGTGATAAGGCCATTATCCAATTTCTCTTTAATAAAGTGTCGATCTATCTCTATGTGTTTAGTCATATTAATAGCGGTTGGATAGTTTATGAAAGAAGGAAGAAAAAGAAGCCCAAGGCCCAAGTGGCTTAGCGGTGAGGCGGTGAGCAATAGCGGGTAGTATGGGTATATATAGAATAAAATAATATATTGTGAGTAGACATAGAAAAATCATATACTTTGGTATAGTCAGGTTTTAACACCTGGAGAAAGGGGTTAGACCCTCATTTACACGTGTTCTTTCTTTCTTTTCAATAAATAATATATACCCATTATTTGATTCTCTCTGTTGTGCAAGAGTGCGTATTAGTGAGTGAGATATTTGGTTAGGATCTTCTTCTCGGTTTCCTAACAGAGTGGTCCGACCTGCCGGATCCTTTGCGGAGAGAGATCAGTGAAATTGAGGGAAGAAACGAAGGCCGTCTAAACATGGTGGAGAACCAGCTCGAGGCAATAGAGATTGCAGTAGATGGACTGAAAGCTGAGAACGTAGCAATAAGACAAGACTCGGCGGCCATTCGCCAAGATCTTCAGGAAATCATGCAAATATTAGGAAATCGCAATCGCGAACACGAAGGCAGATCAGACGGGAGTCAAGCATTGGTGAATAGAATGCGGCGGACGAGGCGAGAGGGGGAGAACGGAGGACGCGAGGCGGATCGAACAGAAGCACAATTTAATTGGAGAAAGAAGGTGGAGCTTCCTGCATTTGATGGAGTGGATCCTCTAAACTGGATCAACTGGACGGAACGTTTCTTCGAGTTACAGGGAGTGACGGAGGAAGAGAAGGTCAACATCGCCTATGTCAGCATGGAAGGAAGCGCTGGCTACTGGTATTGGTTCTGGTGGGAAAAAGCGATAAACCGCACATGGGAAGGGCTGAAATGTGCGATGATCGAAAGATTTGGGGAAAGGAACCGAGGCTCGATTTTCGAAAGGCTCATGACGAACTGTCAGACTGGGACAGTCGAGGAGTACATCAGAGACTTCGAGATTCTGGTGGGGCAAACCAGCAGAGTGACGGATGAGCAACTCCTGGGCTATTTTCTCGGGGGTTTACAGGAGGACGTGATAAATCGAGTGCAACAGCATGATCCGCAAGAGCTCATGACGGCAATGCGAATCGCGAGAGATGTAGAGGCTGTCCTACCAGGAGCAGCTAAGATTTTGGGAGGAGGCGCGAATCAACCATCGGTATCAGGGGGACGAACGTCGGGGATGGTAATCCGAGTGGAACCGATGTGCAACCAGGAGGGACGGACGGTCAGCATGGAGAGCGTAGGTCCTGGGGGAAGAGAAGGGAACTCGGGACAAGCTATGGGGAGGGGTGCGAGTGCTACGGGGAATAACACCATGGGAAGAGGAGTGCGAATCCTGCCTTATCACAAATATCTCAAAAGAAGAGAAGAGGGACGTTGCTTCAGGTGTGGGGGGCAATTTGGCCCTGGTCACCGCTGTCCGAAACAAAGTTTGAGGGTGTTGATTCTGGGCGAGGATGAGGAGGAAGAACCTGTAGAAACCGAAGTGAAAGTGGAACCCGAGAGGCTAGAATTATCCTATTTCTTTGTAGGAGGATTGACCCAACCGAGAACCATGAAACTTCAAGGAAGTTTGGGGGATAGGGTGGTGTTGATCATGGTTGATAGTGGCGCTAGCCACAACTTTATATCCTAAGCGTTAGTTGAGGAGCTTCAACTGGAGGTAGACAAAAGGCCAGACTCATTCGTTCTGCATAGGGGACGGAAAGAGGAAACAGACCCATGGCTGTTGCAGAGGAGTAGTAATACATATGGGGGATGTCGAAGTTGCAGAACAGTATTATGTTTTCGATCTAGGAGGTGTAGACCTGATTCTGGGGGTAGAATGGTTGGCAAAGTTGGGAGAAGTAGTAAATAATTGGGGCAATTTAACCATGAAGTTCCAACAAGGAGGACAGGAGGTGACGATCCGAGGGGATCCAACCTTGGCTAGGGAGATAATAGCACCAGAAGCGCTGCTCAAAATCACAGAGGCAAAAACAATGACAGTAATATGGGGGTTGAGACAAATGGAAGTACCTATAGGAGAAGGGAAGAACCCAGAGCTGACGGAGGAACAGGGGAGTGAGCTGGAACAACTGCTTGAAAAATTTCAGCAGGTGTTTCATGAGCCTCAAGGTTTACCTCCAGGGAGGGGGAGTGATCATAGGATAATTTTGAAAGAAGGAGTAGGCCCCATTAATGTGCGCCCTTATAGATATCCCCACTTGTTCAAAGGAGAAATAGAAAAGCAGGTGGAGGAAATGCTAAAAATGGTGATTATCTGACCTAATACTAGCCCTTATTCTAGTCTAGTTATTCTGGTTAAGAAGAAGGATAGGAGCTGGCGTTTCTGTATAGACTATCGGGCCCTTAATTGAGCCACAATACCTGATAAATTTCCCATCCCGGTAATAGAAGAGTTGCTTGATGAATTAGGGGGGGCGCAATATTTCTCCAAGATAGATCTTAAAGCCGGCTACCACCAAATTAGGATGGAAAAGGAGGATATCCACAAGACTGCCTTTAGGACACACCAAGGGCACTACGAATTCTTGGTTATGCCCTTTGGGCTTACCAACGCCCCGACCACGTTTCAGAGTGCCATGAATTCCTTGTTGAGACAACATTTGAGACGATTTGTATTGGTATTTTTTGACGATATTTTGGTTTATACAAGACTTGGAAAGAACATCTGGAGCATGTGGGATGTGTGTTGAATACACTGTTGCAGCATCAGTGGGTGGCGAATCGTAAGAAGTGTGAGTTTGGGAGAAAACATATCAGGTATTTAGGCCACTTAATATCCAAAAAAGGGGTGGAAATGGATAAAGAAAAAGTGGAAGCGGTTCTGGGATGGGAGGAACCCAAAACCATCAAAGCTCTAAGAGGATTCTTGGGCTTGACGGGATATTATAGGAGATTCGTTCGAGATTATGGTAAGATTGCCCGACCTTTGACTGACATGCTGAAAAAGGGCAGTTTTATTTGGACAGATGTGGCCAGGGAAGCTATGGAGAAATTGAAAGCAGCCATGACCACTGCACCGGTCTTCGCATTACTTGATTTTACTCAGGCCTTCCATGTTGAATGTGACGCGTCTGGAGTGGGAGTGGATGCAGTTTTAAACAAAACAGGCGGCCAATTGCGTTCTTTAGTAAAGCTTTGTTTGAAGGATCCTTGAGCAAGTCAATTTATGAGAAGGAGCTCATGGCCCTTGTGATGGCAATACAGCACTGGCGGCCCTACCTTCTAGGCCAGAAGTTTGTGGTCCATACTGACCAAAGAAGCTTGAGGTACTTGTTAGAATAGAGAATAACAACCCAGAATCAATAGAATTGGATTGCTAATCTCTTGGGCTATGATTTTGATATAGTCTACAAAGTGGGAGCTATGAATAAGGTAGCAGACGCATTGTCCCGGAGGGGAATGGAGGCCATGGAGGAGAAAGAATGGGATCCAGGAGTGTAAAGGAGGGGGAGACAAAGTTGAACATAATTGTCAGACCTTACTGGAGGGACTTCCAAGAGGTACTAGAAGAGGTGGAGGAAGATGGAGAACTCCAGAAAATAGTGGAAGACATTACCAAAAATCCTTATAGGCATCCCTCTTTTACCTTGGAGAATGGGAGGCTACACTACAAGGAACGATTGGTGTTGTCGGCTAAGTCAAAATGGATCCCAAAAATTTTAGCTGAACTGCATGCTTCTACCACTGGGGGACATTCGGGGATATACCGCACCTACCGAAGAGTGGCCCAATCCTTGTATTGGATAGGGTTGAAAAAGGACGTGACAGAATATGTGGCACATTGTTTAGTGTGTCAACAACACAAGTATCAGATGGCTTCACCTCAAGGGCTGTTGCAACCCTTACCCATTCCCCAAGCAATATGGGAAGAGATTAGTATGGATTTCATTGTTAGACTCCCAAAATCCAAGGGATATGATGCTGTCTTGGTAGTGGTAAACCGTCTCAGCAAGTATGGCCATTTCCTTCCTTTGAAGCACCCTTATACAGCTCGTGTGGTGGCAGAGACGTTTATGAGAGAGGTGGTTAAGTTGCACGGGGTACCCAAGTCAATAGTAAGTGATAGGGATCCCTTATTTCTGAGTTTGTTCTGGAAAGAGTTGTTTAACCTACAGGGAACAAATCTTCAGATGAGCACCGCTTATCACCCCGAGTCGGATGGGCAGACGGAGGTGTTAAATCGAATCCTGAAAGGTTACTTGCGTTGCTTTTGTTCGGAGCAACCCAAGGGCTGGAGTGCGCTACTACCTTGGGCAGAATACTGGTACAACACCAGCTACCAAGGAGCCGCAAAATGCACGCCTTTCGAAACAATTTATGGGCGAGCACCCCCAACTTTGATTAGATTTGTTCCCGGGGAGACTTTGGTGGAAGTGGTGGCACAAGATTTGAGGACGAGGGATGAGGCACTCTAACAACTAAAGTTCCATTTGAACTGAGCCCAAGAAGCAATGGTAAAACAGGCAAATCGTAACAGGAAGCCGGTGACAATTAAGGTGGACGACTGGGTCTATCTGAAGATTAGACCTCACAAACAAACTTTTATGCTAACCAAGACACACTCGAAACTAGCTGCTAGATACTATGGACCATTTAAAGTGCTGCAACAGGTGGGGAAAGTGGCCTTCAGATTATTGCTGCCCGACACTGCACGAGTACATCCCGTATTCCACGTATCACTGTTGAAGCTGGCAATTGGAGCAAGGAGTGTTGAGAGGGAGCTGCCATTTGATCTACATATGGAGGGCCCAACCATTTGGCCAATACGTATTCTAAATAGAAGACAACAACAGCTAGAAGAGGAGACAAAAGAATAAGAGCTAATTGAATGGAATGAAGGAGGGGTGGATGGAGCAAGATGGGAAGACAAGATTACTATCCAAGAGCAGTTTCCAGAATTCAACCTTGGGGACAAGGTTCATCTTCAGGATGAGGGTAATGACAGGGGATGGATAGTTTATGAAAGAAGGAAGAAAAAGAAGCCCAAGGCCCAAGTGGCTTAGCAGTGAGGTGGTGAGAAATAGCGGGTAGTATGGGTATATATAGAATAAAATAATATACGTGAGTAGACAGAGAAAAATCATATACTTTGGTATAGTCAGGTTTTAACACCTGGAGAGAGGGGTTAGGCCCTCGTTTACATGTGTTCTTTCTTTTCAATAAATAATATACACCCATTATTTGATTCTCTCTGTTGTGCAAGAGTGCGTACCAGTGAGTGAAATATTTGGTTAGGATCTTCTTCTCGGTTTCCTAACACATATAATGCTAAACTGAATTGTAAGCAATACTAATAGCTGACTTATTATCTCATAAACCCTACATAATCTCCATTAGTATACATCCTAACACATAAGATGTCATAGTTTCAAAGTGATTCCTATGATGAATTTTTTAAAACCTAAAATAAATTAGAAGTCTTGTATCCTCCAAATCTTGGATGGATTAATGCAACTGAAATGACATCTTAAAGCTTGGGAATATTTCAGCTTGTGGTGGCATTTTTAGGATAAAGGCTAAGAATAAGGGATTTTTTTTTTCTAGTCTTCCAGATTGGCATTGTTGTTGAAGTTAAGCTTATGGGAGCGGTTTTTTCTTTAAAGGCATCTAACCAAAAGTGTTGGAATTCAGTTTGGACTGAAACAGATTATGTTAGTTCCTTGGAGATTATGGAACAAATGGAATAATGCTACTACTTTGGTTAAAGGTGTGAATTTGAATTTTTCTCATATGTATAGAGGTAAACTTGTGTGCTGTTAGTTTGGCTAACTAGGGTATTGTAGGTGTTGATTTTATATGGTGGGAGGGAATTTCCATTTTTCTTATGATTGTAGAGACAGATGTGGGCTTCAACATTCTTTGTTTTTCTAGTGGGTTTTGGTTGGGTCTTCCACTTTTGTATTCTTTTCTTTATACGATGTAAGGGATGGTACAAATGATTGATAGAGGCTATAGTCCTAACTTAGGATTATAAGCTATACAATGATACCTTAACATTCTTATTTTCATTTTAAAAAATAGAATTTGTGTACTCTTTGAGAATTTTATAAATGAATCTGTGTTAATTTTTATTGACTTTCAAACAAGTATCTATAAGTAGCTAACAATAGGCAAGTTTCTGAAACCGAGGACCTATTTAAATTTTTCTAAAAGATAGTATACATAGTGATATTATACATACAACTTGTTTGAAATAACTGGCAGTAATTGATAGGATATATTAAGATAGGTTTTAATGGGTAATAGGGGCAGTATAGAGAAAACAGTTTTAGGAATTAATTGTTGTTGGGTAGTTAGAAGTGGGTTGCCTTTATAAGAAGGCAAGGGGGGGTCTGGTAGAGGGCAGTTTTAGTTTTATGAATTGTATGAAATAGGAAGAAGATTAGGAGAAATCTCCCTTGTGTTAAATACACACATAGGGTTCTCTATTTATAATAGAAGAAGTATGGGCTAAGCCCAAAATACAAATAAGAAATAATAACAGATTAACTAAAAGATAAAAGATAAATATAAACTAAATATAATATATCTAACACTTCCCCTCAAGCTGTAGTATACAGATTGTATGGATCAAGCTTGGAAACATAAACTCAATTTGAAATATGTAATATGTCTTCAAGAGTGTGCGGCAAACAGATGCGCAATCACATGTCGACGAACAACTAACAACAATTTATGGACAGTGGTGGACAACTGCGAAACTTCAAATAGCACCATGAAACTTCAAGTAGGATGACTTTGACAAAGGAGGACAATGACAAACTCTAGGGACTGGATTGCCATCAAGTAAGGATGGGGCCTGTAGTGGCTGAAAGCAACAAAACTGCAGGGACTGCCATCACTGACTGATGGGGTGATGGGGCCTGTAGTGGTCGAAAGTGACAAAACTACAGGGACTGCCATCATTGACTGGTGGAGTCCGAAAGCCTGAAACCTGGATGGAAACATACTCCCCCTCACGACGAACGACGGAAATGACGGCGCGCCGATGACAGACCGTGAAAGTGGAAGATCATAATGAGCTCTTATTCATCAAAGCGCCCAAAAACAAATCTGACAGATTTGACAAAGGGTTGGTGAAATTGTTTCAACCCATAATTTTAGTGTTGAAATTTCTTGGTGTTAATCACCGACTGTCCTTGGAGACCTTTCAGAATAGAGAAGAAGATAGTGAAAACAATAGAGGTATGACTAGGTGTTGGTGCATCGATGGCACAAGTGGCGGAGACGACGCTGAAGATGGTGGTCGGAGAGAGGGGGAGGGGGGGGGGGCAGAGGGCAGTTTTAGTTTTGTGAATTGTTAGACTGTGACATTGTCCAGTGGAGGGAGGAAGGCTCCCTTGGGGGTGATTCTCTGTGTTCTGGTTCACTCATACATCAATAATACATTCTATTCAGTTCTGTTTTGTGCGTTCTTGAGAGAAGGAGAGATTTGATTGGCTTCTTGATTAAAGAAGCCTAACAGTAACTAACTTTGCTAAGCTGACAAGTTATTTAGAGTACAAAGCATTTTTATGCAATGAATTGAGACAATTTGTGTATATACTATCACTAAAAATATAGGAGCTAACAATTAATACACCCTAATATTTATAAATTATAATCACTATTTCCCTCCACTTATAATCATGACAGTTTTTGTATGCCATAATTATTTTTTCTACTAGGCAAGGAGCAATTTCCATTACTATGTACAACTTTGGTTCTCCTAGGGTTGGTAACAAAAGATTTGCGGAAGTTTACAATGAGGTTAGAAAATAATATTACTATTTTGTTAATGTTGTTTGCCTTGTTGCGATATTGAATTGATTGTCCATTATGATCTTCATTTTTTTCAAATTGTATATCTTCCTATATACTATAATGGTAGACATAGAGATATTTTGTCTTATTTATTAGTTTATCATGTTTAAAAAAAGTAGACATTTTTGTGACTAATTACATTTTGTAAAAATGATGATTGTGTGATGTATTGATTCTAAATTTTTATCATTTGATGAAGAGCACAATAGACTGTTTACTAGTGTCAAAATTAGTTAGACCATCTACCTTCTACCACCTTTATTGGTGTTTTGTCTTAATTGT
Source organism: Vigna mungo (assembly GCA_036885675.1). NCBI lineage: Eukaryota > Viridiplantae > Streptophyta > Magnoliopsida > Fabales > Fabaceae > Vigna > Vigna mungo. The sequence goes on along the minus strand of CP144692.1, from coordinate 10,275,060 downwards.
CTTTGTAGTTTTCTGTTATTTTGTTTCCTTATTTCAATATATAGAGAATCTATGTATGATATACATATTGCATTGAGAACGTACTTCATGTATGCTACATGAGTTGCATTCTTTCATTCTTGTTCTTGTGTTTTTCTTGTTATTGTTGCAAGAACCCAACAATTGGTGCCATTTATGGGAATAGGAGGAAGAAAGTTAAGAAGAGCAAGGTTTGAAAACATGACCTTCTAGTTTTATATTCTGAATGTTTTTGCTGAGAACAACTTCGAATTATGGAGGATCAAGATGGATGCTATATTGATACAATAATGATGTGGTGATGCGAGAATTGGTGAAGTGAGCATGCCAGCATTGTTGTCTTAGAAGAAGACTGACATGATCAACAAAGCTAGAAGCGCCATAATTTTGTGTTTTGGGAATAAGACACTTAGAGAAGTCATGAAGGAAAGAACTATTGCATCAATGTTGATGAATCTAGTGGCATGACAAAGTCTTCGGCACATAGATTTTGTCTGAAGCAACAATCATATTCCTTGAAAATGACTGAATCAAGAATAATGGTGGAGCAACTAGCAAATTTTGAACAAGATTATGGATGATATGGAGACATTGAAGTGAAGTTCGAAGATGAAGATAAGACTTTACTATCTTAATGCCTTGCGTAAGATATTTGAACATTTTAAAGACACTTTGTTGGTTGGGAAGGATTATATCATTACTTTGGAAAAAGGTACAAGCCTTAATTTTGATGAAAGAGCTACAAAAGCTTCAAGAGTCTAAGGTATACAACAAAGGTTGAGATTGAAAGGGAGTAAGTCAAAACATTCATATGATGAAAGGGAGAATCAAGGGCTAAGGTATACAATAATGGTTGAGATTGAAAGGGAGTAGGTCAAAACATTCATATATGATGAAAGGGAGAATCAAGGGCTTGAGTGTTACAATTGCCAGAAGAGAAGTCACTAAAAGGTAGATTGTCTTGAGACGGAGAGGCATAGAAACTTTATTTCATAAGGGAATTTGCTGATCTTGTATAGCACTTGATAGCTAATAGTTTTCTGAAGTGTTAGGACTTGGGATGCACTTACCACATGTTTCCAGTCAGGGAGTTCTTTGAGACTTTAGAATTGAAAGGAGGAGGTGTAGTTCCTCAGGGGAATAATAAAGCCTGTAATATGCAAGCCGAGGGGTAAATTAGATTGAAGATGTTTGACAATTGGGATATGCTATTTTAAGGTGCAAGGTATGTTCCAGAGCTAAAGAGAATCTTTTGTCGATTGGTATGTTTGGTCTTGTTGGTTTTGTCAACTAAAATTGAACAAGGCACTATAAAGATTTTAAAGAGACTTTCTACAATTGCTAAGGGGTGAAAAGAACAACCTTTACAATTGCTAGATGGTTCAACAATGATTGTGCATTGCGAATGATGTAATATAAGAAGAAGTTGTGGCATCTGAGGTTGTGACACATTAGTGTGAGAGGTTTAGTGGAGCTAGGCAAGAATAACCTATTAGGAGGTGATATAGGTTAAAGGAGTTGGGAGTGATAGGCAAACAAAACCTACTTGGAAAGTCTCAAATTAATGTTTAGGATGGGTAGGTATATGTCTAATAGACCATTTGAGTATGCTCATGCAAACCTGAGGTCCAACATGAGCTTAAACTCATGATGGAGGGTCCTATTTGCTCACTAGCATAAATGATTACTTGCCAAGGGTGTGATTTGTATCTTTAAAGACTGGGAATTTTTAGAGATGTAAGGAGTGACACACCATGATTGGTAATTAATAGTTAACCAAACTTAAAAGTGTTTAGAATTGACAATGGATTGGAGTTTGTATCAGAGCAATTTAATGAATTTTGTAGGAAAGAAGGTATATAAGATGCCATAAGTTGGTCATAGGTATACCTCATCAAAATGGTCTTGCTGAGAGGATAAACAAAACCATTTTGGAGCAAGTAAAGTGTATGCTATTGGGTGTTGGTTTGCCTAAGTTCTTCTGAGGGAAGCTACAAACACTACCATCTATCAAATAAACAAGAGTCCATCATCTGCTATGAAGTTTAAGACTCCCACTGAATTAGCGAGGCCAACAAAAGATGTACTTTTGTATGCAATAGAAGTAATGGAACCAGAGATCTAATGATCCTCATACCATTTGAGAAATTCGTTAAGGATTGTAGTCTGCTCTGAAGGCTTAAAAGACATAGCAATAGTAGAAGAGGCATAGGTACTTGTAGGGGAGAGAAAAAAACCCTAAAATTCAGGGTTCTCCAATCAAGGCAACAAGCACAAATCCAGAAAGAGGAGGAAGAGGCAATCTCGACACATGTGATCACTATTGGAGAGGAGGAGTGATGCGCCATCACGCCCGATTGCCAAATGAACAGATGTGCAATTTCGAACGGCACATGACTACTTCAATGACGGAAATTATTGCGGTGTGGTGGTTGTCAGACCTAAACAATTTGAATGGTGGGGTCACCAACTTAAATGGTGGCTTCGGCGGCAACTATGGCGTGTTAAGGGCAGTTCTGACAAAAAATTTTTTTTTTGAGTTACTTGGAAACCCTAACTCTAGATACCATGTTGAATATAGAGAAAATTAGATATAGGAGTAATTCTCCTTGTGTAGAAAATACACATAAGATAATATATTTATAATGAACAGTAAGAAAAGAAAATATGGGCTAAGCCCAAATATATAATGTTATGACTAACATAAGATATTATAACTAAGAATATCTTAATCGTATCTAACACTTCTCACCAATGGCAAAACACTGTTTGATAAGAATATTGATGTCAATTGTTAATTGGTACAATATGGTGACCGTTTACAAGGAACAACCGAAGGTATTTGTTGAAGACAAAGTATAGGTGTGTCTCTTACAGAGGTGGACTGGGTTCTAGAGGAGCAACTATGATAGTTGTGTCTACATCTTGGAAAAAGAGAAGGATGGAGTGTTTTATGCTCGCTCTTATGTAGATGATATATTTATAATTAACTTGTATAAAAATGAGATAAAAGAATTCATAGAAAATTAAACTCAAAGTTTGAGATAAAAGATCTTTGTCCCTCGAGGCAAATATTGGGGGTGGACTTATGGAGGGATCAAACAATTGGAGTGTTATGTCTATCTCAACGAAGGTATTTGAAGAAGGTTTTTAAGAGGTTTAGGATGCATGAATCTAAACTTGTGGGTACACCATTGAATCATCACATAAGCTCTCAGTTACTCAAGCTTTTAGTTTTGAGGAAAGTAGGAGGGAAATGAGGACTATTGCATATGCTAATGGAGTAGGGATCATCATGAGTTGGATAGTGTGTAAAAGATCAGATTTGGCACATGCTATTAGTGTGATTAGCAGATTCATGGCAGATCTTGGATATGCTCATTGGGAGGTAGATATATGAAAGGAACAATATCATATGGACCATTGTATAGATAGTCTACCCATAACAAAGAAGTTATAGAAAGGTTTGTAGATGTAGACTATGTAGGGAATTTGATATCTATAAGTTGATTTTTGGGTAATTTTTTTCCCACTGTTTCTTATTGCAGTTTGTTGGAAAGCCAATTTACAATCAGTGGTAGCTTTATCTACTACCCAAGTTGAGTATATCACGTTCACAAAAGGGGTGAAGGAGATTGTGGTTGAAAGGGATGTTAGGAGAGCTGGGTATTGTGTAGTTACTCGTTCTGATAGTCAAAGTGTCATATATTTAGTTCATCATTAGGTATATTATTAGTGAACTAAACACAATAATGTTAGATTGCATTTCATTAGAGACGTTTTTGAGTTTGAGAAGGTTAGATTGTGAAGGTAGCATTGGAGGATAATCCTACATATGTGTTAACGAAGTCCATACCAAAATCAAGATTCAAGCGTTGCTTGGAGCATATTAAAATAAGGTAATGTGGGATTTCTTCATGATTTGGAGTCAAGGTGGAGAATTATAATGTAGTGGCTGATGAAGGGCACCATAGAGAATGTATAGTACCACCTGTAGTAGCTTGTCTATGTGTAGGCTATGCACGTTACATTGAGTATGAAGAACTTTTTGTTTTAATACAATTGCTTCTTTCATTCTTGTTATTGTGTTTTTCTTGTTATTATTGAATGAACACAACATATTGTTTTCGTCCTGTATATGCAGAAAGTTAAAGATAGCTGGCGGGTTGTGAATCACAGAGATATTATACCTACAGTTCCTCGTTTAATGGGTTATTGTCATGTTGAGCGACCTGTATTTCTTGCTGCAGGGGTTTTAAGAAATGCTCTAGTGAGTGATTATTATAATTCTTTCCACTCGTGAATTCTGCATTAAAAATCAAATTATAATAAGAATGTACTATTTTCTTTATCATCTACTGTCGTGTGAGGCACTCATGCTTTTTGTTGACAATTTTAACAGCTTAATTGATTTGGCTATTAATGGCAGTATTTAGGAAAATTTGAGTGAAATGGTATGGTTAGATTTGTTAGTCTTGATAGTTCAACCATGTAATTATCAAGAGCTTGGTTATATGGGAAAATGATTAAAATGGAACAATTAAAATGGCTATTAGGGGAAATGACTGGAATGAAATACTTACATTTATTGGCCCCAGAATTAAAATGGCTGTTATTTTGGTATCACCCTGGCATCAGACAGTTATACAATGTAATTTATCAAAAGGGTTAAATATGATTTTAAAAATTAATAGATATAGTCTTTTTAATTTAATTATGTAAAAAATTTTAACGTGTCAAACACGTTTCTCAACCATATCAAAGTGAAAATGTGTCAACCAGTATAAATAACTCATGCTAGCATGAAACATTTGATATGTAAAAAAAAATTAACATTCTCATAAAACATTCTCAATTAGCATTCTTAGACGAATTCCGATTTCTCGTCAAAGTTTAGGAAATAAAGCATTCTTAGCCCTTTCTCAAAAGCATGACATTACATATAAAGTGAAAGTCAGTCCTCATTGACTAAGAGGAATAATTTCTTTAAGTTTAAAAGAATTGTGCATTTCCAAACGCCTACTCTTACTAATGTCAAATGCTTGTCATCCAGGAAAACAAAGATATTTTGGGAGATGGTTATGAAGGTGATGTTCTTGGGGAATCAACACCCGATGTTATAGTCAGTGAATTCGTAAGTTTCTTTCGTAAGTTTCTACTTTTGTAACTTCGAAGTAAATGTTTATTCTGATTTATTCACAAATTCACTTATAATTATGGTCATTAATTTTTATTTCACACTGGTACTAAATGTTATAATTATGGTCATTATTTATATGATAATTGAGTTTTTCTTAAATAAAAAAGACTTAATAATGAGCTTTTTATTTTTAAATCTTTATCCACGTACACCTTAATAGTGTTGCAAGGTATATCCTCATGCATTTCACACACCTTACCATTGAGGTCAAATGGGAATTTATTAACAGATTATTTCTCATTCAAATGTCAGTTTTATCTGATTGTAGACAACATACATTTTATACATAGTGCTTTCTTTGATTGAATGCATATTTCATGTCATGCTTATTAGCACCGTTGGCATATTCTTCCTTTTAAGAATCTAGAGGTGGTCTTTCTTACATGCTCACCATTCCCAACTTTGGTGTATCAGTTGAAGGGTGAGAAGGAACTTATTGAGAAGTTGTTGCAAACTGAAATAAATATATTTCGCTCAATCAGAGATGGAAGTGCACTGATGCAGCATATGGAGGATTTCTATTACATCACGTTACTAGAGGTACAGTTGAATCTCATAAAACTATTCAATTTATCACTTGCCTAATTCTTTTGTTCTGCTATTATCATTCCTGTCTAGTTTTATAGAGTAGCTCGGATGTTTTTATTTTGGAAGTAGTCTATTATAATAGTTGTAAAAATGTCGGATAGTATTCATATGAATGAATACTTGTGTCACGAGCAAAACTAATAACATATTATATATTGAAAATACATCTAACAATAGTAATATTAAAAGAGTGAAATCTACAAACTGGAAATTGTACTCTACTGCATTATTTCTTTTACAAAAAAAATTCTTTAAGAACTAAGAAATGCATATTTTGATATTTCTTATGGTCTTTTAACAAAATTATCATTCAGTTTAGGTGTAAAATAAACACCTTGCCATAATTATATCAATTTTGTATATCACTAATGAACCAATATGTGTTTATCTTGTAATTATGTTTTTAATCCTCGATATTTCATGATTGGTTGTCAAACCTCGATATATGAAAATGCATAAAGCGAATAGATGTATTGTTAGGTTTTGGGATATGAAACCTATTGTAAACACCACATGCACACACTCAAGCAAGAACACAGAGCAACAAAGAAAGAATTTGTATTGAATTCCTTTCAACTGTACAATACATCCACACCTCTAAGGGAGCCTAATTCCCCTTCCACAAGATAATAGAATCTTGACTATACAAAAGAATTCCAAAACTCCTCTACAACAAAACAATAGCTCTTTTATATGAGCTCTATTCTTGCCACTCTAATTGTTATTACAATTAGGACAGTTAGGAATTCATTAACTCTTCTCTCCTTCTTTCCTAATTCTTCTTTTCCTCTCATAAACCCTCCATACTCTATCATTACCCATTGCCTAAAGATTAATCTTGTCCTCAAGGTTAAAATCAGAGAACTGATCTTGGATAGTCACCATATCTTCCCAGGTTGGTCTCGACCCCTCCCTCCTCCCACTCGACTAAGACTTGCGATATTGTCTCCCTGCCTCACTGTTGCTGCCTTCGACCTAAAGTTCTGAGTGGCCAGAATGTTTGTCCCTCCACTTGCAAGTCTACTAGAAATTCCTTCTCTACTTGCTTTGTGCCCACTGTTAACTTCAACTGAGACACATGGAATACAGGGGCTGTCTCTGGTAGTAGCAACTTGAAAGCTACACTCCCCACATGTTGTATTACTTTGAAAGGTTCTTGCATATAGTTTGGGATGCAACCTTGCTGGCATGGAAGTTTGTCATCAACTTTAATGGTCACCGGTTTCCTTTTGCGATTAGCATATTTTGTCATCAGCTCTTGTGCTCGTGCCAAATGAAATTTGAGTTGTTTGAGCGGTTCATCTCTAGTTTGCAGCTCTTGGGCCACTGCTTCCACAGTTGTCTCTCCTGGTATGAATTTTGTGAGTGTTGGAGGAGCTCTCCCATACACTGCCTCGAATGGGCTACATTTAGCCGCCCTTGGTAACTGGTGTTATACCAGTATTCGTCCTAAGGGAGGATGGAACTCCAACTTTTGGGCTGCTCTGAGCAGAAGCATCTCAAATACCCTTCTAAGATCTTGTTCAGCACCTTTGTTTGGCCATCCGATTTTGGATGGTAGGCGGTGCTCATTTGGAACTGTGTAACCTGTAGCTTGAATAGTTCTTTCCAGAATAGACTAAAGAATAACGGATCTTGATCACTAACTATGGACATAGGCACCCCAGGTAACTGAACCACTTCCTTCACAAAAACCTCAGCTATCATTTGAGCTATGTATAGGTGTCTTAGGGGAATAAAGTGTCCGTATTTACTTAAACGGTCAACCACCACTAATATAGCGTCATGACCCTGTGATTTAGGGAGTCAGACTATGAAGTCCATGCTCACTTCTTCCCAGATGCCTTGCAGATTGGGAAAAGGTTGCAACAGACCTTGTGGAGAAGATGCCAAGTACTTGTGTTGCTGACAGATTAAGCAGCTGGCTACAAAATTCGTGACTAATTTCTTCATTCCTACCCAATACAAAGATTGTGCCACCCTGCGGTAGGTCCTATATACCCCTGAGTGTCCACTAGTATTGGTTGTGTGAAACTCAACAACGAGTTTGGGGATCAAGCTGATTTGGCCGATAACACTAATCTCCCCTTGTAATGCAGCTTGTCTGTTGTTCTCCATTGTAAAAGCAGGAAGCGATTCGGGGTTCTCTTTGATGTCTTTTATTATCTTTGTGAGTGCCTCTGTTAGGATATACGTTAGGATATATGATGATAGGATATAGGGGTTGAGGAGTAAGCGTGTGGGGGGTGTCGGTTAAAAAGGGGAAGTGGGTCAGAGCCTCTATAAATAGAGGTAGTGTAACGCGGTAGGGGACATCGAGTATTTTGTGAAGTCAGGTCTATTGCATGTAGAGAGGTTATGCTCTCAAGGGAGGTTATGCTCCCAAACCCGTGCTGTGTACAGTGACTATCCATTTTTCAGGAATAATACAGTTCTTTCTTTCATCTTTGGTTGTTCCGTGTCCTATTGAGAGAGTTTTGGTTAGGTTCTTATTGAGAGAACCTAACAAATTGGTCCGACCCGCCGGATCAAAGTGGGGTGAAGGATCAAGAAGCTGCTGGATCATCAAGGGAGGACTGTTGAATCTCCTTAGGAGAGGGCTGCCAGATCAAGAAGGGATCAAGAAGTGATCAAGAAAGGGTGGAGCATGGAAGGAAGAAACAATACCTTGGAGAGGAGGACCAACAGACAGAAAATGAGCATGGCAGAATTGAAGATGAGCATGGCAGAATCGAAAATGAACATGGCAGAATACAGAAGAAATATGCAAGAAATAAGAGAAATGTTGCAAGAAATCAAGATTCACATAAAGGGCTTAGGAAGAAGTGAGGAATTTGTCATGAAAGGGCAGAAAGATGGTTCAGATGAAGAGGAGATGGAGGAAGACAGGGGTGAACAAAATTGGAGGCAGCGGGTAGAATTGGCCAGGTTTGAGGGGCTGGACCCATTGGGATGGATCTCTCAGGCAGAGAAGTTTTTTGACACCCAAAACGTCAAAGAGAAGGAGAGGCTCAGGTTGGCTTACAGCTGCATGGAAGGAGGCACAATCTATTGGTTTAGGGCCTGGAAAAATAAAACCAAGAACCTTTCTTGGAAAGGGCTGAAAGAGGCATTAATAATGGGGTTTGGAGGAAGAGACAGAGGGCCTGTTTTTGAGAAGAAAAGAGAAACGGAAGCTGCTGCAGTTTTGAGTGTTGATGGTTTTGCAAGAATTAGAGGGCAGGATAGGAGAGAAGAAAATATTCGTGGGGAGGAAGGCAATGCTACAAACGGTGATGGAGACATAGGTGTGACTGCTGCTGGAAAAGTTGAAAAAGCTGCTAATTTTACTGTTGCAAACTGTGATGGAGACATGGGTGTGACTGCTACTGGAAAAGTTAAAAAATCTGCTGATTTTACTGCTACTGACAAAGTAGAAAAAGCTGTGGTTTTTACTGGTGCTGAAAAAGTTGTTGCTGCTGAGAAAGTTGCTGTTTTTAGTGGAGATAGTGTGGTAGGTTGTGGTGTGAATGTCAAAACAGTAAAGACAGGGGTGGAAGAGAAAATGCAAGCAATTGGGAGCAAAAAGGAGAGGATGCCACTGACAATAGTGGAGCTAGGAAGGGTGAGGAGACACCAATTTTTTGATGGGTGAAAAGAGAAGAATTGATCACTTATGAAGGGATTGACAAGCAAGATCAAACAACAGGGGCAGCAAATGCTTTTAAAGTTCAAAACACCAAAGGATCAACAAAAGCACATCCAAACAGCAAAGAAAATGTAGTCCAAGGTTGCAAGACTTGGCATAAAAAATTCAAGCACCTTTCTTGGAAAAATCTGGCCCCAACTCTACTAAAGATAGTTGAAGGGAACAAAACAAGCAGTCTATGTGAGAATTGGGCAGCAGTAACACAAAGGGGGAGTGTGGAAATTTTATATGAGAGTTTGCAAGTAGATGGAGCAGCTGCCAAAAGTGTTGTTGCTACAAGGGCCGATGAAGTCAGAGTTGAGATTTTGAGGACTTCACAAAATTGGGCTAAAAGAATCCAGGAAGAGTGGAAGTCATTGGAGGAGGATTTGCCACCACCCAAGCCTCCAGACTTGAATTGGAGGGCAGCATCCAATGGGTAACAGGTTGATGAAGAGGAGTCATGAGATCAAGCCTTCCATTTCCAACCTTGAGGACAAGGTTGTTTGGAAGGAGGGTGTAATGTTAGGATATACGTTAGGATATATGGTGATAGGATAGAGGGGTTGAGGAGTAAGCGTGTGGGGGGTGTCGGTTAAAAAGGGGAAGTGGGTCAGAGCCTCTATAAATAGAGGTAGTGTAACACGGTAGGGGACATCAAGTATTTTGTGAAGTCAGGTCTATTGCCTGTAGAGAGGTTATGCTCTCAAGGGAGGTTATGCTCCCAAATCCGTGCTGTGTATAGTGACTATCCATTCTTCATCAATAATACAGTTCTTTCTTTCATCTTTGGTTGTTCCGTGTGCTATTGAGAGAGTTTTGGTTAGGTTCACTAACTAGGAACCTAACAGCCTCATTGTCCTCCACCTCCCTCAAGACCTCCTGGTAGGGTCTCACCATGAGAGAGAGCATCAGCCACCTTATTTGTCACCCCTAATTTATATACAATCTCAAAGTCATATCCCAACAACTTGGCTATCCGGTTTTGTTGGTTTTGCGTGGTAATCCTCTGTTCCAATAATATGTACCAAGAACTTCCTTCCCAGCAAGTAAGGTCTCCAATGTTGAATCACCATCACTAGTGTCATTAGTTCTTTTTCATAAATGGATTTGCTTAGAGATCCTTCTGGCAGCGCCTTGCTAAACAAAGCAATAGGTTTCCTGAAGCATCACATTTAATTTTAAAATTTTGGCTGAAATATGGTAATGCTAGCACGGGCATCGTACTTATTGCCTCCTTCAAATTCACCATAGCTATGCTAGCGGATGCCGACCATTTAAATTGCCCTTTCTTCAATAAATCTGTCAGAGGGTGTGCCATTTTCCCATAGTCCTTCACAAACCTCCTATAATACCCCGTGAGACCCAAGAATCCCCTTAATGCCTTAAGGGTCCTGGGTTCTGTCCACCCAGAAATGGCCACCACCTTCTTATCCATCTCTACACCCCTTATTGAGATCATATGCCCCAAGTAACAAATCTGCTCCTTCCCAAACTTGCACTTCTTTTGGGTGACTTTTGGTTGGTCACCCGTTTATGCTGCTTTAATGTGCCTAGCACTCGCCCAAGGTGTTCTTGGTGCTCTTCCCATGTTCTGCTATATATCAATATATCAAAACAAGCACAAATCTTCTCAAGTATGGTTTTAACAGGCCATTTATTGCACTCTGGAAATAAGTCGATGCACTGGTGAGACCGAAAGGCATGACAAGGAACTCGTAGTGTCCTTGATGCGTCCTAAAAGCGGTTTCCTAAACATCTTCTCCCATTCGGATTTGGTGGTAGCCCGCTTTCAGGTCTACCTTCGAAAAGAATCTCGGGCCTCTCAACTCTTCCAGCAATTCCTTTATAACCAGGATGGGAAATTTGTCCGGTGTTAAGGGCCCTGTAATCAATGCAAAATCGCCAACTCCCATCCTTTTTCTTCACCAATATTACAGGGCTTGAGTATGGGCTCATGTTGGGTCGTATTATACTTGTCTTCAGCATTTCCTCCACTTGGCTTTCAATCTCTCGTTTCATCATATGGGTATATCGATAGGGTCAAACATTGATCGGGTCAATGCCTTCCTTCAGGGGTATTCGATGCACCATCTCGCGGTCTGGTGGCAAGCCGCTAGGCTCCTGAAAACCTCTAGGTACTTCTCCAGCACCTGCTCCAACTCTACCTTCTACTCCATCGTCAAATCCTTGACTATCATCATCCTCTCCATTCACTTTCATTCTTCCTAGACTCCATACTAAGGAAATAGCCTCCACTTCCTTCATCTTGAGCAAGGCCTCGGGCTCTACTATCTTTCTAGCTAACATGGGATCCCTCTAAATCGTTATCCCCCTTCCGCGTTACTCAAAGACCATTGTTAGATCACTCCAATTGATAATTACCTCACCCAGCTTTGCCAGCCGTTCTACCCCCGGTATCAGATCCACTCCTCCCGATTCAAACAAGTAGAATTGCTTTTCTATTTTTGGCTCTCCTATCATCACTACTTAAAATTGGGAGAGAAATTGAAAATATTTTTATTATTATTGTTCACTTTTTCCTAATACACATATTACCCTATTTAAGGGATAGTAGATCAACATAAAAAAGGAAAAACAGAAAGCTCCTAAAAAAGTCCACTCTAAAAAGCCTACTAGAAAATACATTATATTTCAACATCATTGATAATCCTCTGCAGCACCCTCGGGTTCCCTTCTTTTGCTCGTCGCCTAGACACACTTGATAGGGTCGTGTATCTTTCACGGGTATTCCCAACTCCTCTACCAATTCCCGAGCAATGAAGTTGTGGCTAGCGCCACTATCAATCAGAACCAGCACCCTCTGTCCTCTCACCCATCCCTGCATTTTCATGGTTTTGGATTGGGTGAGACCTCCTATTGAAAATGAAGAAAGCTCCATTCGTCTTTGGGTCATCTCTTCTATCGGTTCCTCCCAACTCCTTCTTCCTCTTCATCTTCCCCCAAAATCACCACCCTTAGACTCCTTTCGGGACACCTGTGGCCGGGACTATAGGGCCCCCCCGCAGTGGAAACACCTGCCCTCCTCCCTCCGTTTGATGTACTTAAGGTATGGCAAATTCCTTACTGCTCTGCCCCGAGCTTCACTCACCATGTTCCTTCCTGTTTTCAATGTCACTGTGCCCTGGGCTGTTTCTCTCTTGGTCGCTCCATTGTTTTCAGCAATCCCTTGCCGTCCTTGGCTGTAACGGGGAGGTTCCGATCTCGCAACCGTCCCCATACTACCCTGATACTGCCCCCACGACTGACCACTCTTGGTCACCGTTCCTCCAATAGTTTTTGCCCCTTGATACGCTTCCTCCACATCACGCACAACTTCGATGGCAGTCAACAAATCTCTCGGGTTGTGAGGCCTGATTTTCCTCCTTATGTCGCCTTGCAGGCCAGCGAAGAAGTATCCCAAGAGTTGGTCTTCCGTCACCCCTTTCGCCTACGCCACCAACATCTCAAACTTCAGGATGTACTCATCCACCGAGCCCTCTTATTTGATCTCGGCGAACACGGTCCCTCGATCTTGTCCCCCAAACCGCCTCAGTAGAACTTCTCGCAATTTCTCCAAAGAAGGATTCCGGGCCTTGGCTCTCCAAAATCGGAACCAGTAACTAGCACTCCCCTCCATGCATATGTACACTAGTTGGAGTCCTTCTTGTCCATTAACATTTTGTATTTCAAAAAACTTCTCTGCTCTAGAGACCTAACCAATGGGTCGTGCCTTTCAAAGGTGGGTAAGTCAACCCTCTTCACCCAGCTGGTGGTGCCTCGCCCCTATCATTCTAATTACTCGTTTGAGCCCTCTCTCCTCCCTCTGCAATTTGCGTTCACAAAAACCTGATTCTCCTCATAGTTGCATTCAAGATTCCTTGCTTGCCCGCCAAGAACCTGTGTGAGTTCTTGGATTTCTTGTCGTATCGCCATAGTCTCTGCCTTCAGACCGTCCAGCATCATCTCAACTATTTCCATATGACTTTCCAAAACGTTCATCCTTCCCTCTGTTTCTCTTCCCGCTAGTCGCCTTTCTCTCTCTCTCGATGTGATCCGGCAAGTCGGACCAAAAGTTAGGTTTCGGGATATGAAACCTATAAAAATGCCACACGTGTACACTCAAGCAAGAACACAGAGCAACAAAGAAAGAGTCTGTATTGAATTCCTTTCAACTGTACAATACATCCACACCTCTAAGGGAGCCTAATTCCATAACAGAATCCTAACTATACAAAAGAATTCCAAAACTCCTCTACAACAAAACAATAGCTCTTTTATATGAGCTCTATTCCCACCACTCTAACTATTATTACAGTTAGGACAGTTAGGAATTCATTAACTCTTCTCTCCTTCTTTCCTAACTCTTCTTTTCCTCTCATCAATCTTCCATACTCTATCATGTATTATCTAAATTATAGGTCGGAGATTGGGTAGGTCTCCTCACGAGAACCAAATTGACTTTCTTTTCTATGATTAAAGATCAAATTGATGTTCCACTTTGTTTAGAGGACCAAATTAACATCAGTTGGTTAAGGGGGACTAAAATATGTATTGACTGATTTGTTTAATGAATTCATAATACAGTTTCCTTTTCTTATTAGTTCGTTCTTTCATTTTATCTGTTACTAATGTTTCGTACTGTATTATTATTTAATTCAGAATGTAAGATCAAATTACCAAGCAGTCCCAAGGTCAGAACAAGATCAAAACTATAGTTTATAATGATCCAAGAAGGGTTTGCTGTGCCTGGCTAACTTCAGTCTCCGGTACCCAATACTTCATAAAGTTGTATAGGTGTTGAGAAGAGTATATGTACATTTGAGATCGCTTGCGGGCTTGCAGCCAATTCTTTTCTGGTATAGTAGACTGTACTATGTTAACCAACTGCTTACATACATTTTATTTACCTTTTTTTAAAAAAAAATTAAGATAATCACTTTGTTGGATTGCAACAGTTGTATAAAAAGCTGTTTCTTGGATCTACTGTGAAATGACTGAACCTTATTAGTTGTTTTAGTACGTCATTCACTCAACTTTGCTATATTTCAACTTGAATGATAAGCTGCATCTGCAGTTGCTTCACATAGCATAAGCATTCACCTTAGTATATCCTGAATTTTTCTTTTTAGAACTAGTGTAATGGGGAGTTGACCTATTCTGCTAAAAATCTCGCCGTTTTTTTATACTACAATTTTTAACAGTCATTATTTAATGCTAATGGAATTTAATGAAAGGTTACGATCCTCTACAGTCCCTATGTTACTAATTAGGAAACAGATTTGATTTAGTTTTTTAATTTCATTATAAAGTTTTAAAATGGTCGAAGTCATTTTCCAGAACTTGTAAGAAGAGAGTGAAACTTGTTTATTCTTTTCCCCAGTAATGAACTTGAATGTGGCTATATGTTGCATGATTAATATCCTCTGGAAGAAGATTTTCTGTTTTATTAATAAAACCTACTTGAATTGGCAGCCAAGGAAATGCAGTATGTCCTATATATTTTGCAAACGGAACCGACAAGGAATGGTGAGTTCCTAGAGACTGTGAAGAACAAAAATTCTTAACAACTTCTGTTGTTTAAGTATTATATTTATTTGGCTTGTGAAAATGATATTATAGCATGCATGTCAAATATTCAAAGACATATATAATCCTTGTTCCGATCTCAAGAATCTATAGCCTCATGCAGAATGTAATTTATGTTGTAAATATGCATATACAAACATTTTATGTTGTTCAAAGATTCAGTTATTGTGGTTGAGGGACTCAAATTTTTATAGACTGATTTGCATTGCTAGTTTTTGTTTGATTAATTAAAGACGATGTAAAAGATAGACGGTAAACAATGATTTTGTTTATGATTACTTGTTAATGAAACTTGAGGTGAATAAAAAAAATAGTGGCTGAGCCGAGCTTTTGAATTGAACTGATAGACAAAGTCAATTTCTTCCTACACTTCCATAAATTTTATCTTCCACTCCCATGCAAAAAGAATCTATTTTTGTCCTTTTTGAATTATACAAATTAAAAATCATTTTCATTAAAAATAACTTTTTTTCCTTAAAAAGAACAATTTCTAGATTGAATAATTTAAAAGTTAAAAAAACTTTTAAATTGTATATTCTAAGTGACTTGAAAGTTATTTTTCTCATAACCATATTTAACATTTGGAAGTTATTTTTTACTTTCAGATTTTATGATCAAAAATTATTTTTTTACTTATTTTATTCTTAAAAAATTGGTTTTTAAATTATCTATGTAAGTTATTTAACTTTTCGATTCGGAATTTATGGGGCAAAATGGAACCATTTTTAGGAGTTGTATGAGAAATTTTGAGTTGCAGGTAAAGGCCGTGACAACAAAAAAGGTTAAATCTTTAGTATACGTATACAAAAGAAAATACTAAAATGGAGAAATCCAATCGAGCTTAGCTAAAATCATGAAGAACAAACGTATTACAGTTTACCAAAACCGATTTTTTCATAAGACAAGAATAAGTAATCTCAAGCACTTAAGATCAGCACACCACGAGTTGAATAATAAACATAACATAGAAACCACTAGAAGTTCATGTCATAAATAAAATTCAAGATGCAGTCAAACTTCATCTCCTCATACCTTTCATCTTTTTGCTATAATTAGTTAGAATAAATAGTTGGTTCACTTATATATGTGGTTTTTAGCTTAATAAAAGAAATAATAATTTTAATATAACTTTTTTTATTTAATTAGTTTTTGTTTTTATCCAAATTTGATGTATCGTTTGTTTTGGAAACTATAATTCCATCATGGTTTTGCTATAATTAGTTAAAATAAATTGTTTAATTTGAACTTTATTAATGGTAGATGTAATTACATATACTTTATTAATGGTAGATGTAATTAAATATATGTTTGATGTATAATAATCATTACATGTAGTTATCAAAGAGAAAATGAACATTAATATGTAATTAACTACAATTATTTTTTATGTTAGAATCACTGTAGATTTTGAGATCTAAGTTATGCTAACCTTTTCCACCTATAATTTTTCATCACATGAAATTTTATTAAAATAAAAAATAAATAAAAAATGAATGCAAAATATGAAAATCACACAAAATTCATTATTTCGAATATCTATTTCACATCTACAATGTTGACTACCTATTAATGGGAGGTTAATAATATCAATTTTTCCTTTAATATATATGCTCAATTACCTAAACAATTAAGAGAGTTCAAACAAAATCTAATGGAATTCATCTTTTTGTACTAAAATTATTCTTTTTCTATTATACTAAGAGTAAAACGTATCAATATTTATTATTATTTACTGAGTTACTTTCTATGGGATGGTTCCTATATGAAAAAAAATTATTGGATGACTTAAGAGTTTTATATTTAGACATGTCATGATTTATGTATTTCCTCTTATTACTAATAGAATGCATACATGTAATCATTTTCTAAATTATTTCTATTACATGAAAGAATTTGAAAAATAAAATAGAAGTTTTATATTTCAAAAGGAAAACTAATGAGAAACTAGTATAGTCATCAAATAACGAGTGAAACTAATTAGGATAAATAATGAACTCAATTGAATAATTATTTATGTAGATGGGTTTGAATACCCATTTGAAACTTAGCTTATATGTTAGACAATATAATCGTATCTTCATTTGTTCCTTGCAAAACTCTTTGTAAATAGAGGTTTATACACTAAAAGACCTTTTTATGCAAGAATGAAAATATGTTAGACATATTAACATATATATTCATTATTGTATAGCTTTTATTATCATTAAAACATAATTAGAAAACCACTTGGAAGCTTTCCTCTAGGTTTGTATCGTCAGAACTTTAACTATCTCTCCTTTTTTTTTATGATGACAAATCTATAGGAATAAATCATAAGCATTTAACTATATAAAGTATCATAGTACATGTATTACTTTATGAACCATCTTTTAGAATTACATTGTATCAAGGTATAACAATTTTCAGAGCTTA
Organism: Vigna mungo; assembly: GCA_036885675.1. Lineage (NCBI taxonomy): Eukaryota > Viridiplantae > Streptophyta > Magnoliopsida > Fabales > Fabaceae > Vigna > Vigna mungo. The sequence continues at coordinate 10,257,586 of CP144692.1, read as the reverse complement.
TGTCATACAATAATTGTTAAGTCCATATTATACAAACCCCCATGCTTCAATGGTTTTCCCAACTATGCTTTACAAGGAATAGACAAAGAATGGATTATATCATCTAACACATAATATTTTAGATTACAACTGGTTATTCAAAATCATCAGATAATACCATGAAAAGTATTAATCAGACGATACAATAGTTACATTGATCAGACGCTATAAGTTACACTGCTCAGACGATACATGTTACATTGAGCAAATGAGCCCACTAAAGTTGATCCTCATACGACTACCAATGAGGAATAAATGAAACCTTCAAATGATTACAAGACATCATCTAATACTTTAATGACTGACATGTTTATTAATGTTTTGATTCACTGTTCGAATGATTTATGCTTTGAATTAAATATTTTTCTATGATATGATTAAGTTGGTATAATTATATCCTTAATTTATTGACATTAAATTTGTTTTATTCTTTGATAAATCATATCAAGAGTTATTCGCTCTGAATATATTTGAGATATTATTTAATATGGTCAAAAAGTTTCCTGAAGAAAAAAATTCAGAAAGTCGGAGACAAAATATCCAAGCATTCTTAATCAAGAAAAGGAAACAAGATAATATGCCGCAACAAAAGATTTGCATAAAATGAGCCTATTCTTGAAGATTAAAGAATACTTCAATCAAGAATTTCTAAATGCCAAGTTGAGCATGATCCTCAAATTCATCAGATTACACAATTATATGCTACAAGGTCATCTACAACTATGATTGAAACAATGAAGTAATTCAAGGAAAGAATGAAGATAGTGATATAAAAACGGAAATAGATGCATTGACGAGTTAAATCAAGATAATCCATGAAGATGAGGATACCGATACAAAGCGATGATGCTAAGATCTCAAAGTAGAAGTTGCAAAAGTCAAGCAAAATAAAGTTATCCAATCATCCAAAAGCTTCAAAGCTGCAGATTACATCGATGACTCCATGAAGATTTTCAAAGCACAAATCAAGCTGATCATAATTGGAGATCAATGAAGAACAGAAGTTTAGTTAGTACCCAATACATTCTGAAGAACAACAATAAAGGAAGAGCAAGAGAAAATTGAAAGAAGTTGAAGAAAAAGCTGAAAAACGTACATATACTCAAACAAAGAGAACATACACAAAGAGATACGTTGTCTGCAAGTATCCTTTTGTTTCTTGATTCTAATAACAACTAAAGTATCCGTGTGTTACATAGAGTTTCAATTGTATGCAACGGACTTCTATTTCATTCGTTTTTCTTATTTTTATTAAAGTTCTTATTCACAGTTAATCTCATCAACCTAGAACACATTATTTGACAACACAAATTCTGTTCCTCTGATTGAAAGGCAGAGAAAGAAGTAATAATAATAATAAATAAGTTAATATCACAGGACACATTATTTGACAAATTTGCTTTTGGTTTTAGAATTGCAGCACCCTTTGAAGCAGCTCCGCTGGAATTGGAATCCAAATTTCATCATGGACAGCAAATATCCTAATTTGGTAACTGATTTCATATTATAAAATCATTTTTCCATTTAAAACTTACGAAAAAGAAAGACAAAATATCAATATTTATTATCCAAATTTTAACATAGGACTAACTCATGAAAAAGAAATCATTAAATCTGAGGGGTGACATTCACTATTGAGCATGCAAAAATAAATCTTCGTCATGCATGGTTTAGATCAGCATATAAACAATCCTAATGCTCCTAACCTCACGGCGAAGATAATGAGTCATTCAAGCTGATGATAGTACACTACAACACTCGCATTGCTTGCATTTTATATCACATACAGAATTCAGTTTTAATCCCTCGTTCCCAGTTAAATGAGTAATTAAGTCGGTATTACAAGCAAATACCCGAAAAATCTGCATTCTTGACTATCCAAGGATGTTCCATTATCTTCTGAAGAGAGAGCCTTCGTGAGGAGTCCTTCACCAGAAGCTGCATTAATTTATAGATTGCTGTCAGAAAGACCACTAATTTGTTCACTGAAAAAATTTACTTTGGCCAAGATATCAATACTGGGATGTTAAGTTACCCGGCTAATCAGACTTTTGGCATCTAAAGAAACAGAAGGGTTGGAAGGGAAGCTTAGGTCAACCTTCATTATCCTACACAAAGCTAAATACATTAAATACACAATGAAAGAACAACGTCTACTTTAAATAAACATATAGCCCAAGAAGTTTTGTACCTTTTGAAGGTATCAGCTTGACTCTCAGCCTCAAATGGAGGGGCACCAAAGAGGAACTCATAACAAAGGATACCAAGAGTCCAGTTATCAACAGCATAGTCATGAGCTTTATTTTCAACCATTTCTGGTGCTAAATAATCCAATGTGCCACACATGGTATGTCTTTTGCTTTTAGACTGAACAGACCAACCAAAGTCTCCAATTTTAAGACGACACTGCAATCAAGTCACTATTAGTTGAACATACAAGTGCCCTTAAACCCCAAATATAATCAATTGACTCCAACTATCTACCGAATGGATTCACTTTCATTTAGTCTCTTTTTGATGAGGAGTTTGAAAAGGATGTTGTAATTAGAGGAAAATCTTCCTAATTAGAGAAAATATTTATAAACTTTTTCTAATTACAGAAAATATCTATAGAATCTTCTAGTTTATTTTTAAGTATGTTGTTTACTTATTTTCCTTTTTTTAGAAGATTAGATTATTACAAATCTAGTTTATTTTTAAGTATGTTGTTTACTTATTTTCCTTTTTTTAGAAAATTAGATTATTACAAATAGAGATAAGGAGAATGTAACATACATGAATGAAAATAATAAAATTCATTCTCTTTTTCAACAAAGGGCATTAGAGATTTGACATCAATATTTTTGAGCATTGCAACAAAAAACATATTTGAGCACCTACACTAAAACTCTAGGCACGAGAGTTCCAAACATTGCCGTAAGTGAACACTAGTGTGGAAAACTACATCGTTGGTGGAGGAAGGATATTTTAGCATACCTCGTGATCCAGCAACAAATTTTCAGGCTTGATATCCCTATGAATAACATGCTTCTCGTGGCAATAAGTCAACGCCTTTGTGAGGCTCAAAATATACTGTAAATATAAAAATAAAACGAGTTATGAGTCAACATAAAAAAATTTAGCTCAATAAAGGAGCAAACAAAGATAACGATACAAAGTGATAGCATGTCCGAATAATCAAGGCCCACAAGAAAAAGATGAAAGCCCATATGCTTCAAAGAGTGCATCTAGATATTAGTTGTTATTATGTTACACTTGGAAATATTTTATGCTAGAATAAGCGACAAGATAGATGCCTCTTAGGGTTTTACTCACCAAAATAATTCAAGGTATTTATAAGACCTATCCATGTAACAAGAAAGATAGAGAGTAAAATTTGCATTTTCTTCATATCTTTCATTAGTTTATTTTCTTCTTCTTTCTGGTGCGTAACATTCTGGTGCTTTCAATGATCTACTTCCATGTCTCCTAAACCAAAAAGTGACCCAGATGAAACCTTGGATACCTTTTTGAACAAATTAGCCAACCTTCAAACACAACTTCTCACTACTCAAGACCACGATGCTCGCTACATCACCCTTCAACAAGCTTTCGAATCTCATCAAACGGCTTTGGAAACCAAGCACGACACCATCAACCATGCGCTCACTACTTTACTATCCACCTTATCTTCTCATACTACTACCACAGTACCACCCCACAATATACCTTTTGACACTCTTCAATATGTCCATAGGCACCACGTCTTCCACTCCACCCCAATTTCCAATATTTTCCAGGCCGTTTTTACTACAGCAACAACCACCACCATTCCACCTTTTCACTCTCCTCCACCATCAATCCCTACCCCTATCTATCCACCAAAAATCCAGATGTTTCTTTTTTATGGAACAGATTCCTTAGATTGGCTATTTCAAGCTGACCAATTTTTTGATTTTTATAATATTTCTTAGGATTTTTATTAAACATGTTTGTTTTTTATATGAAAGGCGAGATACTCAGTTCGCTCAAATGGATGTACTAGAAACAACAACTTAGTGATTGGAATTGTTTCAATCATGCTCTAGAACTTCGTTTTGGCCCATCAACATATGCCAACCATTAGGCCAAGCTATTCAAACTCTGCCAACATGGCACTGTTACAGCATATCAAACAGATTTGAAAAACTTTCCAAGTGTTTTGGGCCTCACTCCCGAGATGATACTTAATTGTCTAATCTCTGGCCTCATCCCTGAGATTCACATAGAAATGAGATTCACAAAGAAGTAGTCGTCCTTCAACCCACTTCAATCACCCAAGCTCTATGTCTTGCCAAGCTTTTGGAATCTAAAATAACGATTCAATAAATGAACCCTAAACACCCTTCCTCAACCCTCCTAAAGTCCCTTACCACAAACTCAAAGTCCATCTTCAACACCTTCCCTTACTATAAAAAAGCTTACCTCAACTCAACTCCAGGATAGATGGGCCACCGGTTTATGTTACAATTGTGATGAAAAGTATTCTCTGGCCACAAATGCACAATTAGTCGTATGTTAGTTTTGATAAGTGAAGAAGCCACACCAGAATACACCACTGCCGCTTACTCGTAGATGACCCCACTCATGTCCATCTCTCTTTCCAAGCTTTTTCCGGTAGTCCCTCAGCTCACACCTTAAGTTTCAAGGCCATATCGACAACTTCCCGATTAAAATCTTAATTGATACTAGCAGTTCCTATAACATTTTACAAACCCACGTAGCCCATCACCTTCACCTTTGTACAATCTCTATTCTATGTTTCTCCGTTATGGTTGGCAATGGGAAAGAATCCGATGTTTTTTCCTTTGTCCCAATGTCATGGTTTTTGTCCAAACACACACATTAGCTATTCACTTCTACCTCATTCCTATGGAAGGAGCTGACATGATTCTCAGTATGGATTGGTTACGTTCTCTGAACCCTTTATAGGCCAATTTTTCCAGACCCAACTTTCTTTACTCACAATGGCTCCCCCATAACCCTACACGGTACAACCAAACTCTTACACAACCATGCTTCCCTTCACCTCCTAAGATTGTGGGAGTGATATGCTAGAAATAAAAACATAATACTTGGGAATAAACCCAGTAGACAAAATTAAAAAACAATAGAAATAAAATCTGAAACTTCCTAAAATATCTTAATAAAGGCCCACTACGAAAATATCAAAGTTCAAAAATTGCATCTAGATATTAGATGTCAATGTCATTATCTAATACTTGGGAATATTTCCGTTAGAATGAGAGACAAATGTCAGTTAGGGATTGACTCACAGAAACAATTCAAGATCTTTATAAGATCTATTTGTGTAAGAAGAAAGACAAATGAAAATTTGAAATTTCTTCTTATCTTTTGTTAGATCCTGATGCACAACTCAGCCTTGTCCAAAATATAATATAACATAGTGTCCATTTATTTATTTTATAAACAAAAGGAATTCTCTTTCACAATTTTTCAGTACTTCAGAAAAAATTATCATTTGCTCGCAAAAATCCCTAAAATATTGTTTTTTTCTTGTTTTAATTCAAAAAATACAAAAATATCCATAATATGTATACATATCTTTTAATTTAAATCACGTAGAAAAAAATACACAAAAAACGGCTCCATAGACTTTTCACGAAGTTTACACAATTAACTTCTCTATAAATCAATGAAAAATGATTCATGAATATTAAAAGGGTGCATGAACACTTAATATACACCTAGAGAGAGTAAAAATGATAGGTTATAGGTTATATAATGTGATAAGAAGAGAGAGATAGAAAGAAAAAACAAGTATAGAATAGGTATTGATAATATGGAGGTGTGTGTATGTGTATCATTGCTCTAAATTAACATTTCACACTGCAGGCCACTACAACTAGGACATCTGCCGCAGTCATCATAAACAACTCACTATTTTATTTTTAAAAACTTTTGGCTTAATAGCTATTTTGGTCCCTATTTTTGTTTGGTTTGTTCATTTTGGTTCTCATTTTTTATTTTTGTTCAATGTGGTCCTAAAGATTGTAAAACCTGTTCAATTTAGTCCTTTTCTAAAACGGCGTCTAAATAGTTAACGGCAAACAGTACAGCTGTTCAATGCAGTAACGATTTGGCACAGAACTGCCTACGTGGATGCCCTTGATGTACAGTTACCCTATTGCAACGTCATCACCATCTCCAATAAAAACCCTAATTCCCAAACCCAAACCCTAGCCGCCGTCAACGTCAAGCGTCCTCGCCGGTATCCACCACGCCGTAGACTACCATCAGCACTGCAAAGCCGCCGCAAGTCACCATCCTCTGTCAAAATTGCGAACCATGGCAGCCACCAAGAGACCAACGCCGCACACTGTTCAGGTTCTCCTTCGTCTTTATCACCTGCAATCCAAAAAACGCAGAGAAATCCCCAGTGCCATCATAGCAAATTGCATTTCTTCCACGCAAACAATCGCAAAAAGCCAATCGCTCACCCAACAGCGTTCTCTGCCACCATTCTCTCAACCATCACCAGCCATCTTGGTACCACAAAGTTCATCTTTACCGGACCTGCAAACAACAAATAGCACTCAAACCATCCACAGAACCAGAATCGCGTAGGCCTCTCCTCCGTCGCACATCATGTTCACCATCATCCTCGCGCGAGGTTCTTCATCCAGCAACCATGGCAGCTTATCAAATCGCCACCATTCAATTGAAAACCCTAATAAAAAACCCCTAATTTCTATTTAATTTTAATTATGTCAACATAATTGTGCTGAAGATCATCCACGTAGGCAGTCCTATGCCAAATAGTCACTACAGTGCACAAGTGGACTGTTTGCCGTTAAGTATTTAGACGCCGTTTCAAAAAAGGACCAAATTGAACATATTTTACAACCTTTAGGATCAAATTGAACAAAAAAAATAAATGGGGACCAAAGTGAACAAACCAAACAAAAATAGGGACCAAAATAGCTTTTAAGCCAAAACTTTTCAAAGATTATCCGACTTTGCATTCTGTTCAACCTCTTCAGAAACAAAAATCAAATTTCTAAAATTAGAAAAACTACAGCTGCTTTCTTCTCATACTCATCTTTTCTCAAGAATTAAAACCCAATAATTGAAAAATGGCAAGAAACAATTAAAAATATTTATCTTCCTTGCAAGTAGAAAGATGAAAGCTTCCTCCAAATCAAGCCAGAGGAAAGTAATGATAGAGCTAGGTTCTATTTGGATAAACTTCTCTACAAACACTCACAGGGTAAGAGAATAAGATGGTAAAAATTGAATTTCTCTCCGATACAAAAATCAATCATAAACTTAACTTTCAGAAAACTCATAATTTCTTCAAAAATCAAAGTACATAAATCAATTTTGGTAAGCTGGGAGGAGAAAGAAAATCCCTCATGAATTATGAAAGATCTTCAAAACATTGCACACACTTGAGAAAATAGATTACCGTAGCAGCTTGTTTCTCTGTAAAGTGACCCTTCTTTCTCATCTCTTTGTAGACCTCACCTTTATGAGCATACTCGAGAATCAAGAAAACACGGTCAGTGTCATGAAACCAACCATAAAGACGCAGGATATTAGGGTGCCGAAGACTGGTCTGTATCTCCATCTCTCTCCTTAGTTGGTGATGAATTTTATACTTATCAATTTGTTCCTTAAATATAATCTTCAACGCCACAACAAAATTGCTCTGAAAACAAACTCAAATCATATTAAATACAAAAATTTAACTCTATTGGTTACTCAGAGGACAAAATCTACACTTCTAAAGATCATTGCTTAAGTGAACATTCTAATATTCCAATTACTTGAATGAATCAGAGAATATATGTTAAAGAAAATAGGAATGAAGCGAGAATTAAGAACCTTGACTTCTCTGGCAACATAAACTCTACCAAATTTGCCCCTGCCGAGAGGTTTACCGATCTCAAAGTCTTGGAGGGACCAATTTTGCTTTGAGTTTTCTTCTTCCGCTGGATTTTGAGAAGCCATTTTTGGAGGAAAATGCAAAATTCGGTGGAGCTTCTCTCTGAAAATTCAACTTGTTTCAACGCGCGCGTTTATGAATGGCCTCTAACGTTACAACGCAGGGACACAAAACGACAGTCGTTCAAGTCGGCACCAAGGATCGGTATACACCGAAAGAATCAAACGCAAAGTGGATGAGTGGAAAGTTCAAAGCAACTGACGGTGGTAGAGGAATCAAAAGAGGTTTCGACGGTGGAGGAAAGGTGAGAGCTTTTGAGAAGAAGAAACAGGGGATTTTGAAAAATGAAATACAAGAAACCACAAAACCCCTTCTGGATGATTTGAAAAATATCACTTTCTTGTAAACAATTCTTGTCTCACTTCAAGTGTTTTTCTGGATGATTTCAGTCATTATTATTTCTCTTAATCAACTCATTTTGTGACGAACCTTCATACAATCTTGCGATAAATTGTTATGTACAGTTCTTAAACATTTTTGTAAGAAAATAAAAGTCATATGGTAATATATTTAGTGTCAAATACGATGATAAAGTGATATTTACCGATAAAATTATTCTGCTCTACAGTGTTTGAAGTCAGAGAAAAGAAAAAAAATCAGTTTTTTTAGTTTTGTTTGAACTAGTTAATGGTTAAGGTAATTAAGCATATTTAATCTTTAGTAATTATCATGTTTAAAACGAAAGATTAATATTAATATAGAATAAACTTTTCATTATTATGCAGTTAAAAACTATGGATATAAAACACACTCGGGTAGAATTGGTGTAATTAACATTAATACATCTCGATTATTAAAAACCAAACACATATTCAATTATTCTAGCCATTAACAAAGTTAAGAAAGAAAGACTAATGAAATTAAAAATTTTATATTAAGATTTTTTTCTTATTATGCTAAAAATAAAATGTCAATAATAAAATATGTCAATGCTTATTGTATTGAACTAACTATTTACTAATCTTGGATCAACAATTTTTGTATTACTAAAAGGATATACGACATAATGGTGCCTTGTAAATTGACATACATCATATTTGAAGAGTCTTTGAAAAATAAAGGAAACATAAACATTAAAACATAAAAAGATAAATGTCTTAAACAACAAAGGAGGACTCGAAAGTAGTGTATGATTGGAGTCAAAAGGTAATCATTTGTCGTCTAGTATTATCCTTGCTTCTCAAGACTTCAAGGCAATACAATCTTCCCTATTCCTTAACAATTTCAATTGTCGTCTTTGTGACAAGATCCTAAAAAATACATTAAGAAAGAAAAAAGGTTTACAAAACAACTTAGGTCATTAAACATAAATACAGTTATTACAAAGTTTTAGAACATGAAAGATATCTTCAAAGTTTAGAGATGAAAAAAAGATAAATATTGTTATGTCCGGTTATTGTGGTAGGAATGTCTTGGCAATATTAATATGATTACTAGAAAGAGAAACATACAGTATTAAAAAAGACGAATGAAGGCTTGTATGGTTGTCACGCCAAAGTGTAACTCAAGAGTTTTTACGTATAGTTTTAGAAACATCATCTATGAAAAAACCCTTTTATCAATAGTCATATATCTAGCATCAAACACACTATTATCTGAAAGGGTTTAATTTCAAATATAAATGGAAATATACTATTTATTCTTCAAAAGATGTCAAAGATTAACAAAAGCATGATATTGAGCAAGAATTTGAACTATTTTGCAATAACTATACGTTGTCTGATATACAAAGATCAAACTATTTGCTTGAGATAAAAGATTGGCTTTGCAACAAATACTTTCTAAAGTCTATAAAAGAAAGAAGATGCAAACACAATATAAAATCTGATCAAGCGAAAAGATTATGTGATTATACCTTTTAACCTTTGAGAGAGAACAATTATAATATCCATGAAGTTACATTCTCAACTATTAGTGTTTCATTAGATATAATTTTTGTAATCCTATGATGTTTCATCAAACATATTTTTTATCGTAATCAGGACTCGTGAAAGCTAGTGTGGAAATATTCATTCCTGATAAAAGGTCAAAGTGTTGAAATGTTGTGAAATTGAAACTAATTTGGTGAAAGTCTTTAAACTTCCGAGAAAAAAAATGACATTAACCTTGAGGATAATACTTGGTATTAAGTATATGACTAGTAATGTCTCTTGTCGGGTACTTTAAAAGTTCTTCTAAACAGTTTGACAAGCACAAAGAAGTTAAGATGTTTAATCTAATGATACGCAACTAAGACGTGGACCATAAAAAGACTAAGAACAGCAATTAATAGAAATTCACCTATGAATGATTCTCTGAGCTTAAGTCACTAAATAACCAAGTGAGTAATGACATAAAAATAAATTAGTATTGACAAAGAGTTGAAGTAATTCTTTATCATATACATAGATATATAATCTTTTATAACTTTATTTTTTAGGCAATAATATATTAAAGACAATAAGACATAAGTGAATTATTAGGCTTTATTATTACAAAAGACACATGTACACAATTATTTTATCAAGATAGTTGATTATTCACTTGTACTAATTGATTACTTATTACAAATAATCTACTATTTACGAATGAACATGTTTTTAATTACTAAACTAATTTATTATTTTAATTGATTATCAATTATCAATCTCTATTGTTCTTAAATTTAACATTCACAATTTGACTGATTAACATACTTTGCTCCCAATTTTGTTTTTTCAAATATTTTCAGAAGTGAGTGTGGTCAGGCATCAAATAATATGAAACTCGTTCTCATCTACAATATCAAATGCACATATCATAAACAATCCAACATAAAATGCAACAACATACAACCTAATAATATAACAATAAGATCCACATTAACAAAGCTAACAATAAGTACTTCAGGGGAATTTCTAAAATAACTCAACGTTCAAACATAATTTCTATCGACTAAATGAGAGAATATTCAACCTAACTTGTCCAAAAACAGTGAGAAACTAATTTCGTCAATCTACCAAAATAAACTTTTGACATGAACTAAAGCGATTTGGATCAGCACAATTTTGAATTAAATACCGAACAAAGTAAACAACAGAAATTCAAGTACACGAATAAGATTCAAGTTGTTGTCATTGTGATTTAAGTTAAAGAAAATGGCCACCTCCATAAGTAAATGATGGTTCCATTGCGACTTTCCATCTGCTAGCTATAATGCTTTCTTGGCACATAAAAAATGTGCTTATTCTCGTTAGATCTTCCAAATCAAGCATTGTAACATTAATAAAAGTTAATCACCAGTATAAATTGCAGTAATAATTGCTTTAGATACAAATTTACAAGAGGGAGCAAGCTAGTCAAGGGGAGAAAACCAACGCTAAATATTGCTTACAAATTTAGCTCGTAATCTCTTACAATATTATCAAATTAGTTTTCTCATGAATAACTGATATTTTTTACTTTAATTTACAAGAGTACACTCCATGTACACTTTGTCTTACTACAAAGGAAGCCTCAAAACAAATGGCTAGAAGCATCCTTCCCATCCCCCACATCTATGACAGTGCCTCAGCTAAAACATTCAGCGGATACAAGAAACACCGCGCAAGATTTATCTCCCATTCATTTGATTCAAAAAAACATTGAAATCTCAACACTAAATTTCAGTAATGAATACCCGCTTAATACTTTTTCACTTACTCGATTAAAAGAAAACCAAAAAACTTTTCATAAATTTAAATTTTGGTTCACAACTACAATTGCGATCACGTTGTCATTGTGGAATTGCTCACAACAGCAACTTTCCACAATTGCTAAACGAATTTAAATCACAAAACATCAATGCATTCGCAACTTTGTAATGCAACCACAACAAAGTGGCAAAAGAAAATCAACACCATTTTATTTCAACATTTTATAAAAGATACAAATTCAAATTTCAATCTTCTTTTCTAACTTCTAAATGCTAGTGGTTGAACGAGTGCTACCGTGTCAGATGTTGAAAGAATGCAGAAGGCACTTCTGAATGGTTCCTTGGGAAGCTACATGATTCATTGACGAATAATTGTAAAAAGATGCATCAATAGTTAAAATAATTGTATATTTCTTTTTCTCTGTTATTTATGTGCAAACATATAATAAGTTCATACAGCTGCAGCAGCTGCAATGAACAATCCAGCAGCACAATACCCGAAATTTAGAACCAATTCCATTCCAAGAAGACTATTAAAACAAACAACAATTAAAGAAAATTGAGACAAAAATCTCACAATAGTCAAATAAAACCGAAGTACATTTAATAACCAAACACAATTGTCATATTAACACGAAAATTCAAAAAATAGAGTACAACATGTCCTTTTATTTATTTTTCGATTCCCTTCACCATCACAGAGAGGAAAGCACAAAATGAAGAAGCCCTAACCCGGAAATTATTTAACCCTTACGTAATGATTAGTTGATATCAGCATCATCGAAATCGTCTTCGAAGTTGTTGAAGAAATTCACATCGGCAAGTTTGAGGTCGGCGGTGATGACACCCTCGGCGAAGGTCTCGAGAGGGTCGACTTCGTCGACATCCATCGCCATTGACGACACTTGCTCATCCATCTCCCCGAATAGTTCCATTGCTCTCATCATCTTCTCTCACATACACTCTCTGAAAAATTACACCCCTGAAATTAGGGTTTTTTATATATAGAATGTTTCTCATTATAAATATAATATTGTCATTTTATATAATATTATTATATTAAATATTTAAAAAATTAATATTTTGGAAATGGCTAGATAAAATTACATTATAATAGTTTAAAACACGATTCGAATTTGTTTTAAAGATTAAGTGGAATCTATTTTTAAATTCAATTTTTTCTGCATCAACCTTGAACCAAAGATAAGAGTTGAATTGAATCATATTCACTCTTGTCTTATAAAATATAAAATATTCGAATAAGCGTTAAATATGTTTTTAATCTCAATACTTTTCGGCGATTTTGGTTTTAGTTCCTCAACTAAGGTACAATTTAGTTCTTCAACTTTAGAAAACTCTGGTTTTAGTCCTTTCTACCAAATTAACTTTATTTGTTCTTTCAAACGCGTTTTTCAATTAACATTGAAGTAAAAATGTGTCAAACAGTGTAAACAAAAAAATTTGGTAAAAATGACGACTAAAATCAAAATCGCCGAAAAGTATTTGGGATTAAAAAGATATTTAACCCTTGAAATAATAATGAATTTTAATTATATTTATAATATACAAAAACGAGATGTTAGAAAAATTACAAAAAAATATTAACCTAACGAAAATTTATATTAAAAATAAACATTCACTTAAAAGGAAAAGTATAACATGTACAAATTCAAATAAATATGCCGAGTACATATAATTAGGCTGACACACGAGTCAAGATTAAAAACTTTCGTGGATCATAAATAAAGTTATCATAAAGTTCACATAAGAAAAAAAGTATTTAAAAATGAAAATGAGAAAGAAAAATTAAACACATAAAAAACATTCATTCGATCTAATTCCATATTCAATGTAAACAAAGTCTAATTGAATTTAGGTAAAGATAAATTAGTACAATATAATTAAGGTTTAATCATTTCAGACATTCCTATTTCTACATGATCGTCTCTGAATAGGTCATTGTATTGTAAATGTTCTCAATTAGGTTTTTTATTGTAAAAAATTGAATCAATTTAGACATCGTAGTTAGTTTCGTATTAACACCGTGGTTTTTTTGAATTTTTTAATTATTTTTATTTTTAATTTATTTTTAATTTTTTTAAAAAATAAAATAAAAAAAATGTCATGTGTCAAATTGATATTGTGCTACGTGGCAATGACAGTATGACATAGCACTGATAGTGCCATGTGTCATTGTCACACCACATGTCATTGCAATAGTCTCAATTTGATCCCAATATTATGAAAGAAGAAATTACCTTTAATTATCGTATTCACAAAAATTTTCTCTAATTTTTATTTAAAAAAAAGTGAAATATCACATTAATAATTTGTTCAATGAGCTAAATCATTTGGAAAATTCACACCACCATGTTATGTCACTGTGTTAATCCTTATAAGTATATTTAAATAACATAATATGATTAAGTAAATATAAATATAATTAAACTTAATCCTGTTAAAAATATTTAATAAAAATATCAATTTTATTTAAAATATTTGTTAAGATTTATATACAATTTAAATTTTGTTTGAATTTAAGGAGGGACAAAATTTTTTAATTTTTAAAATTAAGACTAAATTGAGACAAAATAAAAATACATGATCAAATTGAGACACAATAAAAATACAGGGACCAAATTGAGACTAATGCAATGACACGTAGTCTGACAATGACACGTGGCACTGTCGGTGCCATATCATATTGTCATTGCCACGTGGCACAATATCAGTTTGACACATGACATTTTTTTATATTTTAAAAAATAAAAATAAAAATAATTCAAAAATTCAAAAAAACCACGAATTGACACATGTCACCTCCTTTAACGGTGTTAGTATGGAACTAATGACGAGGTCCAAAATTGATTCATTTTTTCACAATAAGGGATTTAATTGAGAGCATTTACAATACGAAGACCTATTTGAGACAATCCTGCAAAAATAGGGATGTTCAAAATTAGTAAACCTATAATTGAAAGATAATTAACAGATTGAGATGTTAAACTTGATATGTTTTTATTGGGTTAGACTCATGTTTAAAAAGTTATGTCTCGTTTAGATAATGTTGAGTTAGGTAGGAATAAGTTTCTTTGAGTTGGTCTTAAGTTAGAATGGATAAAGTTAGATTATGCTCAAATCAAGTAGGTTGCTTGAGTTTGATCAAGGTTAAGTTAGGTCCAGGTCAAATTAAGGTTTATAAAATAGTGAAGAGATGAGGAGAAATCTCCCTTATGTTAAATACACACATAGGGTTCTTTATTTATAACAGAAGAAATATGGGCTAAGCCCAAAATACAAATAAGAAATAATAACAAACTAACTACCAGATAAAAGATAAGGATAAAAGATAAATATAAAATAAAGATAATATATTTAACACTCCCCCTCAAGTTGGTACATACAAATCGTATGTAGCAAGCTTGTTACAAATATAATCAATTATCGGTCCCCGTAAAGACTTAGTGAAAATATCTGCTAATTGATCACTTGAATTTACGAATTCAGTCTTGATATCTCCAGATACAATCTTCTCTCGAATGAAATGACCATCAATTTCAATGTGTTTGGTCCTCTCATGAAAGACAAGATTATAACTAATATGAAGAGCAGCCTGATTGTCACATATAAGCGTCATTTGCGTGACATCTCCAAATTGTAACTCTCTAAGAAATTGCTTAAGCCAAACAAGTTCAGAAGTGGCTGAAGCCATAGCTCTATATTCTGCTTCTGTACTAGATCTTGCCAGAACACTCTGTTTCTTACTTTTCTAAGAGATCAAGTTACCACCAATGGAGACACAATATCCGGATGTTGGATCTTCTATCAGAAGGAGATCCTGCCCAATCAGCATTAGAATAACAAACCACTCTTGTATGGTTACTAGAACCATATAACAACCCTTTTCCAGGAGATCCTTTAATGTACTTTAATATACAAATAACTGCATTCCAATGATCTTCACATGGGGAATTAAGGAATTAGCTTACCACACTAACTGCAAAGGAAATATCAGGACGAGTAACTGTAAGATAATTCAATTTTCCAACTAGTCTTTTATATTTCTCGGGATCTGACATAGGCTCTCCCTATTTTGGTAGAAGTTTAGTATTAGGATCCATGGTTGTGTCCACAGGTTTTGAATTCATCAACCTAGTTTCCTCTAAAATATCTAGTGCATATTTCCTTTGAGATATAACAATACCATCATTGGATTGTGCCACCTCAATACCCAAGAAATATCTAAGTTTTCCAAGATCTTTGGTCTAAAAATGGTTGCAAAGATGTTGTTTCATCTGAGAGATGTCATGACTATCACTGCCTGTAAGAACAATGTCATCAACATATACTATCAAGTAGACAGATCCAACACTTGAGTGACGGTAAAAGACTGAATGATCCGTCTCACACCGAGTCATACCAAATTGTTGAACAACATCACTAAATTTTCCAAACCAGACCTTAGGAGACTGTTTTAGGCCATATAAGGATTTGCGAAGACGACATACCAACCCAGAAGACTTCCCCTGAGCAAAAATTCCTGGAGGTTGCTTCATATAAATTTCTTCTTGCAAATCTCCGTTATGGCATGCATTTTTGACATCCAATTGATAAAGAGGCCATTGTTGAAGAGCCGTCATGGCTATAAATAAACGAATAGATGCCATCTTTGCCACTGGAGAAAAACTATCACCATAATCCAAACCAAAAATTTGAGTGTAACCTTTGGCCACAAGACGAGCTTTGAAGCGATCAATAGTTCCATCAGGACCAACTTTGATAGCAAAAACCCACTTGCAACCAACAATAGATTTCCCAGATGGTAATGGGACAAGCTCCCAAGTTCCACTATGCTGAAGAGCACTTAGTTCATCTAGCATGGTCTGACGCCAACCAGGATGGGCTAAGGCATCATTAATAGATTTTGGGATTGTCACAGAAGAAATAGAAGAAAGACATGTATAAAAAGGTGAAGACAGTCTATGATAACTTAAAGCAAGATAATATGGAGAGGGATTACGGGTATAACATATACCTTTTCGAAGGGAAATTGGAAGGGTATACTCAATTGTCGGAACTGAAGGAGACAAGGTAGTTGGCACTTTAATTGAGTCACTTGGTGGTTGTTGAGAAACAACTGGTGAACTAGGCACAACAACAGGAACATTGATAATATTAGAAGGAGACATATCAAAAGAAGAATGATCATTAAAATAAAAGGAAGGCTCATTGAAGGTGACATCTGCAGATATAAAATAACGATCAAGAGAAGGAGAAAAACACTTGTATCCTTTCTTTGATTTAGTAAAGCCTAAAAAAACACATGTGTGTGATCGAGGAGCTAACTTATCAAGACGAGGACCAAAATTATGAACAAAACATGTAGACTCAAAAACTTTTAGAGGTAATGGGTGAAGAGGTTCATGAGGAAATAAAATAGAATGAGGTATTTTATTTTCTAAAACAGAAGAGGGCATGCGATTAATGAGATAACATGCACTAAGAACAACATCGCTCCAAAACTATTAAGGAATGTTACTGATGGATGTCGCGGCCCATACAAATTTGATTGCAAATGAGAAATGCAGTATAGACTAGGAAGTGACTCCTAGGTCGTCTCTCAAGGACCAATTTTGCGGTTCAGAATCAGGTCTGACACGAAGTGGGGGTTTTGAAATGTTGTTTGTGGATGCGGAAAAATTAAAATGAAATTAAATTAAAACGCAGATGTAAAAACGTAATTAAATTCAATTAAAATGAAATTAAATGCAACAACACATTTCACCATGCATGAAGATGAAATTAAACAGTAAAAACGAAACTGCTACAGTAAATACGAAAATACACAAAACAGTAATTTCACGTTGGAACTGAACAACTCTGACCTTTGCTCAATGTTTTACCCATAACTTTTTCTACAGAGCTCTAAATGAGATGAGGTTTTTTTTCCTGGAAAATATACTCAAATATCTTTCATGTGACATATAAAACGTAGCATTTGGACCTCTGGTGTGGTTGCAGTTATTTTTTTAAAATCGAGTCCAGAGAGTGAAAATGCTAAACCCCAATACTAGAACAAACAAATATCTAAGCACAGTTAAAACTATCAAATGCAAAACTAATTTAAATAAAGAAAAACATCTAACTACAACTCAAACTAATTTAAAGCTAAATAAAATAAGCAAACATAATTTTCTACCCACTCACGTGACATGTGCATCTACTTCATGAAAATAAATGATGAAACTTTCCTCCAATTAAAATCATGAACAATTCCTCCTAAAATCCAAAATCAATGCCGTACATGCTTAAAATCAATTGAAATTGAGCTATTCTTCCATCAAGGTTAATCAATGTTGCAGCCCCATTTTCAAGACATAGTTGACGGCAAAAAAAATGGAATTAGGTAAGCATATAAAGATAAAAGAAAACGAAAGTGGAGCCCTCCTCTCATCATCACCAAACCGTCACATCGCTAAAAAAAATGAAAGTGTTCCTAAATTTGCTTTCAATAACCGAACTGCACCTTTTCTAATCACCAATTTCATCAACTGAATTAACAAAGAGGAAATCACGGACCCATCACCAAGTCTCCACCTAATCCCCTCTTCATTCTAAAAGAAACGTAACACCACACATTCATCAAAATAAATTGCTGCTTCCAAGTGCTAGCACGTTCCAGACTTTTCTCATCAAAATTGGAATGCACCTTTCAAGTGAAATAAAAGAGAGTGAATCTGTGAGTTACTTAGAATGAATCAGCCCTTCCCAAAAAAATTACAAATGCATTCTAAGACTTCTCAATCCAAGGAACACGTGACTTCTCCAATTGTTACGTTGATGTGACCATGTGATAGATGAATAAAATAAGATGGATTCTACAATCAGCATTTCATATACCGAGAAAGAAAGTGAGCCTTTGACTCCAATGTAGCAGCGTCTGCAGCCATGACTGAGACGTGATTTAGCATAAAAGAAAAATCCCTCACACCGTGACAACACACCAAAGTTGTTCAAGGAGAAATACTGCTGCCCAAAAAACGTTCCAGCCAAGCTCTCATTAATTCATTTCTTCATTCATCAACTAACTAAATAAAAGAAAAGCAAGTGGCGGCTGTGCCCCATTTTTCATTCACCCAAAATCAAGAAACAAAATCATGGTTCCAAGAGAAAGAAGAGTCCCCCTGCAGAACGTTGCAGCCCTTAAACAAAATGAATCTCGAGAAGAATGTGTTGCCCCCAAAGTGTGACGGCTGGTTCTTTAAACCAAGACCAAGTGTTCTAAAAATTTAGGGTGGGGTTCACCCAAAACCCTAGGTATCAAGTGCCTAATAAAATTGGGTCCAACAACATTTCTCCAAAATTGGCCCAAGATGCAAAGAGTTTGTCTAAAAAGTTTTAACAATTAAATTACAATATAACTAAAATTTAAAATGTCTAAATTTGAGAGTCTTGAATTTATTTGGTGTCCTCCAAATGTCCCAAATTGTATCTCCAAAATTTTCCATGCAATTAAAAATGCAATTAATTAGCTCAAAAAATTCAAATTAATTAAAATTAGAATTTCTGGTCAATTTAAGCACTATTAGCGAAAACGGGAAAATACCGGACAATTAAGCACAATTCCCTGATTAATTCTAGCACTATAAACTAAGTGAAATCAATAAAATATCGACTCATCAGTTACCATGAATTAAAAGAGTACGAGTTGTTTCAATAAGATGTCTATTTTTACGCTCAGCCACCCCATTTTGTTGAGGTGTATAAGCACATGAAGTTTGGTGAAGAATACCATGAGAAGCCATAAATTGTTGAAAAGAATGGGAAAGATATTCACGACCATATCACTACGCAAAATTTGAATAGAAACACTAAACTGGGTTTTAATTTCAGTATAAAAAGTTTGAAAATGATACAATAACTCAGAACGATTTTTCATTAAAAACAACCAAGTACATCTAGAATAATCATCAATAAAGGTAACGAAGTATTGAAAACCTAAATTAGACTTAACACGACTAGGTCCCCAAATGTCAGAATGAACTAAGGCAAAAGGAGACGAAGCACGTTGTGAGACACTACGAGGAAAGGAACTACGAATATGTTTTCCTAATTGACATGACTCACAAACCAAATTGGACAACTTGGATAAGCTAGGAACAAGCTGTTGTAGTTTGGCAAGACTGGGATGACCTAACTAAGCATGAAGAAGAGATGGAGACTCCATAACTGCCCCAATATGTATAGTGGGGCAAAGATGATAAGGACCATGAGACTTACATCCGGTGCCAATCACTTGTCTCGAACTTCGGTCCTGTAAACAAACATAATCTTTGTCAAAAGAAATATCACAATCAAGAGAACGAGTTAGACGACTGACAGATAATAAGTTAAAAGGAGACCCAGGGACATAACGAACATTATCAATGGATAAAAAAGGAAAAATGTTAATAGTCCCAACACCATGAGCTAAAACTCTAGATACATCAGCCATTGTAACAGAAGGTAAAGGATTCGAAGAGGACAAAGAGGAAAACAAAGATTTGTTACCAGTAATGTGATTTGTGGCTTCCGAGTCAAAAACCCAAGAGTCAAAAGAAGAAGATGGACTCAGACCAATAAAAGATGTACCTGTGTGTGCTACAGATGCAGTGGAACTAGAAGGTTGTTGGTCCTTATACCATTTGAGAAATTTACTGAAAATAACAAAGTCATCACTAATATCAAATGAAGGAGGATCCCCAGTAGGTGATTGTGACGAAGAAGTAGTCTGAACAATTGCAACATATCTAGGAGGGCGGCCATGTAATGCATAACACCTGTCAATCGTGTGGCCTACCTTGGCACAATGGTTACACTTGAGACGTCATTTTCCTGGTTTATGAGAGTGATTGTGGTCATGACGTTGAGATGCCAACGTAGAGGAAACATATGTATCATTGATGAGTCTACTAGGTACAAGCAAAAGAGTGGAACAAGTAGAAGTCAAAGTGGGAACAACAAGTGAACCCAAAAATCTGATCACAAACATGAGAATACTCATTAGAAAGGCCGTGCAATGCTAGCAGCATGAAGAACTTTGACCATTGCTCTATTTCTTTGGCAGGAGTAGAAGTAGGAGGCAATAATTCATTAAACTCATGAAAAAGAGCATGAATTTTACCCATATAATCAGTCATAGAGTCCTGACGCCGAGGAGCAAGAACATTGAGAAGATCATGACAAACACCATAAAGACGTTGAGTATCATTGGTGTAAAAAAATTTAGCGTGTTCCTAGATTTCAAAACATGTTTCGTAGGAACGAAAAATTTGTTTTAAAGAGGAATGAAGGGTATCCTTAAGAACAATGCATAACTGAGCATCAACTTTCAACCAATGGGTAACTGCAGCGGAATCAATAGTTGTCACATTCTGAGTAATATGATCAAGATACCCTTGACTCTTAAGCCAAAGTTTAATGTCTGATGCCCAAGTCGCATAATTAGTACCATCTAACTTATCAATAGATAAATGCACATTGACATAGTTAGCATATATGGACGGGTTAGAAGCCATGAACAAGCAAGAGAGTACAAAACCTAGAACTCAAAAGAGGAGGCCCAATCAACACAGCCAGGTCATGGTGAGCCTAATGAAGGTGGTCGGCGATGGAGACAACGACACTAACGTCGGCGACGACAACTTCTAACAGTGACAACGGTTGTAGTGGGCAGGATCAACGAAAAAAGAACCTTATGCTCTGATACCATATGAAATAGTGAAGAGATGAGGAGAAATCTCCCTTGTGTTAAAAACACACATAGGGTTCTCTATTTATAATAGAAAAAGTATGGGCTAAGCCTAAAATACAAATAAGAAATAATAACAAACTAACTAAAAGATAAATGATAAGGATAAAAGATAAATAAAGATAATATATCTAACAAGGTTGATAAAATCCATGTTGTGTTGAGTTATGTTGAACCAACGTCAGATTCAATTGAGTTGGACATATGTTTATATGAGTCATGTTTAACCCATGTCAGGTTGCATCTAGTGAATTGATTCAGACATACCATGGATCAAGTTAAGTGAGGCTCGTGTTGGATCATGTTAAGTTAGGTCACATCAAGCCAACTCGAGTTGGGTTTACGTTAAGTGAGTAGAGTCAAGCATATGTTAGATTCATATCAAGCTGAGTCAAGTTAAGTTCATTTTGGGTCCACCTTGGGCTCAATCAAATCGAACCCACCTTGAGCTGAGTTAGGTCAGATCCATGTTAGGTCTAGTTGAGTATAGTTGTGTTCATGTTAGGTCAAGTAAAATTGATCCACCTCAAGCTAAGTCTAATCGAGTTTGCATCATGTTATGTCTTAATAGAGCCACCTAGGCATAAGTCATGCTAGGTCCTCATTGGACCAAATTGAATTAGAAAAAACTCGAGTTGAGTGGAGTCGAACATGTTTGAATTGCACCTCCTTCGACCAAATCAAATTTAATCACCTCGTAAAAAAATAATCTAATCCATTTTTGACTAGTTAACGCAGTTTGAAAACACAATAAAGAAATGGTTAAATAGATTCAGTGGTCCCTATTTTTGTTGGTTTTCTTCAAGTAGGTCCCCATCTTTTAAAAATGATCAATTTGGTCCCTGAATTTGAAAAAGTAAACCAATGAAGGACACTCTGTTAACTTCCCTGCACGACGTTAAAAATTGTCTTTGCTGGCAAGAGTAGCTGTCATTTTGTAAAAGGTGGCACTTAACCAGGACTTAAATTATATGTTTAGAAGTAAAACTAAAAACACGTAGTTGTCAATTGGCATTCACCTTCTGGGTCACCCATGAACCATTTGCCTTCACCTTCAAACCTTGATACCCAGTCAACTCAAACTACCCACACCTACAAGATTTTGATAATCAAGAGAAGGCTGGATCCAAGATAGCAAAGGAGTCAGAGAGAGTAGAACAAAAAGGAAAAGTTTTGAAGCTGCGGAGGTAAGTCTTGGCATACCTAAGCTCTTGGCAGACCCAAATCACAAATCCCATGCCCATAGGTTTAAAGCTTATCCTTTGAAACAACCCATATCCCTTACCTTCCACCATCACCCGAATCAACCACCACGGAAAGAAAATCAAACAACAAATCAATTTCTCAAGCAAAACGCTTCACCATCACAGCCTAAGCATTCCGAACACCCTCTCCTTCATCTTCAGAAGTTCAACCCAAACAGAAGGAGAAACCCATTTTTTTCCCAACCTAATGTTTAACAAAAACCATTCACAGAGAATCAATTTTTCAAACCCCAAGAGCCAAACCCATCACAGTACAAATCATAAGAAAAGAAAGAATAGTTATTGAGAATGTGGATGTCGGATGACACAATGTTGGGGTTTGGGTTTCGTTTCTGATTCACATGTCAGAAAAGAAAAAGGGTTTCGCCGCTGGTGAAGGAATAGGAGGAGGTTGGCGTTGTTGGCACGAACGTGGCGACCGATGACGATTGTTGTGGCGACTTGCGTCGCCGGCGGCGTCTCAGGTCGAGCACGAAGATCATCGCGACAGCGAGGAGGTGGGGTGGAGAAGCGAGAACAGTTCACTCGTGCGCATGCAGATGAGCATGAGAAGAAACCCTGGCGGCCGGCTCGACGGTGGCGGCGACAGCCAGTGATGGTCTCGATGGTGGGTGGCGGAGCTGGCGACGGCTTGAGCAGCGGCACGGTGGCTGTTCGAGTGGTGGCGCGGTGGCGTAACCCTGAGCTGGGTCCTAACTCGTAATCCTGGATCTGAATCCACAGTTCAAGTTAATCATAAAAGGATTTACGTGTTTTTTTAATTTTAATCCTAAACATAAAGTCATTATGTGTCACCTGTTTACAAAATCACAACTACTCTTGCCAACAAAGACGATTTTTAACGCCGTTCAGGAAAGTTAACAGAATGTCCTTGGTTGATTTAATTTTTCAAATTCAGGGACCAAATTGATCATTTTTAAAAGACAGGGACGTACTTGAAGAAAACCAGCAAAAATAGGGACCACTGAATCTATTTAACCTAAAGAAATAACACAAAAACTCAACAGAAAATCCAAATTCATCATTAACCATCTTTATAAAATAAAATATGAGCCATGTTGTTATGATTAAAGATAAATAAAATTATAGTGTATTAATTAACCTTTATCTTTTATACAGTTAACAATTTATCTTTTGATACAAATTAATTTATAAGATATTTGAGTTAGAATTTGAGTATCTCAAATGCATGACTATTGAGATATATTATTTAGGAGTATTTTTGACAATTTCATTAATTAAGAATTAAATATAAAATTAGTTGAGTTAATCATCAGCTTAATATTTTTATTATTGTACTTAGAATTCTAAGTGTTATATACAGACATGAGGTGCTTTTTTTACTTTTAATCGTATGTTCTACGTAAACGAGTCTTAGGTTAGAAAACCATAAAACTACAGGAGCTTTATGTTGTGTTCTTTTGAACTGATTTGGGAGAGATGATTTGAGTGGATTTGAGGGTAATTTTTTCTTGTTTTTTTGAGTGGATTTGTGGGTAATTGAGAGTGGATTTGAGGATAAAGTTGGTGAGAATTAGTGTAGGATTTGATTGATGTGATAAATTTAAAAAATTAGTTTAATTGGTAGAAATTAAAGATTACCAAAATACCCTTAGTTATTAAAGTAATATAAAATAATAATTGTTAATGTTATATTTGATTGTAAAAGAGTTTATAAAAAGTAAAAAACTAATATTAATTATTAAAATTAATTTTAATATTGTAAAAATCTTATTTTAATAAAATGAATTTATTTTTTATTGTAATTTATTAATAGTCAAAGCCAACCATTCCCTAAAGTCATGGAAAAGAATTGGAGATTAATGTGACGGGAAATATTTGGCTTTATAAATGTGGAGATGTTTTAAAATAACTTCCCAGTATTCAACCACTTTGCTTTACCAAAATGCATTTATGAATCAATGTGAACCTGTAAAGCCTCCAATTCTACACGTGTCTTCCCATGCAAAAGCCTTTTTACATCTGGCTCAACACTGGAATGCATTCCCTTTTCTTCTGCAAGCAGCTCTCTTCCCATATCCCTAACACTCTCTCTCACCATGCAGGTCACCCTCTCCACCCACAACCCCAACTCCCACATCAGCATCTACTACCATGCACTCCACCTCCATGCCTCCTACCGTAGCCAGTAGATTTCCCTCCCCACAGCCTTCCCCGACACCTACCAAGGCCACCACGACTTCACCGTCTGGCCGCCCTTCCTCTACGGTAACACCGTCCCCGTCGCACCGTTTGTTCTCGCCTCCCTACGGTAACACAGTCTTCTTCAAGAGTTGGGTCCCCATTTCCCTATCAGCTTCGTCTTCATCATCATCCACCATGGGATGCTCGCTGTATCCTTTCAACCTCCACCATCATCAAAATCGCATCAGCCTGCGATACATATCAGCCATGCACAAGGGAGGAAGAATGTTGGGGGAACCGATTACTGCACACGCATTCTCCAAAGCTGGAACCGAATACAAGAATGTGGAACCGAATACGTTCTTCTCTGCAATTTCTTGAGGGAGTGGAACCGGGTGATGGGACCGAATAAAACTCCATCTTCATTTTCTTCTTACCACTGGAATCGGTTACTAGATTTGTGGAACCGAATACACGCCCATAAACCACCTCTTCTTCAAGCGCCGCTGCTTCAGTAAAATTCATCTTCATCCATCAAGCTGCAATCTTGAATGGTTGTGCCAATGGCTGCCAGCTACGGCTACAAGCGCTGCACACAGAAACTGCAAAGTTGACAAAATCATGAGGGCGACGTAATTTGCAAGAAATCAGCGCAAATCTCCTCGTTTCAGCGAGATGAAAAAAACAGCCTCATCTCGCAAATCACCACATGTCGTCGCTCGCAAATCCGCACAAACGAACACCTTCTCAGTTTCAATTCATCGCTCGCAAATTCGCTTGAACAGTACAATCTGTGCAAGCAACATAACGTTAATATTCTCAAACATCGAAAATGATATGTTAACACCCTTTTTTGACATGGTTTTGACAACGCCACATGGCGGTTTTCGATTGGTCGTGTTTTTTGAAAACGAAATCAGTTTTTGAAATTAAGCTAGGGGCATAATTGGAAATTGGAAAGTAAAGAGAATGAATTTTCATTTCGCGCCCTCCTTCATTATTTCATTTTCACGGTTTCCTCTTTCGTTCTCTCATCATCCCTTTCGGTGGTCGTTCTCTCGTGCTCGTTTTCTCTCGTTCTTTCACTCGTTCTTGGTCTGGGTCGCTTTGTGGGAGTGCTTGGGCATCCTTGGTGTGGCACTGTTGAAGGTCGCCCTGTACCATTGCTGTTTGGTTTGTTGTTATTTTTGGGGTAAGATGAACTGTATACTTACTCTTCCACTACTCTCCAATAGAGAGGTTTTTTTCTTTAGGGAAACCTAACTATTTTTGTGGGTATTGTTATCACCGCAAGTTCAATGGCATCAAGAAAACCAAGTGTAAGATAAAATTTAATGTTTTATTGGTATGGATGATTTATAACTTGTGAAGGTTAGTATTTATTGTATCTTATGTTAATGTTTTGTAGTGGTGCCTTCGTATTTCTATGGATTCGACCGAAATTCTTGAAATGAATACCAAACTATGAGAACCTCATATAGAGCGTCTTAATATGACCCCTTTTAGGAGGACTTGTGCGAAATTAGGAAGAACTACGTAAAGGACTGGATACTGCACAACGACAACATTGCAAGAATGGAAGCGCTACATGAATATGGCTTTTTGTAGGATTGCTAGGATTTGTTAAATCTTTATATGTATTTCAAATTACATTGTACCCTGTACAGATGATGTATATTTAAGATGACATTGTTGACTATTTCTTGATCTCGATTGATACATATATAAGATTGAATTATTGATGATAAGGTGATTTACGATGTCTTTTTATTTACGTTGTGTGTGTATTAATGGGAAACGAAAGCGCGATATTAATAATTCGTTTAAATTTAAGCAAAGTTTATCAACTTGGGTGAAGTCCAAACACATGTGCAGCAGAGTTGTGAGTGGTAATCGTTTACCAGATGTCGGTAAACGATTACCAGGGTCAATTCCACGATTTGGACAAAAACCTCAACACAGGGAGCCTCAATTTCAAACGCAAAGGACCATGGTCATTCTCTGTAATGTTTTTTACTAAATCTAGTGGATTTGAATTCAAATTGTTATGGAACCTTGTTTATAGTGTGTTTGGTGTTCATTAGACACCCCAATTGGGAGGAAATCATCCATGTTTGTGATTCCACCATCTTGGGTGAAGTCCAAACACATGTGCAACAGAGTTGTGAGTGGTAATCGTTTACCAGATGTCGGTAAACGATTACCAGAGTCAATTTCAGGATTTGGACAAAAACCTCAACACAGGGAGCCTCAATTCAAACGCAGAGGACCATGGTCATTCTCTGCAATGTTATTGATTGAATCCAGTGGATTTGAATTCAAACTGTTATGGAACCTTCTTTATAGTGTGTTAGGTGTTCATTGGACACCCCAAGAGGGAGGAAATCATCCATGCTTGTGATTCCACCAACTTGGGTGAATTCCAAACACATGTGCAGTAGAGTTGTGAGTGGTAATCGTTTACCAGATGTTAGTAAACGATTACCAGAATCAATTCCAGGATTTGGACAAAAACCTCAACACAGGGAGCCTCAATTTCAAACGCAGAGGACCATGGTCATTCTCTGCAATGATTTTATATTTTTGTTGTTATTCGTTGAGGAAAGAAACCAAGGACATAATCTAAGGCCAAAAGTAATACCCAAACATATACAACCACACTTAGAACACCTTCAAACCACTAAATGACAACATAACAGTTCCAAATCTGATCTACATTCAAGAAATCATATCGTGGTCCTCTGTGTACAAAACAAGGGCTCCCTCAGTTGAACTTTGTGTCCAAAAACCAAAACCAACATTGTGTAATCGTTTACATGACTGTGGTAAACGATTACCATAGTTTTTTCTGCATAAGTTCTTTGTGAACATGAATTGAGGCCTTGCACTGGACATCATACTTTCCTTCCATACCCAAACATAAACAACCACACTTAGAACACCTCCAAACCACTAAATGACAACATAACAGTTCCAAATATGATCTACATTCAAGAAATCATATCGTGGTCCTCTGTGTACAGAACAAGGGCTCCCTAAGTTGAACTTTGTGTTCAAAAACCAAAACCAGCACTGCGTAATCGTTACATGTCTGTGGTAAACGATTACAACAGCTTTTTCTGCATAAGTTGTTTCCAGGTCCTCAACAAAGTTTTTTTGTTCAGTACATTAATACTACATTTCAATGCAAACTTTATTCATTAACAATTAAAAAAAAAAAAAGAGATTTACCATTTACAATAACAAATGCAATTCAGTTAGTAAGTAATAATATCTTAATGAAGACAACTTGCATTTTTATAACATTCAACATAAAACAAAACAAATTACAATACATATGTTCATGTTACAATATCTCCATATTACAATCTCTTAAGAAAGCTATACAAATATCACTCGTTCTTTATTCTAAGAAATCCTACATAAGGAGTCATAAACGCTCTACTCTTGTAACGCATTCGTGACCCCATCCTCACATATGTCTTCATTGGAGGAGGATCGGTGGACATGCCTCCTCGGGAGATGCCTCCCGGGGAGATGGACGGTTCTTCACGTGGCATACTGTGTCCACCATCCTCTGGTCTTCTTTGTCTAGCTTTCTGAAATGCCACCTCTTCCTCCAACACAACAACCCTCCTTTTAAGTTCTTCAACTACACTTCGTTGGTGGTCTAAAGTTTGCATAAAACTCTCTACGCGTTTTCTCTTAAGTAGTTTCTTTGTTGATGGCTTGTCATCTTTAATTTTTTGTCTTGGTTCATCCTTAAGATCATTGTTATCCTTCATTGTACCAACATCAACATGAACATCATCATTAACCTGAAATTCAACAATTCAAATCATACTAGGAACACATATATAATAACATCAATCACCATAACAACAAACAACATACCAGACCAGTTTCCAAAGCTCTTTTCACTACGTTGTCGCCCAAATTTATATTCATCCAATTCAATATTCTTGGATTTTTTTCTATAGCACCTTTGGGAGGAATCAAATTCTAACAAAACCATACCTTCACAAAATTTATCATGTTAACTGTTACTCAAGACCAAAATCAATTTCAACATTGTAAATGAACCAAGATAACTTACTTGCAACATGTAAATACAACCATCCACATAAGCGTTGGTTGTGGCTATTCCTTTCTTCAAAGCATCTGAAGCTTTGTTCAAACCACGTACCAAATATCGATATACTAAACTTCCCCAACAATAATTACCTAAACCATTTAAATTATCAACAATTTCAAATAATATGGGAAACACTCTTCCACTATGTTGTGGAAATAATATCTCACAAATCCCAACCAATATGTACAAGCTACAAAAAGGAGAACAAGGAATTTTATTTACTTTCTTCATCAAACATTTGTATACCAAAATCATATCTCTTGTTTTATTGCCAATGTATTTCTCGCATGTACTTGTAACCATTTCTCCCTTTAAATCAATCTCTTTCCCATCTAAACTCAACCCCAAACCTAAACAAAATTCTTTCTCATTCATAGGCACAAGTTTCTCTCCAATTAAAAAACCACTACTTGAATCCACCAATTTAAACACTAACTCACTCAAGATTAACCTACCCACTTTAACATTATTAGTCAAATATAAAAACCACCGAAAAGGAGTACCTGCAATCACTGACCGGTGCTCCTTTCTCAAACGTTTGTTCAAACCACATATGTACTTTATTGAAACTTAGTGGCGAACCATCAACTGCATACAAAATCCAAGAAACCAAACTTAAAAACCCTAAATGAAAATAAACACACAAAACCCAAACTCAAAATAAGAAACACTAAACACCAAAACCCAACAAGGATGAACGCGCTTACCGTGCTCGAAGAACTCGCCATTTCGCAAAACGAACACACCAAGAAGCAAAAGATGTAATGACACCGTCACCCACACCGACAACGAAGGCCAACAGTGCAACGAGAAGGAAGAATGAAAGTGAGATGGTGAAAACAAAGGCAATTATTGGAGGGGCGAAGACGAAACCTATCGGAAAGGAGAAATTGGATGAAAGAGCATTTGAAATCTGATGAAACAGGGAAGAAAGAGAATGTTAATTTCAGAACAAACCGGGAAGGGCAAACTTGGAATGCAAAAATTCAAATCTCCTCTTCTGTAATGACATCACATTTTCTATTTTTTTTTTAAAATTAAAACGCCCAATCCCATACCAACACGTGGTGTTGTTAAAATAGTGTCAACAAAAGGGTGTCAAAATATCGGAATCCCTCAAACATATATATTAAGTTATAATACCATGAAATTACAACAAAATATGAAAACATTCCAAAAAAAAATAAAATCTCTCTTTAAAACTGATCATTAGAGAAAAGAAAATGTTTTATTAATTTTTATAATTTAAAAGGAATGTCAATTTAAATTATTTATATAATAAATAAAAATTTTGATAACTGTTATTAATTTAAACTACACTTACATTTTTAATATTAATATTAATTTTAATAATTAAAAAAATTAATTATGAATTTTAAAATGTTAAACACTATTAAACTACTATTTTTTAAACTAATATAAAATATAAAAATCAATATTATTATTGTTATTAACAGTGTTACAATATGTTTATATAAATATTTATTATTATTTTTATTTTATAATGTTTTTGTTCCGATTGGACCTGTGTCCTCCGCTACCTGCACAATTTTACCTGCGCGTCCGACCGTCCTAGTCCGCGTGTCCACTCGTCCTTCTGATTTCCCTCACACTCCCTGTCAGCTCCGGCCGGCCGGGTACCTGCTAAAGGCACTTCGACGATCAAGTCAGATTTTAGAGATAGAGAGAGAGAGTACTGAAGTAAATGTGCATTCAATGTAACCAACTACCTTTCACCTTTGGCTTGTATTTATAATGCTCATAATGGGCCAGTGATTAGCGATCCCTTAATCACGACCCAATCCATGGCCCATCTCTTCTAATCGCGTTTTACCTTAATCTTAGTTTAATATTTCTTTCAACTGAGGCTAGATTCGTGAGACCATCTCTCTCTGTGGTCCGACCGGTTTTACCCGTCGGCATTGGCTTCTTCTTTTGATCCACCGATGCCGCCGTGACCTTATGCGACAATGCAGATCTTCGTGAAAATTCTTTATCTTTGCTGGGAAACCGTCCGTCTGGGATGTACGGGTTTCGTCACCATTAGAGGAGGAAACCCTCTGTAAACTCTAACTCCTTCCTGTTGACTCGAGTCCGTCCGGCCCATATGGTACACAGGCCCTCCAAGCCCTAGGCAGCTTTGGTGCCGTAGGGCTTTGACATGACGACGTAAAGATTAACCTATAAAACCGGCTATGACTGTTCCTAGATGTTTCGTCTCTCAGCATTTTTTGCAGAACTTGGAGGCGGCGGGGTTTATTCTTGGTGATGAAAATCCATGTGAATTCTTCAAAGTTTTTCTTAGACAGAGGTTGCGTCCGATTGCCACCGCTTAGGCTTGGAGGAACTGACTTCGATGCCTGACATGGTGAATTTGGAAGAAGATTTCGATGAGCAGTCATGAAATTTAGTGGCCGCCCGTCAGAGCGTTCGTCCGGAAGGCCTCCGAATGACCGCGTCGTAGGGACCTGCGTTGGTAAGACATGTTCCATTGGAGAATGCTCTTTTTCCAAAGCGCGGATCGACGAGTTCTGACCGCTCGGCAGGGTAGGAGTGAGAAGGGCTGATTATATGAACTCATCCGCCACTCATAACCACCCGCCCGACCCCTTATCATATAGAGGCCGCCCAAGACCGAGACAACCGGTTGGCGCAAGGTCTATGGATAGTCATGGGGATTGCTGGGGTCTCGAGGTGTTACCCATGGTTGAGGTGACTTACCCTTAGCAATGGCGGTGGTGACGCTTTGGAAATGCTCAAGTGGTTATGACGCTTCGAAAACCCTGCAGGGGCTGTCGCTTCAGTTTTTGGGAATCATTTGGGCGGGAAAAGACACATGGTACCCCAGGGAGTTTGAAATCTGTTGGGGAAGCGTAACGTCCTTAAATCCAAGTCGTTGCTCGTGGGAATCTTGGACGGTGAGGATTCGTGACGGTTTTAAAAAATTTTCTATATATAGGGGATGGGGTTTACCAGAGGTCATTCTTCACTTATAAGATTCTTTTCTTCTCAGGTAAATAAAATGGCGATTGTTTGCATTGAGTCCTCTTTGGAGTCGTCAGGCCGAGGCGGAGACGGCGGGGGTGTTGGTAGTGATAGTTCTAGTGGGTCGTCCTCATCTAGTGGGTCGTCGGGTTCCGGCAGTAACTCCCCCCACCAACCATCGCTGGGGGAGGCGGAAAGGGTGGTTGAGACGCCGCCTTCAGAGGGTAACGGCGGCGAAGTACGCCAGCGTGCTTCGGTGGTGTGTAAGGGGCAGATCTTTCATGAGACCCCCTCTTTTTAGTACAAGGGGGTGTGACCTTGGATCCGATTGCTCTTGCTTCGGTGGGCAGTTTGCCCAGGGTTGACGGCTACGACTGGGCCGGCTTTGACGTGAACACCCAGGTGTCATGTCTCTTCCGCACGGGCCTTCAAGATTTTATAGACCAGTCGTTCTTGGTGAGGGACACAGCGGACGCTCGGGCAGTAAGGGTCGCCGTTAGTCGAGAGAATGAACGGGTCTGCCATGGGTTCTAGCTCTGAAGATTACTTCTTCATGTATGCAAACCTCTTTACCCAACTTCAAGTCCGGGTTCCGTTTACCAATTTTCAGATGGAGTTACTGCGCGAACTGAACGTTGCGCCTACCCAACTGCATCCGAACTCGTGGGCCGCTGCCCAAGCTTTCGTCGTCGAATGTATGGTGGCCGGTGTACCACCGACCGTCCATTCTCTTCTCCATTATTTCGACGTCCGTCCCTCTCCCAAAGGTGGCTGGGTTTCTCTAATTTCTGTATCAAGTCGAACTCTGGTCAAGCCCTATTCCGAGTCTTTCAAAGGCTTCAAGGACCAATTTTTTAAGGTCGTTGTGACCGACGCCGGTCGGCGGGACTTCTTCGACTCAGAGGGTTCTCCTTTGTTCCCTTTATATTGGACAGAGAACCCTCGCAAATTGAAAGCTTATGCCAAACGTCAATTAGAAATTGAAGATCTCTGTGTTGTGGATATCTTAGAGACGCTACCACGTCGCACCCCCGCTCGTTGCCTGGTTGACTGCATTCCTTACGAGGATTACGCTAAGAGGGCGTTCGGTATGTGATTCGTTCTATTTTCTTTTATCTTTAACATCGTTACTTAACTGAATTTACTATTTTCTTTCAGATTGCATGGCTGCCCCCGGTCCCCGTCAATCCAACTTCTTGGCACTCAAGAGGGAGTCGGCTCGGTCGGCTGCCCTTGTCAAAGACCAGACCCTTCCTCCCCCTAAACGTCCTCCTTCAGTCACCGCTCGGGTGACAATCGCGTCACATGGCCCCGCTAAGGGTCAACCTTCTTGTGGCGTGAATCTGACGATGGCCGTTGAGGAGCCGGTGATGGAAAGCATCCCCACTTCCTCTAACGTCCCATCGACTGCGGCTGCCTCTAATCCTGCTGCGGATGTGGCCGCCCAATCGGCTCCAATACCGACTTCTACCACGCATAAAAGAAAAAGGAAGTCTAAAAGCAAGTCTTCCTCTAAATGTCGGCGGGAGAGTAGTGAACCGACCGTCCCCCTTCTTGGTGGCGTATTCAGTTCTGAATACAACGTAAGTCAGTTTATTGATTTCAATAGAGGACCGGCCTATCGTGCCTTGTTGGAGTCATTGCCCGGATCTACTATGTTGGACTCTATCTTCGAGATGGCCAGCCAAACGACCTCAATGATAGGGTACGTTCGTGATGTCGGGGACTTCCGAGGGTCGGGGGAGGTGAAGAAATCCCTGCTACAGGAACAAGAGAAGACTGCAGCCTTGGAGGCAGAGTTAGAGGGGTGCGGAAGACGCTTGAGGAAGAAAAGCAGCTCAGGGCCAAGGCCTCCACCAATCTTGAAGAAGTGACAAAACAGCTAAGAGAGGAGGAGTCGGCCAAATCAGCTTTGAAGGAAGAGTGCGCTCAGCTGAAGCTGGCGGCTGCCGAGCAGAAAGAGATTGAATGCAGACTCCAAGGTCAAACGATGGAGCTGCATACTAATTTAAAGGTGGTTCGGGCGGAGCTGAAGGTTGCCGAAAAGAAAATTTCTGAGTTCAACGATACGTCAGTGGCGGAGCACGAGGATGGTTTCTACAAGGCCCTGAGGTAAGCGGCCGTCCTCCTGAAGGTAGAGAAGCCCCTTGAGCTTGGCTTCGATTTGTATAAGGATGTGTATGACGGCGTGCTGATGGATATCGAGCCGTCTGGAACGACGGGCGTTGAGGTTGACACGGTCGT
This sequence comes from Vigna mungo, assembly GCA_036885675.1. Classification (NCBI taxonomy): domain Eukaryota; kingdom Viridiplantae; phylum Streptophyta; class Magnoliopsida; order Fabales; family Fabaceae; genus Vigna; species Vigna mungo. Next base: position 10,223,344 of record CP144692.1, on the reverse strand, counting down.
CGAGACTGTCGCAGGCTCTACAAGTGCTGGCGTCGAAAATATGGTTGCCTAGGACTTTCGTAGATAAAAAACTTTGTTAGAGTTGAGGTTTACTTTGTTTTTTTTTTTATTTGAAATTGTGAATCGGACGGACGGTAAACGATGTAGTTTGTTGGTTTACCCTGTCGTCCGTTAGAACGATATTTTGTACCTCGCTCTTTTTTGAAATTTATATGAATCAGTCGTGTTTTCGCCATTTGTAGAATCGCACTATTCGTTGTTATTTTTCTTTTTGGGTAAGTTATGAAGAACTTCGAACTGACTTTTGGTGTATTTTGCACAGAGTCGGTAGGCTATGACCTTCACCGCCCGGCCAAGTTGACAGGATATTTTCGTTCATCAACTTAGTTTCTGGAGGGGGTCTGCAGGCTATGCCATTCGCCACTCGGCCAAGTTGACAAGATATTTTCGTTCATCAACTTGGTTTCTGGAACCAAGTTGACAGGATATTTCCGTTCATCAACTTGGTTTCTGGAAGGGGTCGGCAGGCTATGCCATTCGCCGCCCGGCCAAGTTGACAGGATATTTCCGTTCATCAACTTGGTTTCTGGAGGGGGTCGGCAGGCTATGCCATTCACCGCCCATCCAAGTTGACAGGATATTTCCGTTCAGCAACTTGGTACCTATTTTGTTGATATGTGAGAAGTTATGTAGAGGGAAGCATCTTGTCATTTCATTCAAAGACGGAAAAACACTTGTGTTAAAGTTATTACATCAACTAAAGTACAATTTAAGGTGAGATGCATTCCAAGTGTTGGTGACGTGTTTCCCATCGAGCTTGGTGAGGCGATACGCTCCATTGCCCAAGACTTCAGTGACTTTGAAGGGACCTTCCCATTTTGCTGTTAACTTGTCGTGGGAGGCCTATCGATGGACGTCTCTTGTCTTTCTCCATACTAAGTCTCCCTCTTGGAAATTTCGAGGGCGCACTTTGGTATTGTATTTCCGTTCCACCATGCGGCGACATGCTTCGGCTATCAAAACTGCCCGATCGCGCCGTTCACCAATGGTGTCCAATTCCACTCTCAACTGCAGGTCGTTCAGGCGAAGATCTTCTATGTTTCTGCGTAATGACGGTTCCCCTAACTCGACCGGGAGCATGACGTCAGTTCCGTACGTCAGATTGAACGGGGTTTCGCCAGTGGTACCGTGTGGAGTACACCGGTAGGCCCATAGTACTTCCGGGAGTTCCTCTACCCAGGCTCCTTTCTTGTCCCCCGGTCGTCGCTTAAGTTCCGCTACAATAGTCTTGTTGACGGCTTCAACCTGGCTGTTCGACTGCGGGTGTTCCACCGAACTAGTCGCATGTTTAATTCCCAAGTTTGTGAAAAATTTTTCGAGCTTCCGATCAATAAACTGACGTCCATTGTCTGTGATCATCTTCCGTGGCAGGCCGAACCTGCAAATCAACCTCCAACAGAATTTTTGTACCTGGGAAGAGTTATGGTGGCCAACGGTTCAACTTCCACCCACTTGGTGAAATAGTCGATAGCGACAAGCAAGAATTTCTTCTGGGCCGGTCCGGGTGGAAAAGGTCCCACAATGTCCATGCCCCATTGAGCGAACGGCCAGGGTGCGACAATTGGGTGCAAAGTATGGGGGGGAGTGTGCTTGTCGTTTGCATGAGCCTGACACTTGATGCATCTCCTCGTGAACATCATTGTGTCGATTTCCGTACGTCAGATTGAACGGGGTTTCGCCAGTGGTACCGTGTGGAGTACACCGGTAGGCCCATAGTACTTCCGGGAGTTCCTCTACCCAGGCTTCTTTCTTGTCCCCCGGTCGTCGCTTAAGTTCCGCTACAATAGTCTTGTTGACGGCTTCAACCTGGCTGTTCGACTGTGGGTGTTCCACCGAACTAGTCGCATGTTTAATTCCCAAGTCTGTGAAAAATTTTTCGAGCTTCCGATCAATAAACTGACGTCCATTGTCTGTGATCATCTTCCGTGGCAGGCCGAACCTGCAAATCAACCTCCAACAGAATTTTTGTACCTGGGAAGAGTTATGGTGGCCAACGGTTCAACTTCCACCCACTTGGTGAAATAGTCGATAGCGACAAGCAAGAATTTCTTCTGGGCCGGTCCGGGTGGAAAAGGTCCCACAATGTCCATGCCCCATTGAGCGAACGGCCAGGGTGCGACAATTGGGTGCAAAGTATGGGGGGGAGTGTGCTTGTCGTTTGCATGAGCCTGACACTTGATGCATCTCCTCGTGAACATCATTGTGTCGGTTTCCATGGTTGGCCAATAATAACCGGCTCTCAGCGCTCGTGCCTTCAGCGTGCGTCCTCCTGTGTGAAAGCCACAGATGTCATTGTGTAGTTCATCCATCACATACAGAGCTTCTTCCCCCGAGAGGCATTTTAGTAGCGGAGAGGAGAATCCCCTTCTGTATAGGTCGTCACCGATGAGGACGAATCGAACTATTTTCTTCGTTTCGCTCTGCCGCAAGGTTTCGCCATTATCTTGCTTGTTCATTAACTTTCGAATTTCTGCTCGCCAATCAATAAGCTCCCTGGTTGTCACCGCTTGACATTCGATTGTTGGCTGTAAAAGGACTTCACGGATGATAGTGGTCAATTGGCCCTTCTCTTTTCCTGTGCTAAGTTTAGACAGCATGTCTGCCCGGGCATTCTGCTCCCGCGGTATATGTAAGATTGTCACTTTCTCAAACTCCTTGGAGAGGGCGGAGGCCTGGTGAAAATACTTGAGGAGATGGTCCTCCTTTACCTGGAAGTCACCATTCATCTGCCTTACGACTAGTTGTGAGTCCGTACGGCATGTGAGTCGTCGTGCCCCCGTATCTTTAGCAAGTTGTAGACCTGCTAACAGAGCTTCATATGCAGCTTGGTTGTTGGAGGCTTTAAATTTGAACACCAGCGAGTGTTCCACAAAAAAACCGTTCGGGCCCTCGAGCACCACGCCCGCTCCACTTGCCATTCGTCCGGACGCCCCGTCTACGTATAGATTCTAGTCACCCTCGTCTATTAGTGGAATTTCAGCGGCGAAGTCAGCCAAGTGTTGTCCCTTGATTGAGCCCCTCGGCTCGTATCGTAAGCCGAACTCTGATAGCTCTACGGACCATCCAACCATACGCCCGGCAAGATCTGGTTTCCTCAGTATCTTGGATAGAGGATAATCCGTGCGCACCACCACCTGATGGCTTTGGAAGTATGGTCTAAGTCTTCTAGCCGCGTTGAAAAGTGCTAGTGCCACCTTTTCTATCTGCTGATAACGGGTTTCTGCTTCATTGAGAGTTCGGCTGACGAAGTACACAAGCTTCGGAGTGGGTTGTTCTTGTAATAGGGCGGCACTGACGGCCGTCTCAGAAATTCCCAAGTATACCTGTAATTCCGCCCCTGGTGTCGGACGGTTCATGATTGGAGGACTCATGAGGATGCCCTTAATGTCACTAAAGGCCGCTTCGCACTCCTCGTCCCACGCGTCTACGGAATTTTTTCTCATCTTCTTCAAGATGGGGTGCAGTCGTTCGGCGAGCTTGGGTATGAAACGTGATAGCGCGGTTAATCGTCCGACCAATCTTTGTATCTCCTTCAGCGTGTTGGGGCTTTTCATTTTCAGAACGGCCTCACATTTTCCGGATTGACCTTGATTCCTCTAGAGGTAAGCATGAATCCCAAGAATTTGTCGGCAGCCACCCCGAAGGTGCACTTGGCCGGGTTGAGACGCATTCCATATCTGCGCACTTTGCGAAATATCTCCTCCAAATCTTGTAGATGTTTAGTTGCGTCCGTTGACCGTACCACCATGTCATCCACATACACATCCATGCAACGTCCTAATTGCTCGGCGAAAATGCGATCCATCAACCGTTGATAGGTGGCGCCCGCATTTTTTTGACCAAAAGGCATGACTTCATAACAGAAGTTGGCTTGATCCGTGAGGAAAACAGTTTTTTCCCTATCAGGGCCATGCATGGGTATTTGGTTATACCCGGAGTAGGCATCTAAAAAACTCAACATTTGGTGGCCGGACGCTCCATCTACCAGCATATCGATGTTGGGTAATGGGTATGAGTCCTTCGGACAAGCCTTGTTAAGGTCGGTATAATCGGTGCACATACGCCACTTGTCGTTGGCTTTCTTCACCATAACCACGTTGGCTAGCCATGTGGTGTACGTAACCTCCCGGATGAAACCGGCCTCCCGTAATTTCTTTACTTCTTCTGATACGACTCTCCTCTTCTCTTCGCCCATCTTCCTTTTTTTCTGAGCCACGGGCCGTGCCTCCTTAAACAATGACAACCGGTGGGACATGACTGAAGGATGGATGCCGGGCATATCAGCGGCTGTCCAGGCAAATAGGTCTCTATTCCACCAGAGAGAAGCTCTTAAACTCTTCTCTGTTCTGGGACTTAACCCACGTGTTATCAAAGTGGTTTGGGAGGCATTGCTCCCTACAATCACCGGTTGTGTTTCTCCCAACGGTTCCAACCGATCGTCCGTGTTAGTTCGGGGGTCCAAATCAGTCATTGCGACGTTAGTCCCTGTCGTTTTCCTCCGTGCGACCTTGGGATACATCTTTAAGCCGGCCGCGTAGCATTCCCGTGCGAGTTTCTGATCCGCGCGGATGGCGCGAATGGTTCCCTTACTAGTAGGATACTTCAACGTCAGGTGAGGGGTGGAGACAATGGCACCGAAAGAGTTTAAGCACGGTCGTCCTAACAGGACGTTGTAAGATGTGTTAGCCTCCACCAACAAATATCTCACTTTCTTCTCGTCACCTGCTCCTCCCGTTCCCAAACGTGTCCAGAGGTCCAAGTAACCTCTGGTGTCCACACGCTCGCCAGCGAATCCTACCAGTTGCTTGTCATAGGGGACAATGAGGTCTTCGGAGATATCCATCTGCCTGAACGTCTTCCAGTAAAGTATGTTGATGGAGCTTCCCTGGTCGACTAGAACCCTGCTCACCCCATAACGGGCGATTTCTACAGTGATGACCATAGGGTCGTCTTGTTCTAGGTTCGGAGCATGGAAATCCTCATCCGAAAAGGTGATGGGGGGGCATCGATCTTTTCGGGACGTTTACGGCATGTATGGATCGCAACGCCTGGATACTTCTTCTTCTGGCGGAAGATGTCACGTCACCTCCCGCAAATCTTCCAAATATTGTATTAATTATTCCCCTCAAGGGACGGTCATCCCTCCGTTCCCTGCTTCTATCTCTTTTTCACTCTATGCTGCGACTGTGGCCTCTTGGCTCTTGATTGCGAGATAACCGCTGATAATCGCTTCGCCGATCAGATCGACCTTCATACCGCTTGGGAGGCGACCGAGCCGGGCGCTGGGGGCTCCTTCTGGGGCTGTTTCTCCGAGGGCTCGGGCGTTTTGCCGGAGACCTCTCCGGTCTGAACTGAACATACTGCTTAAGATGCCCCGCCCGGATAAGCTCCTCGATCCGATCTCGAAGAGTCATGCAATCTTCAGTGTCGTGTCCCATGTTCTGATGGTAAAGGCAATGTTTGGTATTATCCGCCCCTGGCGGGGTCGGACGTTTCTGTGGTGGTCGCATGACCTGTGTGCTCAACACTTCCTGCATGATTCTAGCGCGAGGAGCGTTCAACTGAGTATATTGTTGGAAGCGAGGGCCTCTCGGCCCATCACGCCCCTTGGCTAGTCAGGGACGGTTGCCTTGTCCCTCTCGTTTCCCTTCAACCTTCTCTTTAGCCTCTTGGGCCTCCCTCCGGTAGTTTTGTTTCATCTCCTCTACTCTGGCTTCATCAGCAGCACGTTGACGTAATTCTTCCAAAGTTTTCGGGGGCGTCCGACAAACGCTTTCTTTAAAGGGCCCCGGCCTCAAAGCGGGCATCACATATTGGAGAGTTAACTCCAAGCTAAGACCTTTCACTCTTCGAACCGTCTTTGTGAACCGGTTCATAAAGACTTAGAGGGATACGTCCTGTACCCTACAGGCGGCAAATTGATCCTTGAACAGATTACTCAAACTTTTGAAATCTTCGATTGAGTTGTTGGGAATAGAGTTGAACCATTCCAGGGCCTCCCCCTCAAGAGAGAGGGAGAACGCCCGACACCATATCGTATCACAACCGATGCGGAATGACATAGCATTGGTGAAAGACTTAATGTGTGCTTCGGGATCGGTAGTTCCATCATACGTCTTGAACTGTGGGGGAATGAACTGATCCGAAATACAGACGTCCATTATCGACTAAACAAAAGGTACCGATATGGATGGCACCTCTGTTTTTACCAGCACCAGACTTTCTTCTTTTCCCTCCTTTTCTTCCTCCTTCTGTCGGTCCTCATGACCTCGGGCACTGTTGTGCGCCTCCTTACTCCCAGCTTCCATAGTGGCAGATTTCTCCCTATCATTGCCAGCTCCCTCCCCCGTTTCCTTCATCTTACCTTTTCGCAGTTGGGCCAAACATTCTGCCCTTACTGCTGCCATCTCCTCCTCATGCTTCTTCTGCATTTCTTCGTGTCGTCTCTGCATCTCTTCCATCCTAAACTCCAACGCCCGCACAACTTCGTTTGTCTCTTCATTGCTTGTATTTCTTGTGGTCACCATTGGTTATAATCCTCCGGCCCCACGGTGGGCGCCAAAATGTTCCGGTTGGACCTGTGTCCTCCGCTACCTGCACAATTTTCCCTGCGCGTCCGACTGTCCTAGACTGCGTGTCCACTCGTCCTTCTGATTTGCCTCACGCTCCCGGTCAGATCCGGCCGGCCGGGTACCTACTAAAGGCACTCCGACGATCAAGTCAGATTTTAGAGATAGAGAGAGAGTACTGAAGTAAATGTGCATTCAATGTAACCAACTACCTTTGACCTATGGCTTGTATTTATAATGCTCATAATGGGCCAGTGATTAGCGATCCCTTAATCACGGCCCAATCCATGGCCCATCTCTTCTAATCGCGTTTTACCTTAATCTTAGTTTAATATTTCTTTCAACTGAGGCTAGATTCGTGAGACCATCTCTCTCTGTGGTCCGGCTGGTTTTACCCGTCGGCATTGGCTTCTTCTTTTGATCCACCAACGCCGCCGTGACCTTATGCGACAATGCAGATCTTTGTGAAAACTCTTTATCGTTTGCTGGGAAACCGTCCGTCCAGGAGGTACGGGTTTCGTCACCATTAGAGGAGGAAACCCTATGTAAACTCTAACTCCTTCCTCTTGACTCGAGTCCGTCCGGCCCATATGGTACGGTTTTCAATAATTGAAAATCTTAAAATAACTATTAATTTATTTATTTATAAATTTAAATATTTTCAAATATTAAAAATAGTTCCCAATCATTTTAAACATTTTTTTGTGCTTATTTTATTAAATCATGAAAAATATCTTAGTAGTTATATTATAAATAATTTATCAATAAAATATTTATAACTTTTTTTTATATCTTTATATCCATCTAACTAAATATATAAAATGTAAAAAAAGTAATGGAGTTCATTCTGGTAAGTAAAGTTAGTGGAGTGCTATTTAGGTATTTTATTTCAGAAAAAAAAAAAATCAAGAGAAGCTGCTTCAACCCCTTCTTTCTTATTGTGCAGCAGAGCAGAGTTCAAACATCTTTTTTTTTTGTTCTAAGATATGAACTTCTTAATCTCTTTGACCTAATTTTTCACCATTTTCTCAATGTGTTCTCAGAGGTTTCTTTCGAGATTCCTCGCCTCTTTTCCTGTAAACACTGAACATCTTCAACTCGCTCGTAACATAACCCAAAGCCTTCTCAACTCCACCTGTTTCAAACCTCACTCTGTGATCCCATGCATCGCACCTCAAATCACTTACTATGTTCTCTCAGACCCATCTCTTCCGCCTCGCTCCTGCTTATCCTTCTTCCACTTCCTCGCAACAGAAAACCCCCAAAAACCAGACCTCAAAGCTCACTTGATCCTCCTCTATAGGCTCTTTTCAGCAAAAAAATTTGCAGCAATGAGAACCCTTCTGAATTCCCTTGTCACCAATGTGGAAATCAAGCACCCTGTTCGTGGGTTTGTTTCTCTAGTTGATGAATGTGAGTCTCAATGTGGAAGTGAAAGTGAGAGTGGGTCATATTTTGTTGAGAAACTATGTGACATGTTGTTCAGGGTGTGTGCTGATAACAGAATGTTTAGAGAGGCTATTTGGGTGTTTGATTATGTTATGTCAAAGGGGTTGGCGATAGAGGGTAGGTCTTGCTTTGTGCTTTTGCTTGCTTTGAAGAGATGTAAAGAGGTGGAGTTCTGTGTGAGGTTCTTTCACCGGATGGTGGAATGTGGCCGCGTTGATATCGGGGTTCAGTCTTTGACTCTTATGGTTGATGTGTTGTGTAGGAGAGGAGAGATCAATAGGGGTAAGAAGTTGATGAAGGAGATGGCTGAGAGAGGCATTGTGAGGCCGACTGTTTTTACTTATAATACATTGTTGAATGCTTGTGTTGTGAGGAAAGATCGAAAGGGGGTCGAGGAGATACTGGGTTTGATGGAGAGTGAGGGAGTGCTGGCTTGTTTGACGACGTACACTATTTTGATTGAGTGGTATGCGAGTTCCGGGAGAATTGGGAAGGCTGAAAAGGTGTTTGAGGAAATGCGTGAGAGGAACATGCAGATGGATGTTTATGTGTACACGTCGATGATACGTTGGAATTGTAGGGCGGGAAATGTTAGAAGGGCGTTGGCTTTGTTTGATGAGATGATTTGGAAAGGCATTGTTCCAAATACTCATACTTACGGGGCGATGATTAGCGGAATGTGCAAGGCGGGGCAAATGGAGGCTGCAGAAATCTTGTTGGAAGAGATGCAGACTAAGGGGCTTGATCTGAATGTGGTGATATTTAACACGATGATGGATGGTTATTGTAAGAGAGGGATGATGGATGAAGCTTTCAGGCTGCAAGTTATCATGGAAAGGAAGGGATTTGAAGCCGATGTGTTTACATACAGCACTCTTGCTAGTGGGCTATGTAAATTGCACAGGTATGAAGAAGCCAAGAGGACCCTAAATTTGATGGTGGAGAAAGGAGTGACTCCGAACGTTGTTACTTGCACTACTTTAATTGAGATATATTGTAAGGAAGGAAACCTTGCAGAAGCTGAGAGGATCTTAGGGAATATGGATAAAGAGAGAATGGTGCCTAATATTGTTACATATAATACTCTAATAGATGCATATAGCAAGAAAGAAAAAATAAAGCAAGCTCATGTGTTAAAATCTGAAATGATAGGGAAGGGGATAGTGCCAGATGTATTTACATACACATCACTGATACATGGGGAATGTATAGTTAACAGGGTAGACGAGGCTCTGAAGCTTTTCAGTGAAATGTTGGTAAAAGGCATAAGAGGAAGCGTAAAGACATATACAGCTATTATTTATGGTTTATCCAAGGAAGGGAGAGCAGATGAAGCTTTTAAGTTTTATGATGAGATGATGAGAATGGGTCTAGCACCTGATGATAGAGTTTTTGCTGCACTTGTTGGTAGTCTTCATAAAGTCAGTTCTCATGTTGCTGCGAAACAAAATGAGTGGTGCACGGAAAATAGACTCTCCTGATGCCTCGAGCTGGCAAACTCTAGTTTGTCAATTTCACGTGTGGAGGTGGCTCATACATTATGATTTTGTTCTTGAAGCCTGTATGAAAAAAGAAAAAAACATCTTCCACAACACAATACCAAATTAGAGCTTGGAAACTGGTACACTGTACAAATATTCTTGTGTTGGGTAATACGTACAAACCTCCTTCCTTTATCTGTTGATGAATTATACATACCCTATGATGGTGATTAGAGACTTTGCTGGAGTATTTCACAGAAGTGGGAGTTGGTCAGATTTGTTCAAAGAAGTAACGAGAGTCCTTCGTGATGAATTCCTTTCCTCCAATAAACAATCAGATGTTCGACGGAGACTTTCAATAAAGCTATCATACACAGCTACACCCCAGTTATATTTGTCAATCATTCCTAGATCATCTACTAACTTAAACAATCCCTATGAAACAATACAACTTTTGTTTGGAAAATACAACTCATTTAATGCAAGAAGAATGTACAACTTACAAAATTCCTCTACATCATCTGTACTACGAAGTTCATCACCTTTGTGAACAATATCTTCTAACCGAACAACAGGTCCAGGAAACATTTTTCTTGTGTTACATTCATTGTCTTCTTCCAAATTAATATTTTGACCCACTGCCAACAGTTATAAAGCTAAATAGACATCTAACAAAGTAAAACTTATTGTTTTATTCATTGTCTTTTCATTCCATCTCGTACATATTGCATAGAACAATGGGAGATATATATTGATTTTCCCCCAAGTTCAAACACAAAGTAAACGTTGTTTCTGCAATGTGACTCTTATGCTTGGTTGTTGTAAAGTCCCAATTTTGACATGATTTTCATTGATAAATGCACTTCTTTTGGGATGCCTGTGCTTCTAATTCCTTAGTTTTAATTCATTTTCAGATTTTCTTGTTAATAGTAGAGTCTTTAGGAAAATGTGTTAATATTGTGTTCTTAAGTAGTTATCTTCGTTAGTGTCTTAATTGGATTCTTCTAGTAGCATAGGTTAATTGTTTTTAATTGTTCTATCTAATATTCTAGCTTTGATTTATGGTGTTGTAATTTGCAATGCAGATAACTTCTTTAGGGAAGCTTAAGTCTTTGGGTGCCAGTGAAAAGAATGGGGGACAACCTAGCTACACGTGACAAACAATTGGCAGTGGAGGCTGAAGAAGCAATAGGATGGAGGAGCTGAATTTGTCCAAGAAGCTAAGAATTAAGAGGAGTCAGATGCTGCCAATCTGAGAAAAGGCCATTGGAAGAAGTTAATTGGCCATTTTGCTTCATTATATGCTTATATGCATTAGCTAGTTATTTTGGAAGAGCTAAGAAGATTTATTGCTGTTCAGGTTATTTGTAATCATACTTAGGAAAGTTTAGTTAGTTAATAGTAGTTAGTTTACTTACATTTTCCAGCCATGAATTGTTTAGGAGTTGAGTGGCCTATAAGAGGGCTGATACATAACACCAACGACAACGATCACCTCATTACACCACACCGGCTCCATTCACAAAGACTGAACCATTTTTTCACATTCTCTCTACACATTTTTACAGACACTTTTCTCTTCTTGGATTCAAGATTCACGCACCTTCAAGCCTGGTTTCAGTGATTTTTACCATTCTGTGCAGTTTTAATTCTCTGTAATTGATTTTCATTCAATGCAATTTTTACATTTCAGCCAGTTTTAATTCTCTGTAATTGATTTTCATTCAATGTAATTTTTACATTTCAGCCATTACTCTCGATGCCTCTACTTCAATTTCTTGCTTCTGATGTTAGTTTCGAATTCAAATTACTTTTACAAGCTTTAACTCTCAGATTGACCTATTAAATTGATCTTGTATTTACATTTTCTGCTGTCACTGGTTCATGCGTTCGTTCATGTTCACTTACGTTTTTATGTTTCTAGTTGGTATTTTCAGTGCTTTTATTTCGTTTCACTCTCTCTTCAAGATAGGAACTTATTTTGAATGATAATTTCTAGATTCAATCACTGTTTTACAGTTTTCACCATTTGACAGTTCGATTAGTTTAGTTAGTTAATTTTGTTAAGTGTTAATCTAGGCTTTAGAAAGTGATTTTTATATTCTGTGTTTTAATCTCAATTTTAATCATTGATTCTATGTTTCTTGCACATTTAAAACAAGCTTGCATTGCTAATTTTGTTACTTGATTCAGATTTCCATTTTTTGCTTGCTCTTAAGAACTTAGGTTTTCTAGATTTGGCAAAAATTGGGGATATGAATCCAGGCTTATGATTTTCTGAAATTGATTGTTTGTTAGACAATTAAAAGTGTATATCAGGAGGAATAAAAGAAAAGAAAGTTAGTGGTGGGCAGAGGGGAAATCAGTTAGAGGAGAGAGGGTGAGTTTGTTAGAGGAGAGAGAAAATATAAATAACCAATAGTTTGTGAGAGGGGGGATCAAATATTATTTTGGATATTGAGACTGGACCTCTTGGCCAGTGGAGGAAGGGAGGCTTCCTTGGAGGGAAGATAGTGATACTTGTATTTCCTTTTCTACACATTACACAGGAAATAGAATTACACATTCATACATATTCCTTTATCTTTGCTTACTGTTTGCTTATTGTTGAGTGTGTGTGTGAGAGCTGGGAGTTGTTAATTTTGTTAAGTGTTAATCTAGGCTTTAGAATGTGATTTTTATATTCTGTGTTTTAATCTCAATTTTAATCATTGATTCTATGTTTCTTGCACATTTAAAACAAGCTTGCATTGCTAATTTTGTTACTTGATTCAGATTTCCATTTTTTGCTTGCTCTTAAGAACTTAGGTTTTCTAGATTTGGCAAAATTTGGGGATATGAATCCAGGCTTATGATTTTCTGAAATTGATTGTTTGTTAGACAATTAAAAGTGTATATGAGGAGGAATAAAAGAAAAGAAAGTTAGTGGTGGGCAGAGGGGAAATCAGTTAGAGGAGAGAGGATGAGTTTGTTAGAGGAGAGAGAAAATATAAATAACGAATAGTTTGAGAGAGGGGGGATCAAATATTATTTTGGGTATTGAGACTGGACCTCTTGGCCAGTGGAGGAAGGGAGGCTTCCTTGGGGGGGAGATAGTGATACTTGTATTTCCTTTTCTACACATTACACAGGAAATAGAATTACACATTCATACATATTCCTTTATCTTTGCTTACTGTTTGCTTATTGTTGAGTGTGGGTGAGAGCTGGGAGTTGTTGTTCGGTTCCTTGAACAAAGGAACCTAACAGATTTGGTCCGACCTGCCAGATCTGTTCGAAGGGAAGAGGAGTGCGCGGAATCGGAGAAGAATGGAGGGACGAATGGTGGCTGTGGAGTCGACGATGGAGGAGTTGAAGGCAGAGATGCGAGCAATGACTCTCGAGTTTCGACGAGCCTTCGGAAGATGCTCTGGAACCCGCGATAGGAGTTTTGAAGGGAGTCGGAATTTCGTCCATGGTGATTGAGAACGAAGGTCGACGGAGAGCATTGATGAAGAATCGAAGGAGGACCAGGACGACGAACAACGCAGTTGGATGAAGCGAGTTGAGCTTCCAACTTTCGAAGGTACTGATCCAACGGGGTGGATAGTGAAGGCTGAGAAATTTTTTGACATCCAGGGAGTGACGGAGAAAGAGAAGATGAAGTTAGTGTATATTTGTATGGACGGAGGCGCTAATTATTGGTTCCGCTTCTGGTGGAAGAAAACCCGAAACCCAACATGGAAGGCGTTTGTTGAGATTTAAAACAGAGAAAATATATTTATGAAGGGCTTAATGGACCCTCCTCATGTTCTACTATTTATATAGATAAAGAGATGATACAATAGGGAGATGGAAGGTCAAGGGGTTGTCCTAGACTGCTAGGTACAATGATTATAGATAACCCAACACACTACTCCCTACTTTAGTCATACTGACTACACTAACATAGGTAGGCTTAATAATTATTCTACCATTAAGCTTATACCAGCTCACACACAACTCACACACACTAATCAATATTTCTAACACTCCCCATCAAGCTAGAGCATACAAATTGTATGAACCAAGCTTGAAATAGATAAACTCGATTTTGAACTAGATGATTTTTCTTCAAGAGTGTGAGGCTGTGTTATCACATGTCAACGAGCAACTAACAACAACTTGTGAAACTTCAACTTCAAAAGTGGATGACGGAGAGCAGTGGTGGACAATGACCATCTTCAAGGAAAAAATCCCTCATCAAGCAAGGATGGGGCCTGCAGTGGCTAAATGCGACAAAACTGCAGGGACTGCCATCTCTGAGACTGATGAGTGATGGGGCCTGTAGTGGTTGAAAGCTACAAACCTACAGGGACAACCATACTTATGTGACTTGAACTCCCCATCTCTGAGACTGATGGGTGATGGGGCCTGTAGTGACTGAAAGCTACAAAGCTACAGGGACAACCATACTTAGCTTGCAATGTCTTGGAAACACACTCCCCCTCACTATGAACGGTAGAAATAGTGAAATTGTTGACTGAAATTGGAAGCATCACAGTTACTAAAGATAAACACACATGAATGACTTCGACAAAAGAGATTTCCACTAAAAGTGGATGACATCTTGCAACATCAAACTGGAACGGATTAAGGCCTGCAGTGGCAAACAACAAAATGCAGAGACTGGATTTCCATCACTTAACTGATGGGGAGCCTTTAATGGCTAACAACAAATCTGCATGGACTTAACTGATCTGCAGAGAATAGCAACAGACCTGCAGGGATTCACTACCCTGCAGTGGCTTAAACTTTCTCCCCCTCACGATTGAACGACATGAATGTGAAGATGGAAGAACTGGTGAGAACCGATCCGTACAAGGGACAACTCTGAATCCCATAACTTCGAAAAAGTCTATTCAGCGGGCGGTCTCAAAAAATAATTCACGAGTTATTATAACAGTTTTGGCAGTGAAGAGATCCTTTCACATGGCAGTAACCAAAACACCAAAGTTTGGGACTTATGGCATCAAAAGGCCAAAGACAGGTTGGAGGTCCAAAAAATGCTCTGTTGGACTACTCCCAAAATACCAAAATACTTAGCTTTGTATCACAAAAGAAGGACGGACTAAACTTGAGTCCAAGAAGAAAGTCAGCAATCCAAGAAAGAGGTGACGCAGTGGCGTCATAAGGGATCTGCTGAATATTACTGTTGAGATTTGAGATCTCAACCTTGAATAGGTCTTAACTGACTGTGACGGCAGCGATGGCGGCTGACTGTGGTATCAACAGTATTAAAGCAGCAGAGAGGGAATGCAGTCTTAGCTGGTTCCTCTCCTCCTTGCGACTGGACTGGACTGGACCGTCGTCAAACCTACGCGGAAGAGTACGAGGAAGACGAAGATGTTGTAAAGGCAACAAAGGTGGCAGCAATGGCTGCTTTGGAGGGTCAGGACAGAGAGAGGAAGATCCGGCGAGTCGACCGGAAGCGGAGCGGTTTGGTTCCGACGCCGGGACAGCGGCGCGTGACAAACACACACTCGATGTCGACAGAGAAAGGCTGCGCGTGGAGGCGCGTTGGGCGGTCTCTGGTCCTGACTCCGACGGGGTTGGCCGTCGCTCGAAGAGGCGGTCCAGATCCGCTGGTCACCGGTCGAATCTGTGACGGTGGCCAGCGGCGGACGGTGGTCGACGGCGGACTGATTTGGTGCTCGTGGTGGCGTGTTCGGAGGAGTCTGGTTCTGTCTCCGGCAGGGTTGGCCATCGCTCAAGGAGGCGGTCCAGATCCGCTGGTCACCGGACGAAACTGGGACGGTGGCCGGCGGCGGACGGTGGCCGGTGACGTACAGAGACCGGCGGCGGATAGCAGTGGTGCACAACGGAAAACAGTGAAGGCAGTGGCCTCTCTGGGTACCCGTTCGAAGAAGAGACTTTTGGTCTCTTTGAGTCTGGGTTCATATGAATGGAAGGTAATGAAAATGCCAAATAAGAGTGCCATGGTACTAGTTTCAAATACTTCTATGAAAATGCATGGGTTTGAATCCGATTCTGGAAGTACAGCTTTCATAGCTGTTATCAGAAAAACTAAGTATGGGTGATATTAGAGAAAAGCTAAGTCAGGCACTAGAAACCTGATCTTGTGGCTCAAAGACATCAGTCTAAAACTGCACTTGGTTGGGACAATTGTAGGAGTGTCCACTGAAACACAAAGACTGAAAGACTAAACTTTTAGCGGGCCGCCGACGACCATAACGGCCGGCCGCCGGCGAATAGTAAAGACAATCGATAGAGGATCAGACAACCTGCTCTGATACCATGTTGAGATTTAAAACAGAGAAAATATATTTATGAAGGGCTTAATGGACCCTCCTCATGTTCTACTATTTATATAGATAAAGAGATGATACAATAGGGAGATGGAAGGTCAAGGGGCTGTCCTAGACTGCTAGGTACAATGATTATAGATAACCCAACACACCACTCCCTACTTTAGTCATACTGACTACACTAACATAGGTAGGCTTAATAATTATTCTACCATTAAGCTTATACCAGCTCACACACACTAATCAATATTTCTAACAACGTTTACGGAGGCGTTGACGAGGAGGTTCGACGGATTGAATCGAGGAACGGTTTTTGAGAGGTTGGTTGCGGTGAGACAGAGAGGGGGCGTCAATGAGTATATCCAGGAGTTTGAAGTACTTGTGGCACAGGCGACCGGAGTACCCGAAGATCAATTGCTGGGGTATTTTTTCGCGGGTTTGCAGGAGGGATTGCGAAACGCCGTGAGACCGCATGACCCACGTGACTTGTTGACGGCGATGGAGAGGGCTAGGGACGTCGAACAAGTGGGATTGACATCGCGGGGAAGTATTGGAGTGGGAGGAAAAGGCGGAGCGACGTGGCGAAGATACTCCGCGAGTTCAGGGACGGTGGCGAGGACAGAAACTTTTCGCAGACCGTCGGAGGGATCAGTGAATGGCGGCGGAGGGCAAGGAATGAAGAAGGACGCTAGTGCGAGTACCATGGCTTCAAAAGCTGGTAGCAGTGGAGGAGGAACCGCAGGACGAGGCGTTAGGACCTTACCATACCCAGAATACATTAAGTGGCAAGAAGAAGGACGTTGTTTCCACTGCTGTGGACCTTACAGTCCGGACCATCGCTGCGCTGAACGGAGCATGCGGGTCATGATATTGGCAGAGGAGGACGAAGAGGAAGAAGCGGAGGCAAGTGTCGAAGTAGAACAAATGACGATGGAATTGTCGGGATTGTCCGCTGGTGGACTCTCGCAATCGAATACGATGAAGCTACAAGGTTGGGTGCAAGGGCAGAGAGTTATGGTGTTAATTGATAGCGAAGCTACCCATAGCTTTATATCCACCAGATTGGTGAAAGAGCTGGGTTTGGAGTGCACCGACACACACCCTTATAAAGTGTGTCTAGGGGATGGACAAAGGAAAGAGACCAACGGGTATTGCACAGGAGTTCCGGTATTATTAGAAGGCTTAGAAGTTAGAGATAAATTATATCTCTTTGAATTAGGTGGTGTGGACATAATACTGGGAGTTACATGGTTAGCCTCCCTAGGAGAGATCAAGGTGGATTGGGGACAACTCATCATGAAGGTGGCGCATGGAGGAAAAGAGGTGGAGATAAAGGGAGATCCAGCTTTGACACATAGGGTGGTGACTCCTGAAGCTCTTATAAAAGAAAAAGGGATTGAAATTATGACCTTAGTGTGGAGTTTAAGCCAAACAGAATCAGTGGATGAGAAGATGGAAGAGAGTGGCTTAATGCAAGATGAGGAGGTAGAGCTGGAACAAATTTTGAGTGTTTTTGAAGGGGTATTCCGAGACCCCAAGGCCTACCACCCGAGAGGAGAGTGGATCATAGAATTCCATTAAAAGAGGGTAGTGAGCCTGTAAATGTGAGGCCATATAGGTACCCTCATGGCATGAAAGCTGAGATAGAGCGTCATGTGGAAGAGATGTTGAATTTGGGCATTATTAGGCCCAGTAACAGTCCCTACTCTAGTCCTGTAATATTGGTGAAAAAGAAGGATGTAACTTGGAGGTTTTGTGTGGATTATAGGGCATTGAATAGAGTAATAGTGGCTGGCAAATACCCCATTCCAGTCATTGAGGAGCTGCTAGATGAACTTCAAGGAGCATCATATTTTTCTAAAGTTGATTTGAAGGCTGGGTATCATCAGATAAGAATGAAGAGGGAAGACATTCCAAAAACTGCCTTTCGGAACATCAAGGGCATTATGAATTCCTTGTGATGCCCTTTGGATTAACAAATGCCCCAGCCACATTCCAAGACATGATGAATTCAGTTTTAAGGCCGTTATTGAGGAGGTTCGTGTTAGTATTTTTTGACAATATACTCATCTATAGCAAGACTTGGGAGGAGCACTCACAACACCTCACTCAAGTCTTAGAAATCTTGGCTGAACATGAATTGTTTGCAAACAAAAAGAAGTGTGAATTTGGGAGAAGACAAGTGAGATATTTGGGGCACAAGATATCGGCAACAGGGGTGGAGATGGATAGGGAGAAAGTTGCAACTGTTTTGGAATGGCCAGAACCCAGAAACATCAAGGAGTTGAGAGGGTTCCTTGGGTTAACTGGGTATTATCGAAGGTTCATTAGAGACTATGGGAAGATAGCTAAACCCCTTATTGATTTGTTGAAAAAAGGGATGTTTATATGGTCTACGGAGGGAGCAATGGCAATGCAGAAGCTTAAGGAAGCCGTGACTACAGCTCCAGTGTTGATTCTCCAGGATTTCGCCCAAACATTTGTTGTAGAATGTGATGCTTCGGGTACAGGCGTTAGGGCAGTTTTGTCCCAGAAAAACAGACCCATAACCTTCTTTAGTAAGGCGTTATCTAAGTCTTTCTTGACCAAGTCCATTTATGAGAAGGAATTAATGGCACTTGTGCTTACTATACAACATTGGAGGCCATAATTATTGGGTCAGAAGTTTGTTGTCTTTACTGATCAGAAAAGTTTGCCTTATTTACTAGAACAACGCATTACAACTCAAAGTCAGCAAAATTGGCTAGCTAAACTTTTGGGATACGAATTTGAAATCAAATACAGAACATGTGCATCTAATCATGTGGCTGATGGGTTATCCAGAAAAGGAATAGAGGAGGAGGAAACAGACAAGATGTTGCAGACGATATCTAGGCCATACTGGTCTGAATTTCAAGAGATCATGAAGGAGGTGGAAAAAGATGAGAGTTTACAGAAAGGGTTGGAGGAATTAAGGGTAGACCCTAACTCTCACCCAACATATACGTTGGAGCATGGAAGATTACATTACAAGGGGAGACTTGTCTTATCGGCAAAATCTGTTAGCATTGGATAGGAATGAAGAAGACTGTTACAGATTTTGTGGCTGCATGTCTAGTATGCCAACAACATAAATACTTGGCAGCCTCTCCTCAAGGATTGTTGCAGCCTTTGCCTATACCCAAAGCAATTTGGGAGGAGATTAGTATGGATTTTATAGTAAAATTACCCAAATCTCATGGGTTTGATACTATACTAGTGGTGGTGGACAGGCTCAACAAATATGGCCATTTTATCCCAGTCAAACACCTGTATACAACAAGGTCAATAGCTGAATTGTTTGTGAAGGAAGTGATTAGGCTTCACGGGATACCTATGACCATTGTAAGTGATCGAGACTCAACATTCATGAGTATTTTTTGGAAGGAGATTTTCCGCCTGCAGGGAACATAGCTGAACATGAGCACTGCTTATCATCTAGAGTCGGATGGCCAAACGGAGGTTCTGAATAGGGTGCTGGGAACTTATTTGCGATGTTTTAGTTCTGAACAGCCCAAAATTTGGAGTACAGTTTTGCCTTGGGCGGAATATTGGTACAACACTAGTTACCAAGGAGCTTCCAAATGCACACCTTTTGAAACTGTGTATGGAAGACTCCCTCCAACTCTTACACGTTTCATTCCTGGAGAAACAGTGGTGGAAGCCACTGCACAAGACTTACAAACACGAGATGAGGCTTTGACACAACTTAAATATCATCTGGCCAGAGCTCAGGACCAGATGACACACTGCGCCAACAGGAAGAGGATGGAAGCCAAGATCAAGGAGGGAGATTGGGTATTCCTTAAAATCAGGCTTCTATGCCCACACGCTTACACCCAAAACTTTCTGCACGGTATTATGGACCATTTTTGGTGGAGAAACAAATAGGGCCGGTTGTTTTTCGCTTGCAGTTACCCGAAACATCAAGAATCCACCCTGTATTTCATGTTTCCCAATTGAAGCTAGCCATTGGCAATCATCAGGTGGAAGGACATCTTCCCACTGAACTGCAAGTTGACAGACCCATGTACACCCCTCTGAAGGTGTTACAACGTTGGAACCAGCAACAGCAAGGAGAGGAGATTCCCCAAGTTTTAATACAATGGCAAGAGGGTGGTTTGGATGGTGCTGCTTGGGAAGAAGAACAATACATCCGACAGCAGTTCCCTGACTTCAACCTTGAGGGCAAGGTTGATCTTGGGGAGGAGGGTAATGTTAGACAATTAAAAGTGAATATGAGGAGGAATAAAAGAAAAGAAAGTTAGTGGCGGGCAGAGGGGAAATCAGTTAGAGGAGAGAGGGTGAGTTTGTTAGAGGAGAGAGAGAAAATATAAATAACGAATAGTTTGAGAGAGGGAGAATCAGATATTATTTTGGGTATAAATAACGAATAGTTTGAGAGAGGGAGAATCAGATATTATTTTGGGTATTGAGACTGGATCTCTTGGCCAGTGGAGGATGGGAAGCTTCCTTGGGATGAGATAATGATACTTGTATTTCCTTTTTGACACATTACACAGGAAATAGAATTACACATTCATACATATTCCTTTATCTTTGCTTACTGTTTGCTTATTGTTGAGTGTGTGAGAGTTGGGAGCTGTTGTTCGGTTCCTTGAACAAAGGAACCTAACATTGTTCCAGTTGTTAATTAGCAATGTTATAGATGGATTTAGATGTTAAAATAATGAGTTCTCTAACTGCATTTCGTTTTAGCTAGTTAAGTACTCATTTTACTTTTGCTGTCAAAATTCTGATGCATTAGTTTAGTGTCTTTTGCTGCAAAATCTTTGTTTACATATTGACTTCATGATTCCATTGCATTTAACCAATTTTGTTTACATTTCATGCATATTTTCATTGATATAGACGATAGACGTGTTCCAGCTATTAATTTTGCTTTTTACAAAGTTTCACTTTTTTCATGCATTTTAACAAACACTTTGAAACTTAGTTCTAGAGTGTGAATTTGAGTATCTAGAGTGTTTAGTGAGTTATGCATTTGCATTCAAGTTAGTTTTATGATTTTATTTATGTCTCATCATTCTCATCTTGATTAGATAATTTTCGTCATCATTTCATATTATAAATTCTGTTACAGCATTCTTACATTTTCATTCACCATTAGTCTTAGATTAGGTCATGCATCAGTTTTAGCATAGAATGCATTGTATATAATTTCCCCCCATATATAGTTTTATTAATTTTTCATGGTCAACAAATCAACAAACAAGCTACTAAAAACTGAGTTTCCTAGTCCCTATTTTACCTATTGAAAATAAATAGGTAAAATAGAAATAAAGTTAACATCAAAGATGAATAGAAATAATACAGAATTTCACCATTTCATATAATTATTTCTTTTCTCCTTACATCAACCAAACATCCCATTTTATTTTCATCTTCGCCCATCTACAAACCAAGGCTAAACATGCAATACCAGTTATATTTCAATGTATAAAGTTGAGTAATGATATATATTTGACACATATAAAGATAAAATAATTATAAAAAATGAATTTTTGTATTTTTTTTTTAAATATTTCTTTTGTCGTTTATGATTTATATCTTTTGTCATTTTTGTGTTTTTTAGCAGGTAATCTGGTGAAGTACTATGCAGTTAATGGTAGATGCAATGCAATAAATGGTAGGGAATGCTTTAATAGATTCATCAAATGGTTTTAACGTTCGAGATTAATCAAAGATTGAGCATGAGTTTGTATAGAAATCATTTGGGCTTTAACTCGGATTAATCAAAGATTGAAGCAAGAAAACAACTTTTTGGATTCAGGGATATGGAACTGGAAAAAAAAAATGTTAATTCTAGATTAATCAATCCAGAAGAAAAATAATAATTTTGAATTATACAGTTTTTCGAATTGCAGAATTTCAACATAAAAATTTACTATAAAATATATTTTTAGATTGTAAAATTTAAGAGTGAAAAAAATAATTTTTAAATTTAAAATACAAAAGTAAAAAAAAAAATCAAATTGTGCCCCTTTTATCATCAAGTCAATTTTGACCGATATTGTGTCATTTATGGTTCATGCTAGCTTTTTGAATTGCATAATTTGATATTGAACAACTTAATTTTGAATTATGCGATTTAAAATGTATTTTTAGATTCCAAATTTCGTGAAAAAAAAATAATTTCAAAATTTTGATGTCATATTTCATTTCTATAAGCAAGTAAACTTTGATTGTCATTGGTAGTTCATGCCACTTATTCTTATCATAGTGTTGTTATCACTAATTTAACAAAAATTACTACATTAACTAAATTATAAAAAGGTAAGACTAAATTAAAAGTATTTAAAATAATGAAACTAAACTGAAAATATAGTCTTAATGGTGGAAAAAAAAGTTTTTAAACTTAATGAGATGTTAAGTTTAAAAAAAACTAAATTTTAAATCTTTACTAAAATATTTTCACTATTCAAAATAATTTGATTCTAACTATCCAAAAAATTTAGTTAATATATATGTATAGATTAATTAATTAAGGAAATTCAAACAAAAAATAAAGTTTTTTAGTTCACATGAAATTAGTTGACCAAAGACTTAATTGTAAAAATACTAAAATTTAGTTAAATTTTAAACTTAATTATTAAAAGCATTGAGGGATTAAGTAGTAATTAATAAAAATTAATTAAGAATCCATCTGGGATTGATATGAAATATTTAGGGACAATTTTATAACTGAATAACTTTTAAACACCTATGTTCATTTACAAAATTTAGTTATGAGTTAATTGAATTATAAGAAACTTAAGATAAAAATCCCTCAAACTTTAAACGAGTAAAAGGTTAGTTAATTTCACACTTCCAAACAATTAATACTAGTATTTCAAACAAAAACACCCATGTTAGAAAAATTGGCTACATATATGAACTTGACATTATGCGACTTGAATTCGGTGCATGTTATCTGTAAAAGATTTAGCTTCTCTAATATTTCATCATCATGAGTCCATTTAAAGCTATTTATATAATAGGAATTTGATGCCGTTTTGATTTGGTCTAAGGAGGTTTATTTTTGGTAAAGGTACAATTAAAAATAACTTAATGTAAAATTACATATCATATAATTACGGTTGAGAAAAACATGTTCTGTCCAGTCCGACCAATCTAGCAAGGTAGCTCGAAATCATTAAAAATAACTTAAACGTAAGGAATTTGTTATTGTCCGTGACAATACTCAAGCCAGCTCGATAGATCAGCTTGACAGTCTGACATCATTAAAAAAACAAATTATTTAATATATAAACATGTTTTGATATATTCTGGAAAATTCAAATGCAGACGGAGATATTATATTTAAATAAATGATAAATTATTCAAATACAGCTCAATAGTTGGACATTAGTTTGTTTCAACTTAATAGGCCAGATTGTAAAATTCAACCAATTCTTAAATGACGGGTCAATCTAACTCGAACTACTTTTAGTGGACCAAAGTTGGATCGGGTTTAAACGGGTCGAATTGATCCATTTTGTCATTCTTACACATAATTATGTATCAATAGAGAAAGCTAAAATCAAAGGATAAAAAACAATACTCAATTAAATTATTTTCACTATGAAATCAAAGATATTAAAGTTATTTAAATTTTACCATATAAAACACAAACTAGATGCATTCTTAGGCACATTGAATTGTATACAATAATTCAATATTTAGTATTATTCTTGTATAGATAAATTTGGAGATTTATAGAACTAAAACATAAAATGAAAAATCAAGAAGAGGAAAACAAATCAAAGTTTGAACAAATTTTAAAATCTTTGTTATTTAAATATTCAATCCAAGTTTTAATAATTAACCGATTAAACTATATCACTTTATACAAATTAACTCTCGATATCATTCAATCTAATTCATATACAAATATTAAACAGGGAATCATTTGAATTATAATTTTAAAAACATAAATTGATACCACAAATAGAAAAACCAAAATTATAAAAGAAAAAAAAAACTTTATAAAAAAAATCACTTCAAAACTTAATTTATGTTGTTTGATCTTAATTTTGTGAATTGATGCTCATAAGTTTAGTTATCTACTTTTAAAAAACATAAAAGGCAACCAAAAATAAAAGAATATGAAAAGACCAAAACGAAAATAGAGAATAACTAGACAAAACCAAAAAAAAAAAAATTGACAAATGAATTCTTCCTTTTAATATATAAAGTTGAATTAAATATATTTGTAATTCCTAAATTTTAACGTGAAATTATAATTTTTGTCTCCAAATTTTTATTCTTCAAATTTTAAAACTAAATGAATAGACGTAATTTTAGTCAATATGCTATTAAATTTTTTTAAAACATATCAAATGGTATTGCAACTCACATTTAAGATGTTTATGTAAAAAATAATAACATAATTGAATTAAGATAATTGTTTATTTATTTTTAAATTTAAGAACTATATGAAAGTTTGATAAAAAAAAATTCAATTATAATCGAAGTTGTGAAAAACAAACATATTTAACCCTCCAAAATTTTAACAAATCAATCTCAACTTCTAAAAATAATAGTAAATAACATAAAAGTTCAAATTTACCCAACTATATATTTACTTTAAGGTCCTATAAATTTAGAATTCAATACAACTAGAATTAGAAAAATGAAATATCTACATATGACTAAAATTGTGAGCAAAGGTAAGATGAACTAAAATTACAAAATTAAAGTATTAAAAAATAAATAAATAAAAACTGGAAAAAAATTAAATTTATTAAAAAATAACACTTAATTAATCATAATAGTAGTGGTAATAATAATAAAATTTATAATTTTCATTTTTGTTTCTTCAATTGAAACACATGAGTTATTTTAAAAAAAAATGATCTCTTAAACAGTAATGATCTTTTTAGTAATAAGCTATTTTAAACTGCAGTAGACAAAAAGTTAGAAATTCCAAAGTAATAGGTGATTTGATTTTCCGATATTATGTGTTTAACTAACCATTTCTGCATCCCCTATAAATCACATCTATATAGACAAAAACAATCCTGTCATTCTTTTTTGTTAGTAATTCGTGTTTTGTTAATAATTATGATATTGATATACCAATTATCTTTAATGTTTGTGGGTACCAAATTCTATTAAAAATACCAATAAAATAAAATAATTTGTATTTTTCTCCCTCTCTTTCGTTTCTTCCAATGAAATTGGAATGGTTTATTAATATATTCTGCTAGTTCATTTGTTGGATGCACAAACACTTTAATTAGTTATTTTCAGTTGAACTTTAATTAGCAACCAAATGTTTAATTATAGTGTGCATTCAGGGTGGAGTCATAAAGCAACAGACATTTCCATAGACAAAGAAAAAACATCATCAATGTGGTAATCTGTTCTAGCACACAGACAACAAAAAGGCTATTTGAACTGTGCCAGCTTAAAATGTCCTACATGGTTTTGTTTAAATAAGGATGCAAAAACAAATATTTCAAAGAAAATTAAAAACAAAAAGTTCAAAGAAAATTAATTAAGGCCTCATAGAAGAAGATTGAGATGACAAGGGAAGGGAATGCTACTCTAAACTTTATCCCAGAATTTGCATGTTACAATACAACGTTTGATCTTAGCAACATAATCTGGAGGAGTGACAATGTCATTTCAGAACGTGTTCCTCTTCTGTCTATTCAAATTGCCTACAATATCCTTGCATCTAGTTTTTTTCACCACATCCTCAAGCAATTCCACCTACCTCTTACGGTTGCCCAGATGCTTGTAAGTGTTCATGTTCATATGTGTGTATAACAAATATAGCTTTTAGATGACATGTTTCAGGAAATTAAACTTTGGTATCAAATATGAATCACTCACAGTTACATAAACTTGATATTGTGTATGCAGGGTGGTGTGCTTTTGAGTTCATCATTTTTGGGAAGAATCCCTGGAGTTTTTCACATGATTTACCGTCCGGAAGGAATCATGAGTGTTGAAACCTTTGCGAATATTGGAATCATGTACTATGTGTTCCTTACTGGGTTGGAAATGAACTGCGACACCATTTTGAGATCAAGCAAGCAGGCTGTAGTCATTGCTGTTGCGAGCATTCTTATTCCAGCATTGGTTGGAGCTGGTTTTTTTGCTCTACATAATGACTTAGCAGGCGGATCAAGCGTTGCGCTCACTGCTAAAGGGTATATGTTTTGGTGTGCAATTCTTTCTGTCACCAGTTTTCCAGTCCTTGCAAGGCTCCTATCAGATCTCAAGATCCTCTACACAAGGCTTGGAAAAGATGCCTTAACAGCAGCCATTCTAATTGATGCATTTGGCTGGGTTTTGTTCTCGCTCTTCATTCCCTTTTCCCACGCGGGTGGAAAACCACTCCTCTCACTAATATGCACATTGCTGTTCATTGCGTTCTGCTTCTGCGTGGTGCGTCCAATCCTGGCTCGAGTGGTTGAACACAGAATGAGGTCTGAGTCATGGAACTCCTCAAAGTTGCTGGATGTGATGATGGGACTTTTTGTTTGTGCATACATCACAGACTTGCTTGGATCACACCATGTTGTTGGGGCCTTTGTGTATGGACTAATTTTGCCCAGTGGGAAGTTTGCCGATTTGTTGTTGGAAATGTTGGATGATTTTGTTACTGCAATTATTGTTCCTGTTTACTTTGCTAGTTTTGGCTTTAGACTAAACCTGGAGTCACTTTGGTCTGAAAACCACTCAGTGTTGCTTCCTCTCTTCATGGTGTTCTTGTTAGCCATACCAAAAATTTTGAGCTCTTTGCTGGTCACTGTCTACTATGGTATGTCTTCAAGAGATGGAGTTGGCCTTGGATTGCTCCTCAACACCAAGGGCATCATGGCAGTGATTCTTATAAGCATTGCCTGGGACAAAAGTGTACTATTTTCCAACCAAACTCTTACCATATCATATCATGCTCCTCTTTCAAATTCTTGCTTGGTTACTAAAACCTTGTTTACATTGAGAAAACATCTTTTGGTTCCTATGTTCATCAACATGTTTTCACTTTTTTTCCTGTTTTCATATACTAAAATGCTTTCACAAACCAAACAGGTTGGAAATTTGCATGCAGCAACTTAATCCATTATCTCTGAAGATCACAGTTAATAAACTCTGATGTCTTTTTCTGTTCTATTTCTTGTGTTTTCAGATTTTGGACCCATATGCTTTCACAATCATGATCCTTGCAGTACTATTCATGACTACGGTGGTATCGCCCTTTATCAATGCCATCTACAAGCCGAAACTTCGGTTCAAGCAGACCCAGCAAAGGACTGTGCAGAAACTATGGTGCGAAGCAGAACTTCGAGTTGCAGCTTGTGTCCATAACTCTCACCAAGCCCTTGGCATGATCTATGTTCTTGAAGCCACAAATGCGACCAGAACTTCCCCTTTACATGTCTCAGTCCTTCACCTTGTGGAACTCACAAGACGCGGCACTGGCCTTCTTGTGGCACAAATCGACAACTCAAATGTTCAAGGGGGATCCTCAGAGCAGTATGGATCACAAGAAGAGTTTGAGACCATATGCAATGCATTCAACGAGTTTGTGGAGGAATACAAAGCTGTGAGATTTGACACATCAGGCATTGTTGCAACCTATGAGACAATCCATCAGGATATATACAATGTCACAGAAGAGAAACGAGCAAACCTTATTCTCCTTCCATTCCACAAAGAACTAAGCTCGGGAGAGTTAGAAACAACCAAAACAGCATTCTCTGACATAAACCAGAACGTGTTGCAGGCACCACCTTGTTCTGTGGGAATCCTTGTCAACCGTGGACTGAGGTCACTGTCCACTGCAACAATGAGCATCATTGTGATATTCATCGGAGGGCCTGATGATCGGGAAGCCTTGTCGATCGCATGGAGAATGGCATCACATTCAGCCACAAAGTTGCATGTAGTTAGGCTTCTGGTGTCAGGTACTGAGGTTGCAGAAGGAAAAGCATTCCAGAATGATTCCAGTGGAGTGTTATCTACAGAGATGGACAGTGTTATGCAGAAAGAGCTAGATGATGAACACATATTTCACTTCAGGCACAAAGGGTTGCACAACAGTGACTCCATCACATACTCAGAGAGAGAACTGAGGTTAGAAACTGGTGAGGAGATTCCTTTGATCCTCCATGAGATAGACCAAAAAGGGTGTGACTTGTACATTTTGGGACAAGGTAGTGGCAATAACTACACAGTTTTCAAAACGTTGTTGGAATGGTGTGACAGCCCTGAACTTGGGGTCATGGGGGACATTGTAGCTTCATCCAGTTTTGGCACAAACTCATCACTGCTTGTTGTGCAGCAATACACCATGGAGAGAAAGTCTAAACTTCATTGTAGCAGAAAACATCACACTAGTAAGGTCTGTGATGATATTTTGTGAAGAAACAGTAACATAACACAATCTTGAGATCTCTCACAAGGGAAAAAGCAAAAGAAACTGATCAGACAGTGGTGTGGATTAGAGAAACATCCTTTGTACTCATGAGAGCAATCCAGTTTTGGAACTTCATGTTGTCTTTTCTGTCTTTCTCACATAGGCAACGTGATGGGCATCATTTTTTCAATGGTTTAAATATAATAATATACCATTTTTTTTTTCTCATTTTAATCCCAGTGAAATTAATTTTTAAGGTAATATTTCTATGATTTATTTATTTTAGTTTCGTGATTGGTATTTTTGTTTTAATTTTTGTAATACATTTTTTAATCCCATTCAGAAATAATGGTAGGATTAAAAATAATTTTATGAAGACTAAAATATCCCTTTGGAAGTAATTATATTTGAAAGACTAAAGCAAAATAATAAGGATAAAAATATTTAAACAAAACCCGAAATCACACACAGCCTGTTATACTTAAATAAAGTAAGGAAAAAAATACAAGACAGTTTAAAAAATATTTTTTTATATAGATTAAAAATATATTTAAATATTTGTTAGGCTTATATTATCAATTTTAATAGTAATAATTTATATACTTTTTTTAAAATTACATATATTTTTAAGGGAAGAAAATCTTTCTATAAATAAGAACTCTCTCTTTGTTCTATATATGTGTGTTATGCATATACAGAATTTAATTGCAAAAGAACTTTAGTTTGTCTTGTATTGTCACTCTGCTCTACGAGGGGTGGTGATGATGATTCACTAACGAATAAGGATATTGAATCACGACAAATGATAAGATCAACTAAGGAATAAGAACGTTGTATCACAACAAACTAATATTAAAATAACATCAAAAGAAAGTACAAGTCTTAAACAAAATTGTGGCATCCAAACGCAAATTATTTAGTTTATTATCAGGTATTTGTGTTTTCTTTTCTTTAATTTGTGATGGGTACACCAGCACACACACACTAAATATGAGAAAAAATACGGACAATAGAAAAAAAAAAGAAAATTGTGAAAATTTATGCTAATAGAAGAAATTACATATCCTTCTCCTTTTGTCTTAAAGAGAATTAAATATAAAAAATCTTTAAAGGATACTAATATTCTATCTTCAAATTTTCTTTCAGATATTATACAAGAAAGAGAAGGAAATGAGATGTTTAAGGAGAAACATTTGAGTTTATTATATAATGACTATTTGGTTCATAATCTCATGTTAAGATTTTGAAAAAATTAATCAAATTTTTACACCATCATCCGTATTTCTTATTTTTCTAATGCTCTCCACCTTGATTTGTCATGATCCTACTAACCACTCATTACTTCTGGTTTTGTACACATCATAATTAACATTCATAACGCTACTCATTGTTGATACACATGGTACTCGAAACATTTTCATTCTCTTCGCTTCAGTACTAGGGCTCATACATGATAATAACATACAATTGGTAGGAAATTGGCTTGCAATCTTGCATGTCAAATCTTCTTATCTTTTTTATCTGAATGAATTTGCATCTCTAAAATCTTGTTTGTCGATCCTAGCACTAGTACAAAAATGACTTTTTGTACCTGTTAAAAAAGGTTTTATATACCTGTTTTTGAATAGGTATAGAAGCAGAGGGTATAAAAAGTTTTCAACTTTTTATACTTGTTCTAAAACCGGTATAAAAGTTTTGCTTTTACACCAGTTGTTTTTAGAGCAGGTGTAACAAAGTATCGCTTTTACACCTGTTGTTATCAGAACTGGTATAAAAAAGTCACACTTTTAACTTTTTATACCTGTTTAAACTATAACAGGTATAAAAGTGATTTTTTATAGTGGATTATTTCTAAAAACACCCTACTTTAGCATATTAAACCACCATCCACAATATCAACATTCAAAATTTTTGTGGTACAAATTCAAAAATATAACTAAACAAATGATATAAGTATAACATGTTATTATATATTAAATAAAATTTCAATTATAATCTACAATTACAATGAACTACAAACTGATACATGAAAAGTGTATGTGAAAATACTAAAAGTTGAAACAAAGGCTACATAAATATTATAACACCCCGTACTAAAAGTTGAAAATACTGAATGGCCTTCATTGTAGCCCTGAACCCTGAACCGTGAAACACATTAGTTGTGGCAGTTCTTGCTAGCATACCCCCTTCGGTCTCTTGAACTGCTTGTTATTATAGAGAAAGCTCAAGGCTTTGCCTTTGTTCATGGGAAATTCCCTACATAATTAAACAAACACCCAATATTTACATTCATCAAGTCTGAACAAAGACAAGAGCATAATATATGCATTTTACACCTAGTTCCAAGTGTATCACATACATGCTTATAACACACTAAAATTACTCTTGTCATTTCAACAATATTGTTATTTAACACACTGAATAGAATATCACCTTATATTTGCATCTAACTCATAGTGACAATCTTCACATTTTCAACATTCATTACCACTAAATTAGCCATTTCATAACATACAATTTGTTATCAATTACTTTGATTCTGGCCTTGTTCCTATCACGTTCATTGATACATAATCCATCTAACCCTTATGCTCTCACCCGTTAGTCCTTAGCCACTAGTGCAAATGTCTATTTACTTCTTCATCATGCATAAACAAGAGAACATATACATTTTTATTTACTTCTTCCTATATAAACCAGTTTTAACATGCAAAATGCAGGATCGACCCAATTGAATAACTTAGTATGCCTGAAACAAGAACAGAGACCATTGCTATTAATCTTATCAGTGTTACTAACCTTAAAAGACTCCAAATCAACCAAAGAGACATTTAACATAACAGTTTCCCATTTATCTATTATGTAACTAATTGACCCAAACAACCCTTAAAAACTGCTAAAACGAAAAAAGAAAAATGAAAATCAAATGCAGAACACAAACGTATTTAATGAAGCAAAACTCTTCCCAAAAAGTTGTTTCCATGTTCTGAAGGCAAACACAACAGTTACGTGTAAATGAATTAACCAAAAAAATACCTTCAAAAATCAACGATACCTTAGGGTTTTATCAGTTTCAGATAAACCGGCATCCAAAGACTATCTCTTTTTTATAACACCAATCTAATTATAAATTTTACTTGTCACTCTTGAGTTTTTAAAACTTCTCCCTCTCGAAACGACATCGGAACGACATGGAGGTGGTCGACGATAATGATGTTACCAAATCCGCACTCGAACTCAAGATTATCCTCTTGGTAAACTTCCTCGTCATCACTAAACGATGCAAGAAAAAAGAGAGTAAGAAAATCACTACCTAGGGTTTCGCTTCAATGGCTACAACAAAATAAATTGAAAAACACAAAATTGACACCTAACAATTCCGCAAGTTTCGCCCAGAGGAAGAAGAATGGTGTCGAGATCAAAAGTGGAGAGATCGACCTCGAGAAGCAGTTTCGTGTCTTCAAACTCCTCCATTACCATGAGTCCCACCATGATTATGGTCTCAGCATCACAGAGGTAGAATATGAAGAACAAAAATAATTGGTTTATAGGGTTCATTACAGTTCAACACAAATGCAACCCTGTTTACAGCTCGAGATTAAATTGGAAGCATATGTTTTTTTAGACTGGTTATAGTGTTTAATAAGTATAAAAAATAAGTTCTCCAATCTTATGTTTCTTACTTTTATATATACCGGTTATAGGTTTTAGAAAAGCATCTTTTATACCTATTTTGTTATACCTGCTATAGAATTTTTTCTCATTTATTACCATCTTGCCACTTTATTATTTTTATACCTGTTTAAAAAGTAACCGGTATAAAAAGTTTCTTTTATTTACGATATTGTCACTGCATCACTTTTTATACTTGACAAATTTTAACATGTATAAAAAATAGCTATAAAAAGTGTATTTTGCACTAGTGCAAGTCCTTGTTATTAAGCTCCTTAGTCAATAGTGTCCTCAATTCTTGATTCGAACTTGTTGGGGTCTACCATCAATATGTCATTCGCATACAATAGAAAGATGATAACATCATTCTCACCAAACCTATTACAATAAGTACAATGGTCTGAACTTTTTTCTTTAGTAACCAAGCTTAACAAATGAATCAATTCTCTTGTACAAACACTTGAGCATGTATTTTAAATACTATAAAGACCTATTCAACATGCAAGACAAGATTTCTAATTCTTTAAAGTCTTTTGGTTGGAGCATCATTGCATCCGTACAAATAATAACCTTGTGGGTAGTGGGACCCTACTGACGATACCCCTTCACATTGTTAACATAGCCTAAGCACTTAAATTCCTTTCCTAATTTCAAGTTTTACTTGTGATTTGGATTCCTTGAATACTGGTAACACATATAACTTCCTCTGGATGAAGTAACCCATAATCTCCTAGAGTAATCATCAATCGACAGAAAATACTCTTCCCCTCCTAAGGATAATCCCGGTGATTCCCCTACATTAGAATGAACCAAGTTTAATATGTGTTTGCTTTTGGTAGTGCTTATAGCAAACTTCAATCTATGTTGCTTGCTTATCACACAATATTCGAAAAAAGGTAAATAAACCTCCTTGAGCGTAGGTAGGAGATTACATTCCACAAGGATTTGTAGACCTCGCTCTAACATATGCCTCAATCTACGATGCCACATCAGCATAACTTCTTCTTGACTTGTCAATGCAATCGTTGCATTAGCTTCTTGCAATGTATCTCCCATAAGCACATACGAGTTTTCCTTGATCTTCTCTGCTTTCATTACTACCAAATTTCCTCTTACCACTTTTATGATTCTATCTTCAACATGGATCTTACACTCGACGTCATCTAATTATCAATAGATTCTTCTTTAAGTCCTTCATATTTCATACCCCTTAAACCATGAGAACAATACCATAGTACATTTTAATTTTGATAATATGAAATCCAAAAATCTCCGAGGCATGACCATTTCCAATGAATATAGATCCACTTGAGAGAGGTTCATAGGTATATAAAACCAATCCCGGTTTGAAGTCATATGCCAAGTTGCACCTAAATCTATTATCCATCTATCATGTAGTTGCCTTTCACCATTAGAGTTAACTACTGCTTCACTCAGTAAAATATCTCCATCCTTTGAGGTACTTGCAACACAACCTTGTGAGATCGATGCTTTAGAGTTCTTTTCTCAATTCTTGATGTGCCAACAATTTTTCATGACATGTCATCTTTTGTCACAATGGTAATATTTGAGATGCTTCTTACTTTGAGATTTTGATCTATCATGGTTTTGACTCCCACTAGATCCACGTTCTATTGATCTACCTCTTGTCATCGTCAAAGCCTTTTCTTGCTGATAAGGACATAGTTTACCATGATTTCAGTAATGAATTAAGAGAAAATGTCAACTCTTCCTTGGCTTTTTACCTTGTAAATCATAGTTTTCTCTTAATGAAAGATTTTGATCCCTAATCCCTGCCTTTAGGTGCTTACAGTAGTTGGAAGAAGCCTATGCATCAAATGAAGGCTCTGGAACCCAAAGAAAGCAAGAAAAACAGCAAAAAAAGGTGAATTCTGGAATGCTGTCGCTGAGCTGCCGCTAGGCTACCGCTTGAGCTCTATGCTCTCTGGAAGCCTGCCGCTGAGCTGCCACTGGGCTGCCGCCTGAGCTCTCTGCTCTCTAGAAGGCTGTCGCTGGGCTATCGCCTGAGTGGTGGCGTCGCTGATGTGGCAAAATCTGAGTTATTTAGGGCTGAAACGCGAGGGCTTGGTATCTTTTGCTACCTAGACGCATTTTCTCTCATTTTGGAGCTCTTGGGGGCGAGCTAGGAGCTGTGGGAACAGTCCTTCTTCATCCATGGGTCTTCTTTCTTCTTCCATTTCCACCATTGTTGTAAGCTTGAGCTCTCCATTCATGGAGAGCTGGTTTCATTATTGTTGGGGATTGATGTAACCACAGATCTCTTATGTAAATTACTATGTTTTGAATGAATATATGTCTCTTCCATTTATTGTTAGTGTTTAATTCCTTCTCTTAATGCTTGTTGTGAAGTTGTTACCCATGACATGATTTAAGGATTTGCTTGATATTGGGAAATATTGGGCAAATCTAGACTTGGACTAAACACCTAAAGGAAATAGTATCCAGGGATAGAACTAGGACCTTTGGTTGTCTTAAAATCTCATTTCTTAATGCGGAAATAATTGTTAGGTTTTCCAAGGGATTGGAGCCTAATGAGGAAGTCTAGGCTCTTTCTACCAAGGGATTGGAGTTTGAGTAAATTAGTAGATTGACATTGACATATTAATGAAGAGGAAGTGATTTTATTTACATAAGAGTGAAGTAGGTGAAATCATACCCCCAGCAATACCATTCCATATCATTTCTAATTTTACCATTTCCAAGTGTTTGAGTGCCAAAGATCACTTTTACTATTTATGTTTCATGTTTACTTTAATTGCACAAAAACTCAAATTATGGAAGCATTCTTTAGTCTAGATTAGTTAGAAATTATACGATTGTCTAGTGAAACAAGTCTCTTGGGAAACAATATCCCGTCTTACCGGTTTTATTACTTGAACGATTTGGTACGCTTGCCAAAGTCCTAACACTTGCTTTGAACTTTCCACCCTGTCTACTTTATTTTTCTTCCTGGATTCTTCTTCAAGATAATTTTGGCAATATCTTTAAAGTATATGTACTTGATGGAAACCTTCTTCAAGTAAGTTGAAGGAAACTCTATATAGAAGAAGTCTTGGACGCATAAGCATGAATTGATGAAGGATATGATGTTTGGAGAATGAGTTTGAAGTGTTTCTTGAAGGAGGTTGGACAACCACCAAGGTAAAGGGTTATGAGAAGTCAAGAAGGTGACTAACCTAACGAACTTAGAAAAAAGGAGATTGCTAATTTTTCCAAATGTTCTCTTCATTAATTCCAAATTGAATGTACAAGGCAAGAGGCACACCTATTTATAGGATAGGGGAGTGAACCCATTTGAAAGAAAGTACATTGAATCAAAAAAATACATTGAACCTAGGAACTTCTTAAACCTTCTTCAATAATAAATGCATTATATAGGAATCCTTTACCTCTAAGCAAGGTTCCTAAGGCTTCCTTAAGACCCAAGCAAGCCCAAAACTCATTTTGGTTCGCATTCCACTCAAGAAGTAAGTTTAAAAAGCCTAACTTAACATGCTATCAAAAACTGACTGGAATAATCGATTATTGGGTGAAATAATCAATTATTTCAGAGAGTGATCCAAAGAAATGGCCAAAGTACACTAGAATGATCAATTATTTGGTGAAATGATCAATTACTTCTAAGACTAATAAAAGAAAATGGCTAAAAACAAGCCTAAATTAAATGAAATATCGGTCCAAATACAAGGCCTAAAGAAAAGACTTATTTACATATTTACAAGACTTAAGAAAAGGTAAGATAAACTAATAAACTATCCTCTACAAGAGTAGAGTTTTTCTAAGTCCTTCTTCTTCTTCCAATCTCTTAACCATGACTTTTATCAATGGTCCAATGTGGCTTCCTCCAGATGGTCCTCCATCAGTACCCATCAATATTGTTATTTGTTATGTTGATGACAAATTGATCATATGAATCAGGTAACCTTAGTAGTAGAAGCTCTGCAGTTCATTTTCTACTATGTTGAAATTTGCTACTTTAAGTTGGACAAATAACATACATAGATTGTTGATGTGGTTCATCATTGATGTGGACTCACTTATTCAAAGAGTATATAGTTTTCTCTTTAAAAATATTCTTATGTGAAGTGACTTAACCTTATATAATTTGATAAGAGTATCCCGAATCTCCTTTGTCACCATTTTCTTCACGAAACTGGATAAAACTGCATCTGCCATTGCTAAGTGCAAATTTACAATAACATTTTCATTAATTTTTTCGCACCTCTGATTTGTGACTTCCAAAGGTTTTTTCCCAATTGTTGTTAGACAATTGTCCTTCCTGAAAATTGCCTTCATTCTCATTTTCTATGATAAGAAATTATTCCCATCGAACCTTTTTATCTCTTACTTTATTGTCATGGTTTTAGAAAACTAACTTACATAATTCTCATTATGAATATCTACCCAAATAATAGCAGTAGACTGTGAAATAATACACCAGGTAACGACTTTTTAGATTAAACTGCAACCACAAAGCATACTTATAATTTTACTAACACTATTCTAATGCTAATATAGCAACGAAATATAATTACTCAAACCTATAGCTCTGATACCATTTTTGGGTATTAGACAAATCACACAAGCACTCACAACTAAAGTAAAAATGAGAAAAAATACCACCAAGAAGCAAAAATGATAATTTATATGAATGAAAGAAATACCTTTCTCTCTTGTCCCAAGGACAAAAAAGAATACTAAAAATATTTAAAGGAAAATAATATTCTCTCTTGGAATTTTCTTTCAAATATAATACAAGAGAAATAAGGAGAATATGATGTTTAGGAATAAGGATTGGAATTTTCTTTCAAATATAATACAAGAGAAATGAGCAGAATATGATGCTTAGGAAGAAGGATTTGAGCTTCTTATATAATGACCAAAGTAAGCCCCTACAGAAGTTTCCACCATTGTGGGACTTCTTTCCTTCATAGTTTATGTGGAAGCATTTATAGACTATAGTACTCAGAATACCTATACTTAAGAATAAGTTGCTGATAACACTCTATTTTTGCCTATTTTTCTTTGTTAAAATTCTTTTCTTAAGCTTCTTTAGTCTTTAATTCTATAAAAAAAATATAATAGATTAGAGTAAAATGATAAAAAATAGCTTTTAAATAAAAATTTAGTTAATATGCTCTTTTTAGTTAAATAAAATAGGTTTTTAAATAAAAAGGTTGTTTTCCAGTTTTAGAAAAATATTTTAGAAAATAAAATAAACGTTTTTTAGAATAGGTTATATTTTTAGTAATTTTGTTTTAATTTTTTTTATTCAATTTTTTTTGCTGGAAGTGATGCATTGAGTTTCTTTGTGTGCAGAGAATATGGAACTAAACTTGTTGTGATGCACTTGGCATTGAGACCGCTGACATTGGGTCGTTGCTGGAAGCAATTGGGCCTCTGATGAGTTGAAGCCCACTGAATCAAAATGTTGTTGTCACACACTTAGTCTGCTACAATGGTGCTGCAATTGAAAGACTGCTGCTGATTGGATAATTAGGTTGCAAACGCTGCATGGGCTGATCCTCCCATTAGTAAAACGATATCATTTTGGTGCAGAGCTGAATCTGCCTTGAAGGGTCATTTGTTTGAGACCTTATTAGGCAAAAACACTCTTTCGAGCATTTAAGAAACCCTTCGAGCTAGGGCAGAGAAAAGAAGAGCAAGCAAGTTGAAGCTGGAGCTGGAGCGCGTCTCGTCCTGCCCAGAGATGATCGGAGCTACGTTGGAGAGGAACGGATGGACAAGATGTGAGCTCGTGAGCAAAGTGAAGACGGCCGTCCGATTGAAGAAAGAAAGCGTCACAAACAAGTTTCTTCTTCCCTATTCCCTCTTTCATTTTTTTCTTCTTTCTTCAACCCTATATAAGGGGCTTTTGTATTGTAAAATAGACTACTCAGACACACAGACCGAGACACTTTCAGACTCTATGCAATTTTACATTCTTTAGATTAGGGTTTTTACTCTTTCGTAGGAGTAGAGTTCTTGGCTGCTGGATTTCGCCGATAGGCTTGCGAGAGTGACAGACCGCGAGTGAATTGGTGAATACGGTAGTGCGTATTTCTCTTTTCATGTTAATAAAGTTTCGTTTTGTGTTCTTGTGTGTATTCTTGTTTGTGTTGAATTTGTTCTTTGCTTTTGATTTCTATAATTGTTTGTCATTGAAAACGAATTGGACTTTGATTCTCTGCATTCTATGATTCCTTTTGGAATCAAATGAGTCTGTATTGAGCATTTGTTTATCGAGATGTCTTCTCAAGTCAGAGAAGAGTCCAATGCATAAAGATTCATTTGTTTCTATGTTTTCTTTTTAAGTATATGTCAGATTTAAATTGCATTGATTGAGATTGAGTGGAAATTGCCATATTAAGTTCTGAAATATGAACTGTAAGACCCTGGATTGGGCTTCCTTTAATCATAATGTCTTTCTGAGTGCAATCGAAGTTTTATCCTCAATCATTTGCACATTTAGATTCTGTTCTATGCTTTCTTTCAGTTGTTTGTGAATTTTTGATTGATGAATAGGTTAATGGACATTTGATTGGATAAATCAATGGAAAGAGTCATTTCAAGGTTCTGAAATATTAACCAGAATACCTTGGATTGGGATTCACATTATCAGGATGTCTTCCTGAGAACTCTATGCACTCTTTCATTCAATTCAATGTGCATTTCACCTATGAAATCAACTCTGTTTTGAAATTTTTAATTGTTTTGATAGTGATAATTGTAGTTTAGTTTGAGTTTTGATGTACTGTTTGTTTACTTTGAGTATTTCTTAATGCACTCTATTAGATTTAGGCTTTATTTCTGTTCTGTAATTCTGTTTAGATTGTATAGTGTATGTTTCTATCTCAGTTTTAGGTAGTCATAGTAATTAGATTTTAATTCTGTTTTAGGCAGTATAGACTTTTCTTTTCTTTTCTTTTATTCCATTTCATACTTCATTCTTTCATTCAAACAAAGTTTAGATTTTATCTTTTTAGTTTCCTTCTTTCAATTTTATTTTCCCCACCTGTTTAGTAGTTAGTAGATAGAATAAATACAAGATTAAACTTTACACTTTAGACTTAATCATAGTTGAGCCCTTGGATTGATCCTTGGTTGACCCCTATACTTCATTAGTGGGGAAATCGAGTTTGTTGGCTTTGATGCGACTAAAAGCGAGTTTTAACAGTTGCCTAAAAGCTCTCATACAATTTCAAGATAACTTTTGACTTTATGGAAGAAAACTAACAAGATAGCATATGCTTCAAAACAAGAAATGTAAAGAGTCTCAAATTGGTATTCAATTGTGTATAGAAAGTTAGTATTTAACTTGATTTTAGAAAATGTTTTAAAGTAAATAAAACCACACTTTTCTTTATACAACTAAATCCACCAACGAAAACATTGACTACTTGATGTTGTAGGCGAATAAGAAAACTCAAGAAAAAATTTTCAATATTCCTTTAGATTTTTTTTTTCAAATAAATAGCACACAAACCATAAGCAAAGAGAGGCATGTTAGATTACCAATGGGTGAAGTTGTTGCCAACATTTAGGGACCAAAAATTTGTGACAAAAACCAATGGTTAACGACAAATTCTGTGACGAATTTTGAAGGGTTGCGATGAATTTACAACTAAAAAATAAAATACAACATCTCTATAATGGTTTGGAACAATCAAGCTTTGATAAACAATTTATAGGAACCCACTTAGGCTCTTATAGGTAGTTAGGAAAGTTCATTACAATCTATAAAGATGAAACATTACAAGATGTCAAGCTTCCAAGATGGTGTGTATATATGGTTTTCTAGGCTAAGAAAGGATGACTAAGATTCTGGTTATATTAACGTTTAAGAGATCCTGTATGGTATAGAAGGTTCTTAAAAAGTTAAGGGTGATTTAGGATAGGTTCTTCAAGGAACAAAGAGTAAAGGTTGACGAAAGCTAGAAGGTTTAAGGTGACGGTTCTCGTTAACCTTTCTTAGTTTTCTTGAATGTTTCTTTGTAAGATTTTGTATAAATTAAAAGTAGTTTATATCTAAATTAATTTATAATATTTTATCTAATTTTTTAAATTTATACTTTTAATTTGTATATAAATTCAAATACTTTTTTTCATTTTAAAAAATATCTATAAAAAGTTATTTAAACATATATTTTATATGTGTTGGAATATTTACCCTATTTATCATCGTTATATTGTGTTCAGGGTTACCCTATTTATCATCATTATATTGTATCTAGGGTTACTCTATTTATCATGTACTTTTGTATCAAACCTTTCTTATATATAGAATGAGAGTGAGAGGGATCTTTTAAGCCCTTGAGAATTATTTTATAGTTTCAATCTCAAGTTGGTATCAGGTCGACCCCGCTCTAGTTTTTGTCTAGTCTTCAAACCCTAGTTGCTGTCAGCAACTATCTGGCACCGTTTGTCGCTGTCCATCATCGTTTGACACTATTTTTCCACTATGAGAAGTTGTCCACTGAAGTTTGTTACCATCAACCTCTCTTCCCTGCCATTCTGACATCGTTTGCCACTGTCTGTCGTCGGCCACCATCACAGTTTTGTCCGGTGACCACCAGATCTGGTTCGCCTCTCCACGCGACAACCAACCCCACTGGTGTTGGAGCTTCGTTCTTCTCTATGCGTCGCCACATGCATCATCTTTGTGTGTCGTGAGCAGGTGGGTGTTGCTCATGCTCCGCTGTTTACATGCTGAAACGCCACCGCGACTCCTCCATATTGGTTGCCAGCCTTTCCTCTCTTCATTATGTTCCTTCGAACCGTGTTTTGTTAACGTCCACACAGATCCCTTTCGATAATCACATAGGGTTTGTAGTTTCTCCTTCGGATTCTTTATCCCTTGATCTGAAATGGCTTCTGGTGGTGCCATATCTTTTTTCAAAAGTCCTTCCATCACGTATGAAAAGTTAAATGAAAAATTTCTTATCTTGGTC
Organism: Vigna mungo; assembly: GCA_036885675.1. NCBI lineage: Eukaryota > Viridiplantae > Streptophyta > Magnoliopsida > Fabales > Fabaceae > Vigna > Vigna mungo. The sequence goes on along the minus strand of CP144692.1, from coordinate 10,182,460 downwards.
GGTTGCCGTTGAGATGTGGTTTCTTGATCAAGGTCATTATGATCATCTTGAGCAAGATGGTAGCCATGTACCAGCTGATAAAGCTGATTAGTGGAAACAGACAGATTTCTAGTTGTGTGCTCTGTTATGGCAATTAATGGAACCCAAACTTCTTATATCTCTGAGAGGTTTCAAAACTTGTCATTCCTTTTGGAAGAAAGCTCAAAGTATCTATGCCAATGATATTCAAAGTCCCCATGACATGACAAACAAGCTTGCATCTCTTAAAATGGCAGACCATGATATGGTGTCCTTCATGGATGAAGCCTAATTTACTGCCGAAGAACTTAGGATGTTTTTGAAAGCGGACTCATTAGAGGATATCAAGAAGAAACTAGACAAATATTACATGGTATCCTTCGTGCCTTACATCCAGATTTTGATCATCTCAAAGATCAACTTCTAACCAATCATGAGGTCTTCTCCATGGAAACATTGACCACTCACCTTCTACGTATCCCGGTACCTCAAACTTGGGAAGCGCATGAACTAGTGGAACCCTTTGTCAAGTTTGTCACACGAGGAAGAGGAAGACGTAGCTCTAGAGGAGGAGGAGGAGGTTGAGGATGTTCTCAATGCACATACTGTAAAAGGATGGTCACATTAAAGAGAATTGTTACTCCCTACATGGTTTCCCTTCTAAAACCGTCAATATTTCGAAGACTGAATCTTCCACTTCTAAGTTCACCGAGAATGAATATCAAGAGTATCTATGGTTTAAGTCTAACAACTTGGCATAACCATCTCAATCTCCTAGTACGTCAATAACCTGCATTTCTCAATCCATTGAAGGTCAAAATTCACGGGTAATTGACTCGAGTGCTTTTGATCATATTTCTGGTAATTCTTCTTTGTTCTCATCTATTTCCTTTCGAAAAAAGACTCATTTCATAACCCTTGCAAATGGACCTAAAACTTCCTCAAAAGGAGTTGGTCATGTTTCCTTGTCTTCCTCCCTCAATCTAAACTTTGTCCTTTTTGTCCCTAATTGTCCTTTTAATTTAATTTTCCTAAGCCAATTGACCTTCCTATTTTAGTGGCTGAGTCAAATAGCTCCATTGTCTCTGTCATTCTAAGTCTTGATCACAATTCTCCTACATCAGTTTCTCCACATACTAAGATCATTCCACTCAGAAACCCAATTGATAGTCCATTTCCCCAAGAACATGGTGAATCTCCTACTTCAGATTCTTCTCCCTCGTCACCTCCTCTCACGCCTCCTAGTGCAAATGATTCAACATAGCCTATTGCCCTAAAAAAAGGAACTCGTTCCACTCGAAACCCTCATCCCATTTATAATTTTCTTACCTATCATCGATTGTTGCCCTCCTATTTTTCTCTTTTATCCTCAGTGTCTTCTGTTGTTATACCCAAGAATGTGAAAGAAGCACTTGATCATCCTGGATGGCGACAAACTATGATTGCAAAAATGCATGTTCTTGATCACAATAATACATGGGAGCTGATGCCGCTTCCCTCGGGCAAAAAGGCGGTTGATTGTCGTTGGGTGTATGCAGTTAAAGTCGGCCTTGATGATGAAATTGATCGGCTCAAAACCCGACTTGTTGTAAAAGGTTAAAGTCAGGTTTATAGCTTTTATTATTGTGATACTTTCTCTCTTGTAACAAGAGTGACTACTATTCGCCTCTTCTTTGCCATGATCGTCATTCGTCACTAGCCACTTCCTCAATTGGATATCAAGAATGCCTTCCTACATTGTGATCTTGAGGAAGAAGTTTATATGGAGCAACCTCCTGAGTTTGTTGCTTATGGGGAGTCTGGTATGATATGCAAATTGCATCGATCTCTATATGGCCTCAAGCAATCACCACGTGCTTGGCTCTATTGTTCAAACATTTGGGCTAAAACGTAGTGAAGCAGACCATTCGGTTTTTTACTGTCATTCTTCTCTTGGGAAATGTGTTTACTTAATAGTATATGCTGATGATATTGTAATTATAGGAAATGATGTTGTTGGAATATCTCAATTGAAAGAGTACTTGTGTAGATATTTTCAAACCAAGGATCTTGGAAGTCTCAAATACTTCTTAGGCATTGAAGTAGCACAATCAAAAGATGGAGTTGTAATCTCCCAAAGGAAGTGTAATGCCCCGGCAACTTACAGGGACTGTTGACTGCCCCCACATATCACCACGAGACTTTCCAATGTGCTTTGTCATCACTCGCACACTTTCCGGGAAAACTTCCCGGAAGGTCACCCATCCCAGAATTTCTCCAGGCTAAGCACGCTTAACCATGGAGTTCTTATGGGTTAGGCTACCGAAAAGTAAAGCTATCTTTCAACTGTATAGTCTCATACCTATACAGTCTCCAGATCCCTCTCATTCCGGTGTATGTTCGATTCGTCCATGTGCCCCTTCCACTCGAAGCCTGCCAGGAGCCGCTCCTTGTCTGTGCCTTTTGCACCGGCAATCACTCCCCGCCCTCGTCAGTGCCCGGGCGTCACATGCCCACCAGCTTCCGCTTGGTTCGTCCTCGAACCACACCGTACTGGGAGAGGCTAGGCTCTGATACCATTTGTAACGCCCCGGCAACTTCCAGGGACTGTTGACTGCCCCCACTCATCACCACGAGACTTTCCAGTGTGCTTTGTCCTCACTCACACACTTTCTGGGAAGCATGTGTAACGCCTCGGCAACTTACAGGGACTGTTGACTGCCCCCACACATCACCACGAGACTTTCCAGTGTGCTTTGTCATCACTCACACACTTTCCGGGAAAACTTCCCGGAAGGTCACCCATCCCAGAATTACTCCAGGCTAAGCACGCTTAACCATGGAGTTCTTATGGGTTAGGCTACCGAAAAGTAAATGCATTTTGGTAATATGAGTAGCCAAATCAATTCCTTTAAGCTATCCTTCAACCGTATAGTCCCATACCTATACAGTCTCCAGATCCCTCTCATTCTGGTGTATGTTCGATTCATCCATGTGCCCCTTCCACTCAAAGCCTGCCAGGAGCCGCTCACTCCCCGCCCTCGTCAGTGCCCAGGCGTCACATGCCCACCAGCTTCCGCTTGGTTCGTCCTCGAACCACACCGTACTGGGAGAGGCTAGGCTCTGATACCATCTGTAACGCCCCGACAACTTACAGGGACTGTTGACTGCCCCCACATATCACCACGAGACTTTCCAATGTGCTTTGTCATCACTCGCACACTTTCCGGGAAAACTTCCCTTCCCGGAAGGTCACCCATCCCAGAATTTCTCCAGGCTAAGCACGCTTAACCATGGAGTTCTTATGGGTTAGGCTACCGAAAAGTAAATGCATTTTGGTGATATGAGTAGCCAAATCAATTCCTTTAAGCTATCTTTCAACTGTATAGTCTCATACCTATACAGTCTCCAGATCCCTCTCATTCCGGTGTATGTTCGATTTGTCCATGTGCCCCTTCCACTCGAAGCCTGCCAGGAGCCGCTCCTTGTCCGTGCCTTTTGCACTGGCGATCACTCCCCGCCCTCGTCAGTGCCCGGGCGTCACATGCCCACCAGCTTCCGCTTGGTTCGTCCTCGAACCACACCGTACTGGGAGAGGCTAGGCTCTGATACCATTTGTAACGCCCCGGCAACTTCCAGGGACTGTTGACTGCCCCCACTCATCACCACGAGACTTTCCAGTGTGCTTTGTCCTCACTCACACACTTTGCCGGGGCGTTACAGGAAGTATGCTCTTGATATATTACAAGAAACAGGCATGATTGATTACAGACCGGTAAACAATCCCATAGACCTAAATTAGAAATTAAGGACAGAAGAAAGTGAATTATTCTCTGATGCATAGAGGTATAGGAGGCTAGTTGGAAAACTGATTTATCTAACTATTACAAGGCCAGATCTATCCTTTGTAGTTGAAGTAGTTAGTCAGTTCATGCAGGCTCCATGTGTGGACCATTGTAATGCTCTCATTTGCATTCTAAGGTCTATTAAAAAGGCTCCCGGGCAAGGATTATTATATGAAGATAAATGAAGCATTCAAGTCCCTAGATATTGTGATGCAGATTGGGAATGTTCGCTTATTGATAAATAGTCTGCTACAGGATATTGTGTTTTTCTAGGAGGAAACATTATTTCATGGAAAAGTAAGAAACATAATGTAGTAACTCGATCAACAATTGAAGCCCCGTATAGGGTGATGACATCACTAACATGTGAACTTATATGGGTAAAACAATTCCTTCAAAAGCTTAACTTCTATGACATTCATACTATGAAGATGTATTGCGATAATCAAACTACTCTCCACATTGCGTCAAATCCAGTGTTTCACGAGAGGACTAAACATATAGAAATTGATTATCATTTTGTTCGTGAAAAGTTGTTGACTAAAGAAATATGTACTGAGTTTGTTGGGTCAAACGATCAACTTGCAGATGTGTTGATCAAGTCATTAAGGAGTCCTCAAATTAAGTTTATTTATTCCAAGCTTGATACATACAATTTGTATGCTCTAGTTTGAGGGGTAGTGTTAGAATATTTATTCTATTTATCATCATTATATTGTGTCTAAGGTTATCGTATTTATTATCATTATATTGTGTCTAGGGTTACTCTATTTATAATGTACTTTTGTATGAAAACTTTTTTATATATAGGATGAGAGCGAGGGATCTTTCGAGCACTCAAGAATTATTTTATAGTTTCAATATTAAGTATATGTAACAAAATAATGAAAATTAATTTTTCAACTGTTTTCACATATTTTTTTGGATAATGATACTTTGACACCCAGAATGTGACAAATTTTTTACACCGCCACGTGTCACATTCTGGGTGGTCCATGTGTTTTAAAAAATAAAATGAGATAGTGATGTGGATTCAATGTGTAATAACAGACATATGATCAATGTACAAATAAGTGGGTAGTTTAGGCTAACTTTTAGCACGAGGAGGACATCTTTGAATCTGTCACTTGTTTTGAACTCCACAGTTTATTTTTAACCAATTTTATTGAATAAAATTAATTAATTATCATTTAAGAACACATTTATATTGAAGTTCATCCCGAAAGAAACGTTTTTCCTTTAAAGTGGTGGTGCAGAAAGGAAAGTGGTAGCAATGTATAAATAACGGGGTAGTTTAGACTAACTTTTAGCATCAAGAGAGCATATTTGAATCTGCTACTTGTTTTGAACTCCATAATGAATCCATGTCATTCTATCATTTTATTTTTTAAAACACGTGGACCACCCAAAATGTGACACGTGGTGGTGTCAAAAATTTGTCACATTCTGGGTGTCAAAGTATCATTATCCTGTTTTTTTATACTTTTTTTATCTTTATCTTTATTTTTATATTTAGTTTATAATTTATATAAGAACGAAAAAATGTTGAAATTTTTTTATTATATGATTATACTAGTTTAAAAAAGTTTTTTATAACTTTTGTTTTATTTATTTTATATTTTAATAATTATTTTGTATTGTAATAATAATATAATTTTTTAAAACTTATCTATTATTATTATTATTATAAAACATATAGAAATATGTTTGCTTGTATAGTGTGGATTTATTTATTGACATATAAATAGATTTTTAATCTATAAATTATTTTCAAAAGTTATGTTTGGTCTTTAAATTAATTATAGACTTATTTCACTTATGCATATGTGAAAGTATGGAAAATATTTTTTCTAATAAATTATATGTAAAATATATTTTTATGTGATAAATAGAGTTTCTTAACTAATTATAATATATTTTGTATGTGTAATTTTAGAGAATTAATGTTTTACTTTACTCTTATAAAATATAAAGTCAAAGTAGATATATTATTTAATTTAAAGATTAACTACAATTTTTTAAAAATAATTTTATTATGAAAAACACATTTAACCTTCATTTATTTGTATATATATTTGAATATTAATGGAGTGGAAGATTATTTGTGGGAAAGAAAGGACAGTAATAAAAAATAATATTAATTATTTTTATTATTAATATTAAAAGATTAATATTAAAAGAAATAAGATTACTCCCTTTTGTCACTGTCTGCGTGAGTGTGGATCTGGAAAGAAAGGGAAGAGGGAGGGAGATTGCGGATCCGAATTGCTGTTAGGGTTTTAAAGGGATTTTTCCTTTTACTTCAATGGCCACGCCCTTTCCCATTCCAGTTACCGCAGCGCAGGTTCTTCTTTCTCTTCTTTTTCCTCTTCTTCTACCTCACATATTCATGTCAAATCGAATCACGTGTTTTCTGTTTTGTGTTTTGTACAGGTTGGAACATACTTTGTGGGACAGTATTACCAGGTGCTTCAGAGTCAACCGGAGTTCGTGCACCAGTTTTATTCCGATGCCAGCACCATGCTCCGGGTCGATGGCAACACCAGGGAAACAGCCGCGGCAATGCTTGTAATTTACAGCTGTCTTTTTTGTTGTTCCGTGAATACCTTTGTTTTTGGTTTGAGTTTTGTTAGTTTTTGCTGTAGTGTTGAGTGAAAGGAGTGGTTTGTTAAACTGTGAGGAGGAAGGAAGGAAGGGTTTTGTAGTTGTAATTTCAATTTTGCTAGAGGAAGTCGCTTGGATGCATAAAATTGTGAGTTGCCCTAACTTTAGTTGTAAGATGCCATGAAAGTAAGAAAATTCAAAATAAGTCTTTATGTTCTCAATTAGTTCTAAAGCTTAACTACTTATTCATTTTAGTGGCAACCAAAAGATAAAATGTGGATGAAAAGTTTGGTGAGTTCCATTAGGAGATAGAAGTTACTGAGAAGAGGGAATTTGTGTGGCGATATTTGTATCACGGCTATGAAAGATTTCTGTGGTTATCTACTTGTTAGTATAGTGATGACCAACCGGGGATCTCAAGATTATGGAGCAGATGTTTTTGAATTGGAATCATTAAATTGGGTAAGTGTGGGTGTCACAGAGAATTTGTGGTTAAACTTGATAAAAAATAGTGATTGGGAATTTGATGCATGCTGGTAGGATTTCTTTATTGATGGGTAACTTCTTGAAACGATTTTGTATCTCGTTCTGGGAATCAATGTGGTCTGGTAGTGCAGTTACACTATTTTATATGATAACAAAATTATGAATGATATGGCTTTAATGCCTGACCTGGATTAATATGCACATGGTTCTACTTGTTGCTGCGATACCAGAAATTTTTTACTGATAGCTTCTTTGAATATTGATGAGAGCAACCACAGGGTCTGGAATATGAGGGAGAAAGATTTGAAGTTGCCATAGAACTTACGAGGCTTTTGATACCATTTTAGAGAAGGAACTTCAGGAACATCGATAGAGAAAAGAGAGAAAGAATAACTTTCTAAATTCCTTGTTTTTAATATACGAGAGAGTGACTACAACATGAGAATTGATAGAGATAATCAACAGTTATAAATACAGATGACAAGAAAATAACTAAAGTATTCTAATTACATCAAACTAAAACTTTTAACTGAACTAACTCCCTCGGAGGTAGTTGAATAACTGCTATATAAAATATTCACAGCTCCAGTCTTGATGAATAAGAGACTGAGCATGCTTAGTATTTCTAATTTGGCTTGTTTATCCACATCTTATATAAGTTTTCTTCCTAATGTTAAATTATATATTTGTGATATGAATGTATGAAACATTTTATCATTCTTATCATTGTAGTTTATTCCTAGCATTCTATTCCATTATATTAAGTCCTTGATTGTTTGAAAGGACCTGGCATTATCTGTAATTGTTTATGGCTTATGCATGTACAATTGTTAATATTGCTCCATTTTCCCTAGAACTAAAAATACTTTTCCAAGTGCAGCAAATCCATGCCCTAATTATGTCACTTAGTTACACTGGAATTGAAATCAAGACTGCACATTCTTTAGAGTCTTGGAGTGGTGGTGTTCTTGTGATGGTTTCTGGATCTGTGCAAATTAAGGACTACAACCAGAGGAGGAAATTTATGCAGACATTCTTCCTTGCCCCTCAAGAGAAAGGCTTTTTTGTGCTCAATGATATTTTTCATTTTGTTGAAGAGGATCAAGTTCACCCGCAACAAGCAGTTTTGCTACCTCAGAGCAATCATGATTCTCAGTTGAATACTTCAAGTGCAATCAATAAGCCAGGTAAGTTCTGTACCAGATTGAGCTCTTGTACATGAAGGTGCTGAGTTGTAAGGGCAAAACTGCCATTCTAATGGGATCAATTTAGTGTAGGAAAAAATATCCATGTTATTGTTTGATTTGAGTGTTGGCAGTGCAGATGTAGGAGTTTATCTAGGTTTTGTAGAGTGAAAAATTCTTATTGCTTAGAATTTGAGTTTGAGTCTAACTCAACTTTACAAAACCAGCTTGTGAGATAAAGTTTGTCCCGATTTGTGTATTCTTTGAGTCAATGTAGGATTTGAATTTTCTCCAATGTACACCCTTTCACTTCCAACAATGTTGAGCTTGAGCTTGAACCCTGCAAAAACTGACTTTAGAGGTTTAGGGTTGCCCCATACCTATTTACCTTTTTTTCAGGCTCTATTTGCAGTCAATGTGAGACTTGTGCTTTTTCCAATATGACTTATTGTGGCTATAAATGTTAGAAGTTATATCAGTGTGATGTTGTGCCTCCTAGTCTTACCTGATCTTTTATGTGAATTATAGATGAAATGATGAGATTGTTTCGAATATATGTGTTAAGATTAAAACAGAAATATATTAATGAAGGGCTTAATAGACCCTCCTCATGTTCTATCATTTATATAGATAAAGAGTTGATACAATAGGGAGATGGAAGGTCAAGGAACTCTCCTAAACCTCTAGGTACAATCATTAGAGATAATCTAGCACACAACCCCATACTTTAGTCCTTCTAACTACCTAACATAAGTAGACTTAGTAATTATTCTACCATTAAGCTCATACACAGCTCACACACAACTCACACACACTAACCAATAATTCTAACACTCCCCCTCAAGCTGGAGCATACAAATTGTATGAACCAAGCTTGGAATAGATAAACTCAATTTTGAAACACATGATTTTTCTTCAAGAGTGTGAGGCAATGTGTCATCACATGTCAACGAACAACTAACAGCAGCTTGTGAAACTTCAACTTCAAAAGTGATGACGGAGAGCAGTGGTGGACAATGACAATCTGCAAGGACGAAATCCCTCATCAAGTAAGGATGGGGCCTGCAGTGGCTAAATGCGACAAAACTGCAGGGACTGCCATCTCTGAGACTAATGAGTAATGGGGCCTGTAGTGGCTAAAAATTACAAACTACAGGGACTACCATACTTATGATGTGCTTGCAGTGTCTTGGAATCATACACATACTCCCCCTCTCTGTGAACGGTGGAAACAGTGAAATTGTTGACTGGAATTGGAAGATCACATATGCTAAAGATAAACACACATAAATAATGTTGACAAAAGAGATTGATGTCCAGCAACAAACAACAACAAATGCAAGAACGGATGAAGGTCTGCAGAGATTTCCATTACTTAAGAGCTTTGGCAGTGAAGAGATCCTTTCACATGGCAGTAATGAAAACACCAAAGTTTGGGACTTATGGCATCAAAAGGCCAAAGACATGCTGGAAGTCCAAAGTTCTTTACTGGACAGCGGTGACAGAACGGCACTGAACAGTGGACAACAGCGGATAACGGCAGCAGCAACGGCAAATAACGGCAGCGGACAGTGGCTGCGAACAGTGGCTGCGGATAGTGGCTGATGAAAGAAAGACCAATAACATCCAAGAAAGTGGTGACGTAGTAGCAGTAGCTTCGAGAGAGGTCTGCTGGGATACTCATAACATATTGTTGAGAACAGCAGTTCCCTGGTTCGGTTTCTTGAGAACAGGTCTGAATCAAGAAGAAGAAACCCATGGCATAAAGCCCTTCAGGAGAGGCTCGCACAAGCAGCGGATGATGTTGTTGCTCAAGAATCTGAGACTGGAGAATGAAGAGGGAATGCAACGTAGTGGAAAAGTGAGGTGAAATCCATAAGGGTTAGTTCCTCTCCTCCCTGCGACTGAGCTGGACAGTAGTCGACATATCCAGCAACTTATCGTTCTCCATATCGACCCCGTCGCAGAAACGTGTTGCGAAGAAGACGAAGATTCTGTGAAGTAAAAGATGGCAGCAATGGTTGTTATGGAGGGTCAGATCAGAGAGAGGGAGGTCCGGCGAGACGACCGGCTGCGGCGCGGTTTGATACCGACGCCGGGAAGGCGGTGCGTGACCAACACGCACCAGAGACCAGCTGAATACAGGCGGCGGGTGGAGGTGCGTTGGGCGGAGTCTGGTCGTGACTCCGACGGGGTTGGCCGTCGCTCAAGGAGGCGGTCCAGATCCGCTGGTTACCGGATGAAACTGGTACGGTGACTGGCGGCGGATGGTGGTCGACGGCGGACTGATTTGGTGCTCGTGGCGGCGCGTTCGGAGGAGTCTGGTCCCGTCTCCGACGTGGTTGGGCGTCGCTCGAAGAGACGGTCCAGATCCGCTGGTCACCGGTCGAATCTGCGACGGTGGCCGGCGGCGGACGACGGTTGCCGGCGGCGAACGGTGGCCGGCGATGGTTGACAGTAGAGATTGATGGGGTCGCAGCTAGCTGAGAAAGACATGAACTTGGCTGGGCAACTGCACGACTGTCCAGAAAAGCTTGAAATACTAAACTTTTAGGGTGCCGCCGGCGGCGAACAGGAAAGGCAGTCGGTAGGATCAGAGAAATGGCTCTGATACCATGTTAAGATCAAAACAGAAATATATTAATGAAGGGCTTAATAGACCCTCCTCATGTTCTATCATTTATATAGATAAAGAGTTGATACAATAGGGAGATGGAAGGTCAAGGAACTCTCCTAAACCTCTAGGTACAATCATTAGAGATAATCTAGCACACAACCCCATACTTTAGTCCTTCTAACTACCTAACATAAGTAGACTTAGTAATTATTCTACCATTAAGCACACACAGCTCACACACAACTCACACACACTAACCAATAATTCTAACAATATGTTAAAAGTATCAGTAAAATGGTCTTTAGTTGTTTGCTTGGACAAACTCCTTCATAAAGAGTTGTAAGAGAAAAAAATAAGAAAAAATGAAACGAGTTTATCCGTAAGTTAAAATTAGCTTATGAATAAGATAGTTTGTAGAAGCTATAGGTTGTGGCTTCTCAAACATTTCAGTTGGAAATCCTAGCTGCATAAACTATCTTTTAGACAAGCAAATCCGTTTATTATTGTCACCAATTCTATTTGCTACACTGTTATCTGTTGTCAACTGCCACAACCAGTATTATCACTTTGACGATACATAAAAGACACTTGTTCGTTCAAATTGATTGATAAAACTGTTTCTTTTCTGGTTAATGTAGTTTTTTACTTTATAAAGTTGTCAGCTGTCAGTGAAACATCAGTACAAACCTCATTATCTTTGATGATAAATGTTTTATAATTTTGAAAAAATAAACAGGTTTTACTTTAAGAAAAAATCTGATCAGTAGACAATTTGGGTGATTATGTGATATTAATGATTCTCAAATTCATATGCTTTTAGCTTTTTAGTAATTTAGAGCCATGGATTTTACAGTATCCAACTACCTTCTGGGAGGAGATATTCAGGCTAGGGACTATGTTGCTACAAATGAGGTAAAAGAAAACGGTGTAGTTGATAATTATGGATTTTCAGAGCAAAGATTGCAGCGGGGCCCTGATTCTGAGCATATTAGGGAGGATACTGCTGTTGAAGAGTCAAATGGTTCACTTCAATCTTCGGTGACTGCCGTCCAAGACCATGTACCTGCTTCTCCTGATCAACCTGCTGGGGAGCCCCAAAAGCACACTTACGCATCCATCGTACGCACTGGCTAACCATTATATTAATTTCCAAAATAATGTTTTCTTTTGGAATTCTATTATGACATTAGAACTGACAATGTTATGGACTGTTGGAAGTTACGGGTTGCTAAAGGACAATCTACACCATCTGTTGCTTCTCAACCCTCTCATAAGAATGTCTCCCCTTCAGAATGGGATCAAGCTCCACAGAGTAGTAGTCAGCAACTGCCAACGACTGCTTCGACAAATGCATTTGAAAGGTCTGAGACTGATGCAGTGGAGGAGCTTCCTGTAACAGAAGATGAAGGTTACTATGTGTACTTGTTGAGAATTAATTAATTATTCTGTCCATTTATTATTTAATTACTGGTATTCAGCACATCTTCATGGATCATTGCTTGATAACCTAATAAGTTAGTTTGTTTAAAGACTGTTTCATGTAGTATTTATCAAGTATTCGTAACTATCAATAATCTTGGTCTGCTTGGAATTGCTTTCAGATGAAATCAAGTCTGTTTATGTGAGAAACTTGTCCCCTACCGTGTCTCCATCTGAAATTGAAGAGGAGTTCAAGAATTTTGGTAGAATCAGGCCTGATGGTGTTGTTATTAGAAGTCGCAAGGTTTATACTCCTCATTTTCACATAACTACTAATTATGGTTTTGAGTCTAAACTTTTCACATGTATTCAGGATGTTGGTGTTTGTTATGCATTTGTTGAATTCGAAGATATGACAGGCGTTCACAATGCAGTCAAGGTTTGGATTTGCTTTTAAATATTAAGTTTGGATGTGCATTATTCATGAATTGTCATGGGTAATGTGCACCTTAACCCAAAATTAATATTGAACATGCTACTTGGTGTCAAAGAATCTAAAATCATGATTGTTTATATTTGCAGACAGGATCTGTTCAGATAGCAGGAAGACAAGTATACATTGAAGAAAGGAGACCAAACAGTAACATCCCTTCTCGAGGAGGAAGTATGATTTTCTTAATCTTTTAATTTTTCTTCTGTTTTTTTTTTCTTCCAAGTTCGTCATCATGAGTGTCCCCAACATATTGGTTATAACATGGTAAAATGATGAATCTGTTTCCACTTTTGCTAATGGAGATGAGTTGATGGTACTGGTAAAATATTCTCATGTGACTTGCCTTTTTATAACAGGCAAATTTAGCAGTGGTATGCCAAAATTTTATCTCGATGACATTGGGTTCCTGTGATTTCTTATAGTTCTAATATGTCACGACTCAATGTTTGGTGACTGTTTCATCTGACATTGACAAAGATATGTTAAATTTTGTTTCGGCCAACCTCATGCTTCATTCTGTGTTTCATAAATTATCACAATGATATACACAATTTTTTACTAGTAATATTTTATGTACCAATATAGTTCCAGAGAGGTGCATGGCACCCTCCATGTTTTTTCCACATAATTCGATAGTTTTAAGCTACTTTTTTTCTTCTTCTGTTACGTCATACTCTCTTTCAATGCATTATCTATCATCAGGACGGGGTAGAGGCAGAGGTAGTTATCAGTCAGATGCACCAAGAGGGCGTTTCAATTCAAGGAGCTTTGGCAGAGGAAATGGTCAAGATGGTGGTGATAGGGAGTACAGCAAATCGAAAGGAAATGGTTTCTATCGACCGAATCCTCGCCAAGAGAGGGGAAATTCAGGGCATCATCAAGTACCAAGAAATGGGCAGAACCTTGCTGAGTCCTGAGTCAACAGATAACTTCTGCTAGAGAGTCCAATTTTGGGTCCACATATTTCAACTAAATAGTCAACTTCAGTAGATTAGACCAAATTTGATATTCTTCATGTCTTAAATTAAGTGTTAAGGGAATATGGATGGGATAATTTCGTTTTTTATTGATAAATTTTGTTCAAGGTGCTTCGTGTTTCATTTATTTCTCCATGAATTCGATGTTTAGCTGGAAATGTGTTTAAAACATTTGACATTTATTTATTCCTAATTGAAATTTGAAATTAGTTTTGTTAACAGTTCTTTGATATTTAATTGTTTGAACAAGATTGGTGGATCAATTTTTCTTGTTTATATAGGGCTTTTAGCATCTGGCCTTTAGGCTTACACTCTATTCTGCCATACTATTGTCGAAGGTTTTCCTTTCTGCATTTCCATGGATTCTTCCTGCACCTTTACAGGGTTTAGGGTTTACCTGGGCAATGCAAAAAGTACTCTTCAATGCGAGTCATTGGAAATATTCTAGATTGATTGATCCGAGAGGTTCATCAGATTATACAATTCTGAAAGTTAAAATTTTGTGTATTGTATTATGAATTGCATAATGTACAACTTTTTATTTTGAATACTGTCCAACATTTTCAATTATATAATTTAGAATGTACTGTTAGATTGTATAGTCCAAAAATAATTCATAGTTATAGTATATTTTTAAATTGTTTGCATAATCCTAGGAACAAAAAGGGGGTAGAGTTGGTTTTTGAATAAATAATCCCTGGTGTGATGAAGGAACATGAACAAAAAGGGGTAAAGTTTGTATCCTTTGATTCTGATAAAACCTGGTAACGGAGGGAACCATCTGCAAATCCTGGTAATTTCTTCCTCCTTTCTCCTTTCTCTCAATGCTTTGCTCAATGCACGAATCCTGGTAACTATGTGTTTATAAAGGAGATAATATAATCCAAAATGCAATTTTTAAGGCCAAATTTTTGGATGTTATATAGTTGGTGTTTCATATAGGTTTGGAAAAAGTAAATTTTGAATTTGGAAGTTTGTCGTCTTTAAATTTAAACTATTAAATTGTAATTTATGATTTATTTTTGTTCTCATCACTGCATAATATATAATTAATTGCGGTTAATCTGCTTCTAACTTAAACAAATATAAGTATTAAAAATATATAAAATTAACATAGGTTAAATGAATAATAATCTTAATATTTATTTTTTTATCGACTGCCGACGTTAACTTATTTGCTTGTAATATATGTTATTATCGGTTAATTTATTTAGTTTTAATATTTATTTAAATTAGTGTTTGTTTAATTTCCACTAACTTAATAATTTTTAATATTTATTTAGTTAAAGTCAAAATTGATTTTTTTTTTTGTTTTTAATATTTATTTTAATTAGTATTTATTAAATTGACATTACCACAAATATTTATTTATTAAAAATTATTTATATTTTATTTTTTTTTAATAATTATTTGTGTGAACTCGAGTTAACTCATTCTAATAAGTTACAATATGATTATTGAATTAATACTTTAATTTGAAATAAAATTATAAAAATATGAGTAACTTATTATTTTTATTATTATAATAAATTAATGCACGAATTACTTAAACATGAGATGTTAAATTATGGAGATCACTTAAGCTATTTAAATATAATATAAATATTTAAAAAGAGTACGATAAATTGTCAGTATTAGATGTGTTTTTCGTTGTCTAAAGCTTTATATAGAAACTAGTTTCAAAATTAGCATTAAGATACAATATTACCACAATAAGTTACATACATACATATTAATTATGAACGAAAAATTCAAATACCATAATTCACTTATTTGTGAAGATAATTAATCTCATCTTAAACTATCATCATTTTGCCATTCTGAGCCAACTGCTAACCAATAAACTGTACATATAACGTTTACTATATATGTCACAAATAACACAGTTAAACACAAAGAAAGTTGTAGAAAGTTGTGACATTTTTAAACACGTAAGCATGATTTGTAATGACACAATTTCAAGTCCTACAACATACCTTTTACTAACAAACTATTCCTGAAATAGACCGAAATCATAAGAACAAAAATTTCCACATCATGATTCCTTAAAAAGGCTGTAAAACTTTCGAACACCACTGTGATTTGCTGTGGTTAGTACAACAAATTGTTCTCCCTTATTCACAAAATCGCTTATTTCTTTTCCATGCACCTTCACGAAACTCACCATCTTCTTTCTTTCCAAAGCATTGAAGCTATAGAACGCTTCTGATAAACTTTCATTTCAATTTTCCCATTGATTTTGTTGATGCGATTTGATTGTCTTTGCTAACAGTGCTATCATGTCCAACATTTTAGCATGTTTCCAACTCCTAGAACTCAATGTCATATCTGCACAAGACTTGGCTCCTGCAGGTCGTTCCATGAGGACTTATGCAGTGGCATGGATTGACCCAGATCGCAAACTTTCCACTCGAGTTGATTCTCACGGCGGAACCAACCCAACTTGGAATGACAAGTTTGTCTTTCGAATTGATGAAGACTTTCTGTATGATGAAAAGTCTGTGATAACTATTGACATTTACGCTCTTCATTGGTTTCGAGACATTCATGTGGGCACTGCTCATGTTCTCTCCAGTGACATTTTTCCACCACCTTCACAACCTCAACCCCAGAGAAACACTTACACACCCACAGGAATGAGATTCATGGGGCTTCAAGTTCAAAGACCCTCAGGTCGCCCCAAAGGAATTTTGAACATTGGTGCTGCTAGAATTGACAGTTCCATGCGCAGCATGCCTCTTTACATGCAAAACTCCCCAATTGTTGGATACAGTAAAGATGATCATGATCAACCAAAACGTCAAGCCAAGCCAGAGCTTCGACGCTCAAAAAGTGATTCCAGCTCAATGCTTGGCTCAGAAATGGTAGTTCCCGAGCCTCAAGCCAAGACCAAAAGGGGGAGGGCAAGTTCTCAAGTTCTCGCTTCAGAAATAAGCTCCAAGAAGAGTAAAAAGAAAGCTAGCTCCATATTAAGTGCTACATTCATGAAGGGAACCCCAAAAGATGGCAAATTGGGTAGAAAGAAGACTAAAGCGAGAGGCCATGATTCACCAAAGAACTTCAATGCAAGGGTAAATGTTGATTACCCAGTAAAGCCCACGCCCAAGCGCCAGTTTCAAAACTCTCCCTTTCCAGCCGAGTCTTATAATAACAACAACAATTACGTAGGCAGTGTGAGAGCCACTCCATTGCATGCCTTTGCTATTGCAGACACGACAATGGAATATGGAACCCCGTACCGCTCCAACTTGGGTCGTCGTCCTTTTATGACGGACTCTGAATTAGGTCCGTCAGCTTCGGAGGTGGCGGAGGTGGTGGCGAGACTACCAATGGAGGAGGGGGAGAATTCTACGGAGGGAGGGTGGAGCTTCGATGACGGAGCCGAGGGCCTGCAACCTAAGGTGGAGAGGTGGCAGACGGAGTCCAATGTCACGGGGGCAAGCAGAAAAGGGAAACATTCACGAAGGCATGCAGATGGGTCAAATGGGTTGTTCTCATGCTTCAGTGTAATATGTGGAGTTGAGTGCTCCATTGTTTGCGGTGGGGGCGGCGGTGGCAAGAAGCATCGCCGGCGGCGGGTTCAAGCAGTGGACAATGAAAGCTTTCTATCAGAAGAGGAGGCGTATTGAGGGTGCATTCTTGCATGACTGGTCGAACATGGAGATAAGAAAATTATGTCAGAATTGAGTAAACTCAATCTTCGTTATTCATTGTACTTTTTATGTTTATTTTAACCTGATTCTTTTGTACTCCATTGTGTTTCTAATGAATTTCACGTTGCAAATCATATTATCTTTGTTTACTGATGTTGTAGAATGCATTTTTAGATGTTTGATAATGGTGTTTACTTTTGGATTTTGAAGGTAGTGAATATTTTGTTAAGAAAAAAAAAAAGGTGATTTATTATATCGTATCAAGTAGAACCAAACTTAGATAGAGTGAGTATAAGTTATTATTGTTCTCCAATCAAATTCGAAGTTTCACTTAATGATTTTCTTTCTTCTCATATTACTGATATGAAATTCAAACTGAAAAAAAAAAATTACCATAAGAATCGTTCTTATTCATACAATATCTTATTTTGTCAAGTGAACAATCCAAAGATATAAATTTTACAAAAAGTAATGAAGGAGCTTCTACTTTCAAGAACAAACTCTTAATTCAGTAAATTTCAAATTTGAACTTGTATATTAATCTGAGTTTATCTACCCACATATATGAGTAACTATCAAGATAAACTTGGAACAAACAGAAAAGATTTACTAAAAGCTGGATTGACAAGAAAATACATATGAAATCAGTCATTCTAGTAGCTGCAACTGATCATGCTATACTCAACAAGCACAAGATGAGTCAATCTTCTTTGACATCTACCACAGTGCCAATTTCATAGAAGTTACATAAAATTTCTTCAGCCAAAAAATACAAATGGATTTGTGATCCTGCTAGAATACATAAATAACCAAGGTGTATAATAGAATGAATGAGGTGTAACAATTTCCTACTGCAAAAACTCTCTAGGATCAGTAACATAACCAGTCAATGCAGATGCAGCAGCTGTATATGGCGAAGCCAAATATATTTGACCTTCCTTGTGTCCCATTCGGCCCGGGAAGTTCCTATTTGTAGTTGAAACACAAACCTGCACAACCAGAATGTAAGCAATGGGGTAAATTATTCAGATTCTCAATATCATCACTTGGGTAGAAAGCATATAAATGCAATCATACGACAAAGGAGAAACCATTTAATCCCATGGCATAACATAAAAGTATCACTTGCTTAAATATTCAGAAGCATACAGCTTTATGATCTACAAAGATCTATAGAACTTCAAGATATATAATATGATTGCATTGCATGTACTAGATAGCCACCATAAAAATTAAAGTATATCTTAGCCTAACCATTTTAGGCTTCTCTGATGCTGTGTCAAATACAACTCTAGAAAAATATTTTTTTTTTTAAAAAAAATTACCCTTTTGTAACCAAGAAAGACTGTTATAATCTGGGATAATATCTGTATAATCTTCCTAATTAGAGGAAATAGATACATAATATTTTATTTTATTTTATTTTTTCCTAGGTTTCCTAGTTTCCCTATTTCTCTTTTTAGGAGAACTAGATTATTACAAATAGAAGGTTTGAGAATGTATTTTTTATGATTTGAATAATAAATCAGTCTCATTTTCCACAAAGACCAAAATAGATATTCTACCGAAGCTGATTAGAGAGACTTCTAATCTTAATGAAATGAATTTTTTTATAAAGTTGTGTCAGACAGCCCTTTCTTCATTATTTTCAAGCCAGAAACAAGTTTCTACTTTTAAGGAATTTGGTTTTGTTTTACAAATTACAGATTTTAAGCTAAATGTCAACTGTCAATCGATTGTAAAATAAAAATTACAAATTATTTGTAACATTGTAGTTAGTATTGCACAATTCACATGATGATTCACCCGATTCAGTGCCAAGATTTTTCAATTCCATCAATGTAATAAGGATAAATGTAACACAGGGAGAATTTGAACTGCACTTGTCAATTGCAAGATGGTGGGGAAGAAGTAGGGAACTTGCCTGAGGTTCATTCATGCGTGCATAAGTATCTTTTGGGCCACCCAAACAAGCACCACAACTAGGACTAGCTGGTGTGTCACACCCAGCTTCTTCAAATATCTGTGAGCAAGTCTTACCACCAGATCCAGGAACTGGGATGCTGTATACGTCCATCCAAACCTGAAATTTCATTAATAGATACAAGTTGGAAAATAGTCATCTGGCATGATTTCCCAATAGAACTTTATTAATAACTGTACATCAACTGATGAAAATGTACAAACATGAGCTTTTTTTCAGACCTTTTGGGTTGCAGGCACAAGAAAAGTGGGAACTTTGACCTTTTTACCCTGCAGATTCAGACATTTTCTAAGTTAGGGGAAGTAGTTGTAAGATTCATGTTGGAAATAATAATATTTAATGGACTTGGGAAATAATATGTTTACATATCAAAATGATAGTCCTCATGGGTACTAGTGATTAGAAAGTCACATGCAATTAACAACTGTAGCCTAAGAAATAGTCTCCACCAAGTCTATCAAAATCCTATATGTATATGGATATTTTGCATAACACATGTAACGAATTCTATTGAATAAGAAAGCACATAATCCCATTCTAAATTATCGGTATAAAATAATATTAAGTTACCTCTCTTTCCTTTCCTCTTAAATTTAAATAACTCATGGGAGAGACATAGGCACAAAGGTCACAAAAAGGCTGGTAAACTCTATCAGCAATGCAAGATAAAATACCATACAAGAAAACACGATGACCAGTCCCATACATTTTAGGATATAAATTGGTTATGCCATACTAACAAATGAAAATAATAGTAAAAAAGTCTAGGACTCAGCTAGAAAAGCTTCCAGTAATATCTTATCATAATTTAATATCTTCTATGACATAGATTATAGATATACAATAGGAAAATATGATGCTTACTGATGCCAGGAACACTTTTGCTGCAGCCATGAAATCCTCTGTTTTCCCACCTGTACAAGATCCTATATATACTCTGTTAATCTTCACGTCCTTGCACTCTCTTGCCAGAGCACGGTTATCAGGAGAATGAGGCTGCAACATTTATAAGCATAATATTAGCCAAGGAACCTAATGGCAGGAGCATATAATAACAACACAAATGCATAGAAAATAAATACAGTACAAAAAACCTCACTGGAAATGCAAATAAAGACTAACCTTGGCCACCACTGGCTCCAATTTTGAGACATCAAATCTATACTCTGAGAGAAATCTAGAAAACAACAAAAAAAGGGTGTTACTAATAGATAAACCTGACTACCAATGAATACTATTTCTGCAGCTTAATCAAGTTTTTCTCCAGTACAAAGATTATAGACATTTTTTTCCTTCCCCAAGTTTAATTCATAAGGGACGCAGGTTAAAATTATTTGTTAGAGATCGCACATGGACTAGAAATATAATCATGTTATAAGTAGGTACAAACCTCACCTACAATCCGGTTTTGTAAGGTTTAATAAGTTCACTTTTTAAGATGGTATAAAAATGCATTATGACCAGGTTTATTAAACTTATTGTGTCACCCACTTTTAGACCAATTATCGAACCACCAACAAATATCTAAACTCTCATTCCCTAACGTAAGAGACTGTGTTGTAGATCCCACATCAATTAGGGATATAATCATATTATAGTATATAAGTAGTTCTAAGAGTGTTAACATGCAAAATTCATGCATCAAAGCTTGGTTTGATAAATTAAACCCATATGTATCTCGAGAATCCAAGGGGGTGATCATAACTAGATCTATATAGCATGCCAATTTCAATATAACATTGCCAAGAAGCAGCTATCATAATCATAACACACCAAAACCTAAGGATGGCAAATAGTTAGTCTTATACTTTCTTCATGAGTACCATATCATCCTCATAAGATGAAGCATTTTCTTCGTAAAATCCCCAAAGTCAATATGAAATCCAAAGTTGTTCTCCCCACAAAGTGAATATCAATTCCTTTACTCATACTCCAATGACAGGATAAGAGTATGAAAATCTGTAACTATACTATACCCATATTGAAAAGTCGATATGAAACAACACCATAAGCTTTTACCATGTTGAGAAAGCGTGAAAGAAGAGACACGAACTGGCTGGAAAACCATGTCTCAACTACACACCAAGTGCGGTTTATATAGAAATATTGCTTTAGTATCATAATTACATGATATTCAGTTTCTCAAATAACTAACATCAAATTGATAAGTATCCAATCACTAGGAGAACCCACCCTCAAAAGTTAGCTCTTAAAGGAGAAAAACCAAACACTTATGCTCTACCAAGCATCCATATTACACAATGGGAGACTTAAGCACCCCATAATACCCAAGTTCCCATCACAACAAGTCAATCTACATTATTCTAATAACTCAAATGAAATAAATCTGAAGTAAATGCATAATATATGATACTCATTCCCAGGGTCTATTTATACTGACTATGGATTTTATATAGTGCACCTTGTCCATCAAAACTTTCAACAGATAGAAAGTATCTTATTAAATACAAAGTTATACAAAAGCATTGAGTTTTCCCGACACTGAATAAAACCAGGAAAAACAAGAATTTAGAAAACTAGAACTACCTTGCTTCCTGGTCGCTATAAACAGGCTCATATGACAGAGATGTCTTGCCCTGCAAAAAGAAATGCAAACAATATTAAAATCAATACTATAAAAGACAGTATGCAAAGGGAATGCAAAATTAAATGGACACTAGACATAGCCACCCAATTCATCAATACAGCCAAACTGAATGAGATGTATAATTCAGAAGGTAAGATTAATAATTGGAAACCAAACCAATAAAAAATGAAAAAACATAATACTGTCACTATCAAACGCCAATCAAGATTATCCACGATAGACAAATTACTGCACATTCCTCTCAATGATTCTAAGGTACATCATGATATTGTGATGTTTACCAGATCTTCTAACACCCTCTCAAGCCGAATCTTACTAAGCTTTCAACCTTGTAACAAAAAAAAAAAAAATCTTCCACAAAAGAAAATAGCATAAATACGAAGTGTGAAGCGCGCCCATAAATCATAGCTAAAAGGGCAACTTGCAGATGCTAGAGCTGACCACTGCTGGAAAGATGACTTAACAATACAGATGCAATGATCATTAGCTTGATTTAAATTTCTCAGCAAGCTATAAATATGGCAAGAACTAAAACTTCACCAAGATAAGTATTTGGAAACTTCAAACATCAAGAAGAAAACAAGAAAACAGAAATCTAGTAATCTTGGAAATTAAATCTTGCAAGGGCACCGTAAGTCATAGCCAACATAAGTTACCATTAGAATGATCATTAATGGAAACAGAAGTCATTTCATGCAGGTATGATTATCAGTGGGAATGGGAAGATGACTAACAGACTAAACTTAGCTGGAAAATCAAACACCCAACAAAGACCAATGGCACAACAGAGGTCAATTTTGAAGAGCCCAAGGTTTTACAAACCCCATACTAAAATCCCATACATCCAATGTGGAACTCGATCCCTCTCTATACAGTGAAATTAGATCATAACATTTTTATATAAATTATCTATTTAATTTGACAAACGAAATTCCAAATTTTGAAAAAACTCAATAGTTGAATGCTAACAATAGAAGTTATGGAGGATGATGTCATGCTTAAGATACCAGGTTTAGATAGGAAGAATAAACATAAAGGAGACTCCACATAATAGGACATTGAATTGATATGGTTAATGATGAGGCAATACACAGCACCGACAACTATTAAACTTGTGCATATTACCTAGGCTCCCAATTCTAATCAAATAATGAAAAAGATTATGAAATTTAATGAAATATGGAAACCACTGCAAAGTGATTATCTAGGAAATTATTTTAGGATACAATCAATATATTAAGACATTTATCATCGACCATACGGTACTAAAAATCTTTTCAGAGGCACAATATCAATTTCAGAGAATCTCAGTGGAGCAAACCTCGAGATATTTAAATGTAGTACTATCAGCAGGAACAACGCCATTCTTTCCACCAGCTTCGACAACCATGTTGCACAATGTCATCCGTTCTTCCATCTATCCAAGAGGAACAGATTACCAAAACAACAATTACAATCAAAAGAAAAAGACTTCATAGACTGAAAAAATACATAAGGTTCATTTACTTGTGTTTCTGGTTCCTGTTATAACTTTTTAATTACAAATCCACCAACTGTTTTCAATTGTCTCTCTGTTTTCAAATATTTGTAAAAGAAACATTGAAAATGACTTTTTTTCAGTTATCTGAACAAATCTTTCAAAACAGGAAACAAACTGGGAACAATATAGCAGTTTTGTAATTAAAAAGAAAAAATGGAAATACAAGTAAACGAACTCTTAGTGTTAAATCATAACATAACATCTTGCTCTACATGCTTACAGTTAAACTTTCAACAGTTGTGCCAACAAACTCCATAGCTTTATAGGTTGCACCAGCCACACTTATTTCACCAATAATCTGTAAGGTAAATCGTTAACCAATGTAAGGATGTAGATTTTATATTTGCCAAATGAAAATAAGCAAACAGTCATAGTCACCTAGTACTATGGTATGTCAAAACCAAAGTACAGGACCAAGGCACTTACTTGCAGAATTAAATCCTTTGAAAGCAAATAATCAGGCATTTCTCCATCCAGTACAAATCTCAAAGTTGGGGGCACCTGCATTTTGAATACAATATATTATGAATAAAAAAAATGAGTGTATCAAGTAAAGCAAACAACATAACAAGCTTATAAGCTAGTTTGACCAACTCAAAAGTGCTTGACAAGTTACTTCAAAGTAACTTATTTTAAGAGTTTTTAACTGATAAGCTACATACAAACTATTTCCTCTAGCTTCTAGCTTGTAACATATAGCTTATTTAATTTTCTTTCTTTAATATCCCTTAGATTTTAATACATTTCTTCATTGTCCTTAATTCTTTATGCATTATTATCTATTTTCATTATAAATTGAAGTAACTAATGCTTCAGGACATGAAGCTATGTGAAAACTCACACACAATGAAAATTATATCAAAGAAAAATAGTTTAAAATGAGAAATAAAAAATTTAAATTTCTGAAAGTAAATAAAAATAAAATTTGATTAATACTCATTAGATCAACTAGTTTAAATAAAATAGTATATCCATATAAAAAAAGCATATATAACTTTTAAAAAATAAATATAAGCACAAAAGAGTTTAAAAAAGAATTTGATTATTTTAAAAAAAATCAATAATTGTAATTACATAATATATTTTTGTCTAGAAAAAACAAATTTGATTTATATGATAAAACTTATGTAGTTGTAACATTTTTATGACATTTTTACATTTACCAATCAGCGAGTTGTAACAAACACTTCTAATCCAATAAAATAGCTTATCTGGTCAAAACTTTTAAGTTATGAGCTTATCAGCTCAGAACTCTTAAGTTATGAGCTTATCAGCCAGTTTTGCCAAACACACCCTATCTCTACTATTAACAAATTAAACAAAAAGGTACTATTCCATCCTTGTTCTTGTCCCAAAATATTCAAAGAAATCTTTATTCTGTTTTTTATGTTTTGCTCTCGTAGTATATTCAATTTTTTTGCACTTGAAATGGGAAGATAAGTCTTGGAAATACAGAGCAGCAAAATAATATGTTCTTTCAAATATTTGAATATTATAAATTATAAATAGTTAAAAGAAAGAGACACAACAAAGTTGGTTGCAAATTCTAATCAGTAATAAGAGAAAAAAGACATGAAAAGAGAAAATAAAACACATTAAACTTTTCAATCCAGAACTACCAAATATAAAACCCTGTGCTGGAGTTGATGATAAAGGTAAAAAATATATAATGGTTCTGCAGAATATCTTCTATTAAAAACCAAGAGATGTGAGTCTTGAGCAGAAGCTACCTTGAGCAGAAGTTTCCCAGTTCCCAGCACAAAACCGGCATCAGTATTTCCAATCCCTGTAGCAAATTGACCAAATGCTCCAGCAGTACACGTGTGAGAATCAGTACCTAAGAGAACCTGCAGGTAACCATGAAATTAGAAAGGCAGGAACCAAAGTAATGCTAAACAAATGAACAATACTTCACCAAAGTAAAATTATCTTGTTATACTAAACAAACCTCTCCCGGCCTACAATGACCTTCCTGTGCAAGAGCAACATGGCAAACACCCTTATAGTCTGGATTTGCCTGTAGTTTTATAATCTCAGAGTCAATGTTCTTGGACATTGTGCATTACAAAGCATTTTAAGAATTGAATCGAACAAATAAAGATTTAAATATAAAAAAAATGCATACCTTAAAATTACTAAGATCCTTAATATCATAAAAATATTTTATATTTTGCTCCTGGCAGAAATCTCTTAATATGTCCACATTGCGATTGGCACGTTCATCACTTGTAAATATATAGTGGTCAGGTATTATTACAAGCTTTTCACGGTCCCAAACCTTCAAATGAATAACACAATCAGGAAAACACAGAAATAAAAAAACACAATCAGGAAATTATAGAAGTTAGGTCTCAGCATGTAACGAGATTAACTGCCAACCAGTCCTAGAAAAATTAGAATCACTCTATGAGCTACATAAGTATAGGAACACGCAAGATAACTTTCCAGCAAAGGCAACTTTCAAGGTAAAAGAATCAACCATGTAAGGGACATGAACAAGTGCACAATCAAACCAGTTAATGTATTTTGAAGTTCCCACTTACAAAAGTAATAATCATTTTACATCCCTTTTCAGCACTCACAATGCTAGAACCTCTCACATGACTTCTAAACCGACAAAGTTCCCACCCAGAAAGCACAAAGCTACATTCAATAAACAGAACCTATCGCGTAGATTGTCCTTCAAAATCAATTTCACCACATGACCCCAATCCTACTTTCTTCAACAACCCTCACAATTCATTTTTTTCTCGAACCATCCTCAAAGTTCCAGTAGACTTCCAATCCAACAGCACAGTCAATGAAGAGCCATCAGAAAAATCAAAACTCTCATAAAAGATGGTCTTGAGTAAAACCAGCTAATCCAATTAACTAACTCACCTTAGCATCCTCGCCAAACTCCTTCTTGAAAATCCCAATAGAACCGGGCCCACAAACATCATGTGTCATCAAAATATCAACATTGACCCAAACATTATCCCCAGGGCTCAACTCGGCCTTCTCAGAAGCTCTGGCCAATATCTTCTCAGTCATGGTCATTGCGGTTCTCACCTGAAATACATAAAAACAAGCAGAGTTCACACACAAAAACTCAAAACCAACTCCAGAAATCCAAAAGGGTGCCCGAAAAACGCAACTGATCCAGTGGTAGAAGGCTGGCGCTGAGGCGCCGCCACAGAACAACGGATTCTCTTTGGAACCGCTTTGAAGCATCTCTGAGAGGAGAATGCGTAGAGAGAGAGATCCTTCTGAGAAACAAACAAAAGAAGAAAGAAGGGGTTAGTATGGGGCAAAGCTAGCCCATTTGAGAAAAGGGGTGGAGAAAAATGAAGTTTTTTGAAGCATGAGAAAGAGAAGAAAGTGAATGATGATGATACTTGGGGATTGGGAGCATAGAAGGGAACCATAGAATGAACCTTGGTGCGGAGGAAGGAAGTGAATGATGGAGAGAGAAGAGAGGAAGCCATGGATTATCGACGTTGAAGCTGTGATGAACACAAAACTAGTCAGTGGAGGCTGTGTACTTTATTACCCTGCTTTGATTGAGTGTCTCTGTTTTTTTTTTTTTTCACAAATCTTAGGAACGTATTATTCTGAGTGAAATTAATAAATAAATTAATAGATAAACTAAAAGGAGGGTCGTGTGATCCACATGGTCTCTAAAAACTACCAGGGAAGATTTTTTTAGTATGATATAGTTTATTAAGGTAATGAAATAATATTTCTAATTGTCTCCACATCTAAATTATTGATAAAATTTAACCATTTAAAAAAATTATGGAAAATGAGATATTCATTGTAATCATGCATAGCACATAACAATTTGTTGCAGTTAAATTTAGATTACTGTCTAAATTGTAACGTCCCAATAAACATTACTTCAAAAGCTATGATTTTATTTTAGGAGTTACAAAATAATAAAAGAGAACAGTAAAGAATAAGCTTAACTGAAATAAAATAAGATAGAGATTTAAACTAAACCGAACAGAATACATCAACATAGTAAACTAAATAGGTTAACACTCTGGTATACCATATATACATAGACCGGTTGACCAAGTTCAAAATATTTCCTATACATATCATTCTACAAAATAAAAGAAGAGGAATAACTATCTCTAAGGACCGGGCGGTCCAGTATAATACTCGGGCACCGCCTCTAAGCTTTCTTCAGTCAGCACGGCGTCCGCCAGTGTATCTTCTAGAGTAACTTCCAAACTATCTTCTGCTCACATCCAGAAGGATGATCATTGCAAATGATGAGAAAAAGTCGACCGGTCGGATACCGAACGACAACATACAAAACAAGACAAATAAGGGTAAGCTTATGTAAATTTAACTTATCCATTCATCATATGAGTAAAACATCTTATACAACAAATCAAACAAAACAGCATATCATTCTCATACTCAAAATTGACCGTTAAGACACTGTCCGGACGGTATGAACATGTAGCTCGGTCGTCCCTAGCACCCGGGCGGTGTAATAACTGTTTCCTCAGCTGCCGCCCGAGGTTAGTCCTCAAACGGTTATATGCGCGTATAACTGCGGACCTCCTGCCATTCCCACACATGACCGACCTCCCTCTACTTGAGGAAACGTCCCCACGGAATATCAGGATCAAGGACAACGCCGGAGTCATTCCCACATTCATACTTTACCAATCAATTTTCCAAACTCATGAGATATTCCACCCGAGGAATTCTCTTACTTAATCAAATTTTTCATTTATTGTCACTTTAATAAAAGAAAGGTATCAGGACAATGGCTGTATTATCAACGATAGAACAAAAGATAAAACGAGACCGGAAATACAACTGAATGATCTGATAAGAATACAAATGATATTTATGAAATTGGACAGGCCGTTCTGGCAACGATTAAAACTAATCATCAAAGACTTAACCATAACAATGACCGGGCGGTATGATCAAAGATGAGACTGGAGAAAAGAAGAGTATCAGTTGGTTGAATAATGGTCCGACAATGAATAAAATCGTACCCCAAAAGATTAACCATAAATATTAATCATCCGGCCGGTTTGGCAAAGGATAAAACAAGTACTAATCATAGGCGAAGGCTAGTCTATGACCGGACACTTCTCAAAGAAATAATTTAATCAAACAAACCGGTCGTTCCAATACATAAAACTTTACTAGACCATGCAGTCACTAAGTGACTGGACGTCTATTCACAAAGAAGAATATCAGATTTACAAGTTTTATATTTTTAAGTGTCAGCCTAAGGCCGAACGCTTGTAAGACTTAATGCTTAGTTTATGACCAGCGTTTATTAATTACCTTACAATGAAATTATTAACGGAAACAACTAAGTTCAACAACATACTAGGCCGATCAGTCCGATCAGTCCGAACGGAAGAAGGGAAGACCGAATGATCCTAATGATCTTCAATCTCAAACTTATATTCTCTCTAAGTTTTTCATATATACTCATATAACAATATACCATCTTTAATTCATGCAAATCAAACAACATACATTTCATATTACACATGCATTAAATCAGTCACATATTAAATCATACAGAACATCAAAATTAAACTCTCATAAGCTTCCCTTACCTCTAATTTCCAGCTAGACTTCTAAGATTTCACTACGAGGTTGACCGATCGTCCAAATAGCTCTGATCGGAAAACTACTTGGTGCACTTGAAAGGTCTTCACAGCAAGATTAAGAATTCTGAAAAGTAGCTGATGATCGGAATAGTGTTTAGGTTAGAAATTCTAGAGAGAAGTTTGGTGGTTTAGAGAGAAGGAAGAGAATTTGGGATTCCAGAAAGTTGGTTTGAGGAAGAAGATGAAGATTGCATGCAGAAAAATCTTAGGGATTTGAAATCTCTACCTTAAATACGCCTCCAAAACCGAACAGTCAGTTTGCTCTCGTGCTGCCACATGGTTTCCACTAGCATAAATCCTTCATTCCTCTTGCAGCCGGACGCTTCCCGAGGTTGGGGAATTAAATGCAGCTGCAGCGTTTGTCTGCCACTACATCTCACCGGACTCTGAGAGTGTGACACGCGGACATCATTAAAATGCATTTAATGGGGCGTGACATAAATCATGTTTATTTATTGAGAAAATTTAGACAATATCGTGTAAAATTTTAATATCGGTTTTTATAGAACTGCCAGAGTTTTCTATATCTATTACATTGTTCCTGCATAATAATAATGAAAGCTCATAGTATACAAATATAATAGTTTTAAAACTAAAAAAAAAATTCCTTTCCGTATATGAAAATATTAAAAATATATACAAGTTAACCCTTATGTAAATTATATATATTTAGTGTTATTGGTTAACACTTATAAAAAGTTTAACAAAAATTTACAACTTCAAAACACATTTATCTAATATAGAGCTCTCAAAATAGGTCATTCGTTTCATCCGGCTTACTCATCACGGGTTGGTTATTTAGTGAACCAACTTAACTGGTTCATTGATTAGCGAGTGAAAAAATTTGAACCGGATTAATAGGTTAAACGAATTGACTCGCTAACCTATTTAATTATAAGTTTTTCTTTTTTTATTAAAATAAATAACAAAAATTTTCTAATTCAAATCTAAATAAAGGCAATGGTCTTAACTTAGATTTGTCATCAATCAAACATAAGATTTTATTCATACAAAGATATCACAAATTCTCTTCAACAAAATTTGTAATGACTTGATAATCATTCAAATTTGTTTCTGCATAAAAATTGAATTTATAAGTATAGATTTGTGAATTTTCATGTCTAATTATTTCATACAAAATATAATTTTACACAAGTCTTTTGTTCAATATTTTGTAAAATAATTAACCTAACAAAAAATACTTATTAGAAAAATTAGGTGGTTATCCAGCTCACCACGAGTTTAACCCGAATGAACGGGGTTCTTAGTGAACCGAGATTAAAATTGATCTATATCAAAATTTCAAAAAAAAAAAATCAGCCCAACCCGGCCATGTCCGTGATGGACCGGGTTGGTTCAGTCCATTTTGATAGCACCGCCCTAGTGTATACTTCTTATTCTAAATTTGGATATAATTTTCTCTTGAAGAAAAATGGTCAAGTTAGTGAAGATATTAACAAGTTGATCGTTGGAAAGGAGAGGGTGGAGATTAGCTTAATTTCAATTTGCTTAGTTATTTAATGAAAAGCATATTGTAAGCTATATCAAGAGTTATTTGATATTCTCAGCAGTAGTAATTTGAAGATCTTGAAGAAAGTAATTTATTTATTATAATGCATAATTGGTGGTGGTTAGAAGTCAATACTTCGCTTACGAAGAAGAACGAGAAACCAATTGTCTTTTTTTTTCACTTCTAAGAAATTCAAGATGTTCCTAGAAATATACAATACCTTTTGCACTTGGTTAAGGGTGAAAGGGTTATTACCTTGCTTCAAGTCTTGATCGTTGTTTTGTATAAAAAGAAATTTGTGTCCTTGTTCCATTGTACAAAGAAATTCTTATGTTGAGAATGCAAATTTGTTGATTTTTATCATCAAGATTAGTAGCAAAAAAGTTTTGTCCTTGTTTATACCAAGGAGGATATTTGCGCTTTTAGTAGCATTCATCAATTATGTGATTTATCTTGTGATAGTAAGCACATTGTTTAAAATATTCAACTATTTTGTCTTTAATTATTCCAATTATTCTCTCTTTTTGCGAAATTCATAAGAAACTTTGTATCTTGTAATATATTGCTTATTGATGGTTTTTCTTGCTATATAACTAAAGAAAACACCTAATTAATGCTAGAAAGAGGTTCCATAAGAAGAACATAAGTCTTCATAGTGTTGTAGACTTCATTCAACCCTTTTCAAAAGCACATCACATATTCAAAATCTTTGTATTTCACAATGACTTTGGACAATGCACAATTGCAAACAAACAAAATCTAGTCTTGGCCTTAAAAGCTTAAGCTCTTCCCGAAGAGTCTTGAGATTAGTGTAAAAAACAGTTATGCTTTTTCTCATTGTCCAATTGAACATATCTCTTGTAGTAGGTAAGAGATTCTAAACCAATCTCCTTTTAAGAATACTTCTTTCAAGTATTCCCAAAGATACTTGGAAATGTCAATGTATATTACACTTTGTGTAGATAAGGTGTGAATGATTTAAGGAAATATTATCACATTTCATCTTTCCTAAGCCTCTTAGGGTCATTACATTTAGGAATTTTGATGCTTCCATCAACAAACTTAATCATGTCTTTTAAAAGAAGAGTTCATCTTCTGCTCCTACTCCAAGAATGATAATTAATTTCATTGAGTTAAGATGAGACAAGAATCAATCCTATATTTTCTTCATGATGCAAATAGTAAGGAGTTGAAAGGTTTGACAAATGATCTATGATGTGTTGCATTTCTATTATTGAAGACTCTATCATTGAAAGAAAATACCAACGAAACAGACTAAGAAGAAAAATAAGAAAGAAAAACATGACTTAACTTACTTTAATACCATGTTGAATATGATATATCATTATGAAAAACTACAGAAATCTTGGTATTTGTTGCATAGTTCTTGATATTTGCATAATAGAGAAAACTCTCATCAATTTTATGTATATAAGATACATATAAAAAAAGATTTTTGAAACTAAGAAATAATATATTTTTGTATATGAAAACTTAAAATAAAATATAAAGGGTACCTCTTATATAATTATGAAGGAAATACAAATTGTTATCACTTAACACTAATAAAAAAACGAAATAAACAAAGTATTTGAAAACATAGACTCAACAATTTTACAAAAGATAGAATGATTTAAATATATTATCTAATTAAGAAAAGGAATTAAATTTAGATGTTCGTTTGTTTGGAACTATAACAATATCACACATCTTAAGATAATTACTACAAAAGCATTGTTGTTTATTTCAACCTAACAATATTATTTTCACATATATACTTTATAGTATTATCCTTATCAATACTTATCTTTTTTATAATATATTATTATATTAGTTTTAAATCACGATTTTATAAAAAGTATAAAAGACAATATTGAGTGTATAATAGTGTTACGTTTAGTTATATTTAGAGCTGTCAAAATGGGTAATCTGACTCAATCTGGCCCGACCCACCACGGGTTGGTCACTTAGTGAGCTAATCCAACCCGGCTCATTTATTAGCGAGTCAGAAAAATCTGAACCCGGCTCGACCCACCACGGGTTAGTGGATAAATGGGTTGGCTCACTAGCCCATTTAATTATAATTTTTTTAAATAAAAAATTACAAACTTTCTATATTTAAATTTAAACAAATTTTCCTCCAAAAAATGATGTTAAACGGAAGACAATTCAAAATAATAATAAAAAGTACAATATAATTCAAATGTCATCGAAAAACAAACACAAAAACATACAAATAAGTTTCTTATATTCATCAATTCCGAAAAACAATAAGAAAATATTAGTTAAAAAAAAAGAACCAGTACTCAAAAACATCAACAAAAAATTAATAGTTTAATATGTAACACAATTTCCCAAATGCAAAGATATCAAAAACAACTTGTTCAAATAATATATACTCAAATTGTTTAAATAAAATGAACAAACTCTAATATATAGGGTTTTCGAAAACCCCTATTTTTTGTCATTATAAGGTTTTCGAAAAAAAAAAGATAAGTGAGAAAACAAAAATGTGGAGAAAAGAGAAGAAAAAAGGAAGGGTGTTTTACCTGCTCCTTGAAGAATTTCAGTGAAGAAGTGAGAGTGACAACGCCGTAAATGAGAGCAAGTTCCGCGAGAGTGATTTGTGAGAGCAGAGGTAACCTTTTTGGTATATACAGTGAGTGAAAAGGGTATTTTATTTTTGGATAATGATATTTAGACAACATTTTTTTGACAAGATTTGAACATTGATTACGTGTCAATACGTGATTGGTCAAAAATTACTCCACAATTATGTGGAGTAATTTTTGACCAATCACGTATTGACACGTAATCAATGTTCAAATCTTGTCAAAAAAATGTTGTCTAAATATCATTATCCTTTATTTTTTAGGGTTTCATAAATAAAATAATAAATTAAAAAAA
This sequence comes from Vigna mungo, assembly GCA_036885675.1. NCBI lineage: Eukaryota > Viridiplantae > Streptophyta > Magnoliopsida > Fabales > Fabaceae > Vigna > Vigna mungo. Next base: position 10,149,000 of record CP144692.1, on the reverse strand, counting down.
TAAAATTAGGTAGGTGGGTTGGCGGGCCAACCCGGCCCACCACGGGTTCAACCGGCATGAGTTGGATTTAAATGAGTCGGGTTGAATCTGACCCGCATAAAAAAAATTCAATTTTTTCAAACCTAACCCGGCCCGAACCCGTGGTGAGTCGGGTTGGCTCGTGGGTTGTAACCCATTTTGACGGCTCTAGTTATATTGTGTATTATGTACAATAGATGAATTGTTTTATTTATTTTAAGGGTTTTTAGTTACTCCTTAATTTGATATATAGAAACATGTTATATTCTTTAAGATTAAGATACGTAGTATTGTTATATTTTGATACAATTTCTTTCTTTCATGTGTTTTTCTTCGTTATTGTTATATGAAGAAAACAATTTGCATTGTCTCCAAGAACAAAATAAAAAAAGTCAAGAGGAGTAAGATTTAGAGACAAATTACTTAGTTTGACATTGAGAAGTTTTCTAGTGAAAACAACTTAAGATTATGAAGAATTAAGATTAATGTTATTTTGATACAACATTTATTGACTTTGTTTGAAGTAATAGTTGTATTCTTTCAAAATGATTAAATGAACAATGATGACCGAATAACTAGCACATTTTAATAAGATTTTGGACAATCTTAAAAGTATTTAGATGCCAATAAGATTTTACTCATTCTTAATGCCTTACTAAACATGTTTAAACATTTAGAAGATATTTATTTTGATATTTGATAAGAAAAAAAAATACTTTGGAAGAGGTACAAACCTCAATTTGGTATAAGAAACTATAAAAGCTGCAAGAGTTTGAGCATAATGAATTAAGCTTCAATGTTTTAAAGTCAGAAAAAAAAAAGGAAAAAGGAAAAACGAAAGAAATCAAAATATTCATTAGAAGATAAGGTGGAAAAATAACATAAGTGTTATCATTTTCACAAAAAATACGAGTGCAAGGTAGACTATAAAAAATAAAGAAAAAAGAATTCTAACAAACCAAAGAAAGATAAGTAATCAAAATTAAGTCTACTTAAGTATAAATGTTGTTCTTTATATAAACAAATTATCTTGTTTAATTCTTTCTCTTAGTCAATACATATGTACTTTTGAATATGATTAAGATCTTGTTTCTTTTTGAGTTACCAACCAAAAAGTTATCTTAAAAATATTTTATATAAGGACCTGAAAATAAGCCAAGGGCTAATGGGCCTTATGTTTAGGCAGTCCAGCCCATAAAGATTAAGAGCACATGACCTTAGAAGAGGTTTTTCAAAGTCAGATTCTTCATTTGCTAATTTTTCACTCTCTCTCTAAAACCCCTTTTTCCTAAATATGACTCTGCCTTCTCTCTAAAATACTACTCCGTTGAACCGTTCAATCTTTGGTTTGAAGGTGCCTAAGCACTCGTGGCTTCGAGGGCTTCATTCTGAACCGATTACTTTCTCTGTCTCCTTCCGGTAAGTAGTTTTCCTATTTCCTCTGCTATTTTCGAAACCTAGGGCTTGGGGTTTTAACGATTTCATGCAATTAGAACCTTTCCTTTTCTGATTTCTATTATATTCTAGCTCTAAGAGCTGTTTTCCATCGCCTCTTTGATGAGTTGTAGGGCGTTGTTGTGCTCCGCTGGGTACTATCTTAGGGCACTCTTAGCAAGTGGTACTGTTAAGCTTTCCAGGTAAGGGGAACTAATTATTTTTTTTTTATTGAACCTGCTTCAGTGTTTTATGCATGATTAATTTAAAAATATGATGTTCTGTTGGGACTGGGATTGATTTCCTGTGTACTATTCGATGAGTATAATTGTTTGATGTTTGATAATACAATCTGTGTTAGTTACTGTGATTAATTACTATTTGATGTTTGATGAATACAATCTGTGTTATTTGGGACTGAGTTAGTTATTGTGATTGATTATGTTTTGGGAAAGGTTTGGGGTCAGACTTAATTAGTACTATTTGGGCAGCATTTGAATGCACATGCACTGTTTCAGGTCACTATAAGAAGAAGTGAAATGTTAAAATTGGTCATTTGAGGTCTAGAGTATAATAGAACAGTTTGGATGACTTAAATCATAAGGGGCTGGTTGAGAGTACTTTGTTGGTAGGATAGAGGGGACTTAAAAACCTGAGTTGACACATCCCTGATCATAGAGCAGCCCTAGCCTGATCCAGTCAGTTGTGACTAGTCATATGTGCTAGCGCCGAAGGTGAGTCTGATGTGAACCCTCCCCAGTAACCAATTGGGTATTGAGGTGAGGTTGGGAGCAAGCATTATGTGGTAATGAATAGTTTAGCAGGCAATTTCATAATTAAGGAAACATTGTAAGTTATTTGAAGGTAATACATATCATAATATATTATATCATTGATGTATAAATTATATATATATATATATAACCTGACGAGGATTTACTTACTGTAATATTTATATATTATATTACTATATATATATATATTAATTAGTTTAATATAACATAGGTACGTAGGTTAATGAATTATATTAATATAATATAGTTACATAGTTACAAAAAGTTAGTAGCACATATAATTATATAGATATTATGTAACGGTACATATGTTATTATATTTTATTAATATAATATAGTTATATGTATAATATAATAAACGGTACGTATAATATAATATTATAATATTATAATATGAATGTTGGTTTAATATAAATTTAAAAAGTTTGTGTAATGGTTTAATAGAAAATTTATAATAGAAGTATGGTTTAATATAAACTATTATAATATAGCTGAAGAAAACAGGGTTTTATAGTTGTACAGGGTTTAGGCATTGGAAATAAATTGTAAAAGATTATGGTATGGTATTGATTAACTTAGATTAAATTAGGGAGTATTTATGTTTATAATTTGTGATTGATGAGTAAGGTATTGTTGAGATTATGTATATGTTGATTGTGACAAAAAATATATGATTACAAAGTGATGAAAGTATGATGCAAGTGGTAAACTAAGTTCCATCTGTATAGAATCTCTCGGTGAGATTCTTAGTGTTTTAGAATGAAAGTAGGAGCTCAGTCTTGAAAGTCTTCCTGATGCTCTAATGGTCTTTCTTCTCACGTAGAGAGGACTGAGCCATGTGGTGAGGAGTAGCAGGAGGTCTTAGTCTTGGAGGCTTCCATCATGCTCCAAGGCGCGGAACAGACTAACCTTGTGAGTGAGGCAGGGCGAGGGAGCCCAAGGCGGTGGAACCCAAGGCGGTAGAGCCTAAGTATCACAAGTCACCACGGGTGCATGACCGCCATAGCTCGACTATCATTCTAAAGTTCGGACGAGTCAAGTCTAGTATTTAACATGATAGGATGAATGTTTTATCTTGTTTGCTTTAAATTAATATCTTGTATGTACATGCTCTTAATTGTATGTTTTTTATATAATTAGTTCACCCTTGCAATTGCTTGTGTTTGTGCCATGTTTGCGTTGTTTCCCTTGCGATGATCATCCACTTGGATGGGAGCACATGGCAAGGAGATACTTTGGAAACAGCTCTTGATGGGGAAGGAAATGTTGATGCCTAGTTCTCTAGGCTTTAATTATTTTATCCTAGGATATTTTGAAGAAACTTTGTGATATTATAAGTTTTAAATTCTCTGTATTTTAAGGAAGAAACTCTGGTACTCCAAGTTTCCAAATTGTACTGTTTAAGGATCACTATAATTCTATTACTCTTACCTGCTTTCTAGTATTATTTATGGTGACACCTTTATTATATTATATATCTTTATAATATAATTGGGATGCCACATTTTACACCTGTCAACCCCTCTAGCTTAATATTCTTTTGTTCACTAAAATTCAAAGGATAAAATTCATTCATAAAAATATTAATTTTAAAATGAAAATTTCTTGATATACTTAAATTAATTTTGAACTAAAAAGAAAAATTAAATATTATTAGACATAATGAAAATGGAGGAATAAGCCTCAGTTAAAAATTAGTAATTAAAATAACATATAACATTTAACTTTTCATTTATGTACCTATAAAATGAATTATTATAAAAAGGAGTTATATGATAGAAAATATTATACTATAAAATTAATATTTCAAATCATGCGGGGCAAGATAATTTTTTTTCTTAGGAAAAAAAAGAATGATAAATGAATGTAGTGGTGATGACTCATTGTTTTCTTCATAATAGAAGAAAGAATAAAAATAGTGAATAACTTAAGTTTTTTTTTTCTTTATAATATTTAATGTTAATTGCTTTACATTATCGGATGAAGTGCACATCAAGTAATTTGGATTTTGTTCTCCTTAAGAAAAATCAGATTAAATAATTTTTCTGAAAGTTGTTGTCCTATAAAAAAATAAAATCTCATATGTAAAGGGATATAAAATCAATATTCGATAACTCTTCTATTATTTCAGTTTATTTATATATATATATATTTTTAGTTTATTTGTAAACTTTGTGTGATTTGAATAGTTTTTATTATTTTGTTCTTAAAACCCAAAAATTCTTATAAGACCTTTTATTTTCTTGAATTTAGTTATGATCTTTCTTATCATTTTACTTTTATTTACGTTTTTCATCTGACTTCCACGAGTCCTTAATCAATCTATATTCAAAAATAAAAAAAACATATATTTACTCTTTATTCGTTAAATATTGAAAAGCTTTTATTTTAACTTCTCATTCAAGACTTCTATAATTAATTTTTTATTCTGATTAAATAATTGCATAAACTAATTGTATTGAAATAAGGGTGAATATTTAGTTTTAATTTAGGTTTAAATCTTTCGGTGGTGCCTAAATTTATTATAAAATCTCAGTTTTGTTATTTTGGTAATTACAATTGAATCCTTTGTTTTTGAAAATGTATAATAAATGGATCATTTTCATTAATTTTACTGAAACATACAGTGAGTGCTTAATGAACTGTAATAGTAAATTAATTATATGTACGGTTGCCACCATACTTTGTGATGGAGAAATAGTGCTTTGTGGATTCAGAGGAAGAAAGATTGGTGATGAAATGGTGAAAATAAAAATAGTGACAAAATGATGAAGATATTTGGTATGTTTGTTAGCATTTTTTTTGTAAAATTAACATACCAAAGTAAGAAATAGATTGATTAGCCATTAAGGGATCTATCTACCACCTATTTTTTTTTTTTTAAATACTACATGATCCGATAAAAGTTTTTAAACAGATAATAGTTGGAAGTCTCACATTGACTAAAAATAAAATTAATTTATAATATATAAGTGAATGCAAACCTTATTTTATAAGCTGATATTTTAAAATTGAATTATACTTAAAATCTATTTCTTAACAATAATGATATATTGTAATGAATCTCATTAGTGTTGAGGATATCAACAATAAGTACAATAAGTACGTGCTAAAATGTTCATTGCTTGATTTCAAGTAAAATTAAAAAAAAAATATTTATTTGTTACACATTTAAAAAATATTCAATTAAAACTATTTAAAATATGATAACCAAATTAAAATTTTAAAACAAATAAAAGTACTGGATAACTTCAATTTATTATATTCATGACTACTTAGAGTTAACTTTAGAAAAACATATCCAATTCACACCTAACTTTTTTTTCTACTCTTTGATCGTCCCACCTTTATTTTACTTTCATAGAACATTCTTGTTTTATTATCTAAACTCAATTAAATAATTTAATGAAGATAATTAAGCAACTTTATTTCACTATTTATATTTTAGAAAAAAATAAGGCGTGATACAAAAAGCCCATCAAAATTGCACATGAATATTTTAAAGTTTCGTTTAGACTAATTGTCTTAGCTGGTAAGGATGGTATATAATTCGATTTGTCTATTACATATAGAATTTAAAATATTTTTATTATTAGTTAAATTATTAATATTTGAAATCCAAGTCAATTTTCATCTAAACTTTTTCATAACAGTAATTAATTTGCATTTAAATTATATCTACTCTGCCAATTTTGTCAATAAAATTATCTATTATACGTTACTACAACTGCACTTATTTAAAGGACAAACCAAAAAAGTCAAATTGCAGCATCTCCAATATTATTAATTTTAGATATTTACAATAAATATTTTTGTTTTACATTAAAATGTTTGAAATGATTTATACATTTTCATACACTACCTTTTTTCATTTATACTTAAGTTTATTTTAAAATTAAAATATTAATTTCATGTTTTTAGCATGGATTTTGTCAAGATACAAAGCTTATTTTCAAAATATCCTCTATATTATATACCTAAAAAAGGATAATATATTTTAAAATAAACTAAAAAAACTGCCATTAAAGATGGTATAAGTAGATACCCTTTTCCTTCTTCCCTTTCCCAAGGGAAAATGTGAAGTCACCACTTTGAGGTCCCACTGCTTGAATTTAGCAAATAAAAAGTCATTGTCTTAGAACTCCACTCAAAACAATCAGAGTGTGTATGAAGTTCACCAAAGAAATCATGGAGGTGCAGCAATGGTGGAGGATCAGATTCTCCTTCAGGAGTGCAACCATGATGGTGTGTTTCCTCAACGTAATAATTGCAATCTTCTTGCTTCATACTTTTTTCACCTCTGCCTACACCCGCAACAAATTCTCCTATGCAAATTCCTACTCAGGCTAGTCGTTTCTGTCTAATTTTTCTCTTTTTTTCGTGGAAATTTTTACTCTTTTAGTTGAATTGGCTATGGGTATTTGTTGATTTCGTTGATCATGTCCTTAAGTTGAGTTTTTTTGGGAAAAGATTGTACCTTTTTGCGTGATTGATTGGATTAAGGGGAAAGGGGGTGGTGTGAGTTTTTTTTTGTTCGTATGATTTTTGAATTTTTTATTTTTTATAGACTGTGATTTGGGGCATTCTTAAAAAATTATGATTTTTGTATCTGGTGGTTCTTATGCCTTAGAATTGTGAGTTTGAGTTGTCATGGCTGTGTAATGTACTGTTGTTTAAAATCAGATGATGGATTTCTTGCCAAGTGGTTGTCATGCTTTATTTGCTTATTGTCCAGAAAAATATGAGTGTTGTTCATAGTTTTCTCATATTATCGTGGATGGTGGTCCTTCAGTGATGGATGTTTGAACTTGTGATTAGTGTGTGAATTATGTGAGATGGGTTTGGATTTCAACCGTTGCATGTTACGAGAGAGAAAGATACAAAACCAAGTTTAGTTGATTCCATAAATAATAATTTGTGTTGCTGTAATTGGTAGTGAGTTTCTTCTGTCTCATAATAAGATAAAAAGTGAGACAAAAACATGACATGATCGGGGTTCAGATTGGTGATTTATGATGACAAAAGCCCGGTACTGAAGGATCATAAGGATAAAAGAAAACAAAAGCATCCTTCAAGAGAAAAATGAAATCATTTCAGTTTTGAACTTTTGAGCAAAACTGTTATCTTGCAATGATACTGATTCTACTTTTGAAATACCTATAATAGACTGGTAGGGATATACTGGGAAGTTTTGGTTAAACTTGCTTGAATCGTATGTTCCTAATTTTAGTTTCAATTTTTAAATTGCAGCTCAACTCAGGTACATTAAGGAATCTGAAGAGATTCGACTTGCCATGCTACCTGTGGAGCTGATAAAAAGAGTGAGTTTGGAATTAGTTTTGTTCGCTATATTTGTTATTTATATGGTTGATGCACATTAATTATGTTGAAGATGCCAATGGTATAACTTATAGATGGACATACAATATAACAATCCATGCATTTTTTTTTTCTGGCAAGCTGTGATATTTGTACATCGGGAAACGTATACTTGAAGTCCATCCAGCAAGTATGGCTAATGATTAGTGTAAATATAGTTCATTTTGTTTCACATGTTAATTATTATTAATCATTTCAATGACTTCGTAATATTATTAACCGCTTGTGGCTTGTGGGGCAAGGCTAACTACTATTAGACTTTTCAGTGTTAATCACGGTTGACGCAATTACATCCCTTTATTCTTAACACTTGTGAAGCTAAGTAAATATGGCTACATATATAGTTAACCACTTGTGATAGACAATAACCTTTTGACATTGTTAATTACTTGTAAATCAAAGTTAACCGTCATTAAATATTTCAATAATTTTGTGACACTCCTAATCATATATCATGACTCTCCTAACCATTTATAAAACCAAATTAACCATACTTTTTAGTATAATTAAACATGTTTTCAGGTGGAATTTGGGTGGATAAGATGGAAGTGGACGTTTTCCTTTGTGACAAATTGATAGTTTATTTCAGAAGTTCGGGAACAAATCTCAACTTTGTTGTGGTTTTCAATTCACTCTCTAGTTGGAATACTGGGAGGAGGTCATCTCTCAAATTATTCACAAACAAAACCTTTTCCCTCTACCAATTTTTTTTATTCACTAGCCACTTGAAAGCTTTATCTCTCTGTCTTTGCATGTCCAGTGTTAGCAAAAATTAAAATATACTTTCTTAAACTCATTTACTTGGACAATGCTCAAGTTTTTAATCTTTCAGCCAAATCGCTCTATTTTTTCATTTACTTTCTCCTTTAGTTTTTGTGATCATACAGTGATGAGACTTCATTCCAGGTCATTAACTTTATTGCTCTCTGTTGTGTAAATCTGTGTTTTTCCTGAACATAGCTTCGCCAGAGTAATATAAATTGTAAACTTTTAGTTCTTCAATGGGTCATGTTAGTACATGCAGCCATCAGTGATATGCATAATCATATTCATTATAATCAGATACTCGTTTAGTCATTAACTTAAAATTGCCCTGACTCTAATATTTAAATGTTAGAGATCACGGTATTCTTTAGAGATCAAGGTCGTCTTCATCATGTTTGGCCTTGAATTACCTTGAAAAGTTGGCAGTCCCAATATTTCAATAGCTACAAAATATCAGTATGCTGCTTACTTTTCTACTGCAATCATATCTCTACAGTGTGTGAGCCCTAGGCATACATATCTGGAAGAATTTATGTACTATGATAGTGAGGAAAAGTTTAAACTTTTGGGTAGGCCATGATTTTTTTTTTCTCAACTGTTACAGTAATCTACTCTTGTAACTTCTAGTATATATATTTTTTAAAAATACATTTTTCTATAAATCTGAGTGTCTTCCTTTTAGGTGAAGGAGATTGAGCAGGAAGTATACACTGAACCAGAAACAGCGCAGAAGAAAGACACAAAGCAGACTGCTGCCGTTGATCTGTCTAAAAGGTTAAAGGATTTCCATTCCTTGAATGATGCTGCCAGCTTGAAAGGTGTTTCTCTTTACTACTGACAAACCTATAACCCTATCTCAATCATAACTTGCTTTTGTGTACAAATACACTAGAAACTCAGTAAATGTGCATGTTCATTATTTCCCTATTGTCATTTGTCCATAAAATAATTTATCGGTTAAGTTTTCCAGGGAGTATTAATAATGTTTTCAATCCTGTTATATTTGGAATTTCGGATTATCATACTGATTGAACAACATTTGTTAGTTATGTGAGGATCCTTCATTAACACTTCTTTTGACATGGACATGATTTGAATTTGAAGATGTTAAACTATAAGAATAGAGAGTTATTGAGCTGAAACATTGTGTTTCTGAGACATGAGTGTTTTATTCATATTGAGAAAATGAAATCAGTAAGATAAATAGAGGGGATATGGTATCATCTAATGCGAGAGTAAATAAAAAACATTCCTAATAATCCATATGTAATCTGAATATTCTTGATTCTAAAAGATTATAAAGGATATTCTTGATTATAAAAGATTTGTGCCTTATTTTTATAATTATAATACTCCTCCTCAAGTTGGAGAATATAAGCCATACGTGATGAGCTTGTTGCAAATATAACTGGTCCTTGGTCTTCTTAGAGACTTGCTGAATGTCTGCCAACTATTCACTAGAGTTGACAAATTTAGTGGTAATGTTTCCATACTACATCTTTTTTTTTTTTAAATGATAATCTGCCTCAATATGTTTGATCCTCTTATGAAAGATAGGATTAGTTACATTGTGTAATGTTGCTTGCTGTAACTTCTAATGTGCATTTAAAAAATTTCTTCAAATTTAAGCTCTTTTATATACTACTTTTGTATTTCATCTTGTCACAACATTTCCTTTCTTACTTTTTCATAGTATTAAATTACCTCCAACAAGGAAACAATAACATGAAGTAAATCATCTATCAGTTGGCGTTCTTGCCTAGTTGGTGTCAAAATACCTGTTTCGGTAGTGGATCCGGTCACACTCACCTACACATTTACTTCTCAGTCCTTCTAGCCGTCCGCTCCTCTACCGTCCGTCAACTCCTAGTCCCCTTCTCCAAACAAGCCGGTTGGGTACCTGTTAAAGATGCTCCGACGCTCAAGTTAGAACTATGGCCGTTCGGTCTTAAGTTCACAGTATTAAATGCTATTCAATTCAAGTTACCTATCTCTTACTGTTGACCTCTATATATAATGTCAGTTTTGGGCCCGTGGTTAAGGCTCTATTAATCACGGCCCAATAACCTTTTAATCAAAGCCCAAAAATGTTAAACTCTTATTAAAATTAACCTATCTCAAGGTCATCGGGGATGACCGGTCGGTCACGACTTTCTTTAACTATTCTTGAGGCCGGCCAACCATGGGTCCCTTTGGGTCGGCCTAAAGCCGGACCGGGTGACCAGTACATCAAGCCCCCCAAGCCCTAGGCAACTAGTTGCCGTTGGGTTTAAAATGGTTTGGAACTTTGAGCGGGAAAACTCGTGTCGCTTTGCGATCGGTCGACGTTTGGAACTTTAGGCGGGAAAATCAAGCCCCCCAAGCCCTAGGCAAGTAGTCGCCGCTGGGTTTAAAATGATTTGGACCTTTGGGCGGGAGAACTCGTGTCGCTTTGCGATTGGTTGAGTGCCTCGGGCAGTGGAGGAGTCCTTCAATCTGAGCCCTTAATCGTGGTTCCTTTCGACGGTGGAGATGCGTGGGCGGTTATAAAAATTTTACTATAAATAGGGGGGACTGTTTCGCTATTTTTCACCTTTCTCTCTTCTCTACCACTCTGACTGTTGGCTTTTTCAAAGATTTCTTTATCTTCAGGTAAATAAATGGCTACGGTTTCCTTGTCTTCCTCTACAGGGTCAGCAGGTGGAGACGGTGGGGGCTCCTCCAATGGTGGCGGGGGGTCATCGTCCAGCGCGAACTCAGGTTCCTCGCGGTCGGGAGGCGACCGGGTTTGGCACGGCGCCATCCTTTTTCTCCTGGAAGGCGGAGTAGTGGTTGACGGAATGGATCCGTCCCCGGCCGGGGGGTGGCCGACCATAAATGGGTATGCTTGGGCATCACCCGAAGTAGCGGCCCACGAAACCGACATTAGAAGCCGAAAAGACTTACTGGCCTGGTCTAATCAGTCATTCGTGGTTCGGGACGAAGAGGACGTCCGGTTGATTCGTCTCGGAGTCTGTCGTCCTAACGAACGTGTCTTCCACGGGAAAGAGTCAAGCGTCGAGGATTTCTTCTATGTATATACTTTTTTATTTATTAGGATGTTCGCTCGGATTCCTTTTTCCAATTTCCAGGCGGCAGTACTTCGCCACATGAACGTCGCCCCCTGCCAGTTGCACCCGAACGGGTGGGCCTGCATCCAAGCGTTCATGGTGATCTGTGCGGCTTTGGGCATCAAGCCCACTCTTAACGTATTTTTCCATTATTTTCATGTTCGGCCACCACCAAAGCACGGATGGGTCTCACTGACATCGGTACAAGACACTTGCCTTTTCAAAGCGTATGCCGATTCATTCAAAAAGTTCAAGACGAGCTTTTTTAAAGTGATAATAAAGGAGGCCGGTCGTTCCCAGTTTCGCGAAGCCGCCGGCGAACCTCTGTTTCCTTATTATTGGACCGAAAGCCCCGCCAGGGTTTGTGCTGTTTCTACCGATGACATGACCCCTGCCGAACGGGATGCCGTGAAAATCATCAATGACCTTCCCCGCCGTCTCCAGGCCTGACAATTGGTCGGCTGTCTTTGCCACGAGGATTTTACCCGCGTGGCGTTCGGTATGCTATTTTTACCCGTATTCTTATAAGTTCATTGTCGACTTAACTAAATTTTCCTTCGTGTTGCAGATAGGATGGCGCTTCCTACTCCTCGCCGAACGAGCTTTATTCCTCCTCCCCCAAAAGAGAGTCTCGCCAGGCTGGCTCTAGTAAGGTGAACACGGCCGCCGAATCCCGCACGCCGGTTGGCCGAAGACGTTGCCTCGGCCAATGACTCTATCTCGATTCTCCGCGCCGATGTCCAGATTGAACATGAAGAAGGTTTCAACAAGGCCCTCCGTCAAGTGGCTTATTTGCTCAAGGCCGACCCCATGGCGGTCGGTTTTGATATCGCCCAAGATATTTTTGACGGGGAGATGAGGCCTGTTCCTATGCCGGATGGCGTGGTCGAGGAGGAGGCGGAGGAAGATGAAGTTGCCGACGACGATGTCGGCGAGGATGACGGTAACAGCGCCCGACAGTAGCGTCCGGGCGTTAGGTTCTTAGACAAAGGGGGAAGGGGATATACTTTTTGCTTTTTGATCATTGTCTTCTTTATTAGTTTAGTCGGCGCGTTTTGTTGTCGTCGGATTGATGTACATCCGCCCCTTTTGATTTTAATGCAATGAACGTTTTGATTCATTTTAATGCAAGTTACGACGCCTTTAACTCGTATTGTTCTCGTTTCGTTATATCCTCGAACGCCGTTCGCTACCCCGGTCGAATCTAGAGGATAATTCTGTTTCTCGTCCAAGACTTCACAGGTCGGGGCGGCAAGGCATTGCCGTTCACCACCCCGGCCAAATCGAGAGGATAATTCCGTTCCTCGACCTAGACTTCACAGGTCGGGGCGGCAGGGCATTGCCGTTCACCATCCCGGCCAAATCGAGAGGATAATTCCGTTCCTCGACCTGGACTTCTCAGGTCGGGGTGGCAGGGCATTGCCGTTCACCACCCCGGCCAAATCGAGAGGATAATTCCGTTCCTCGACCTGGACTTCACAGGTCGGGGCGGCAGGGCATTGCCGTTCACCACCCCGGCCAAATCGAGAGGATAGTTCCGTTCCTCGACCTGGACTTCGATTGTTTGAATCCGTGTGGGTTTATCGCTCGCCTCTTGGTCGAGGCTAGAGGACGGTTCTACGCCGGCGGCTCGAGTTTAGGGTAAGTTGTTCAGTGTTAGACGTTTCGGCGTTAGTTCGAATTGACTTGGAAAGTGCTGCGAATTTTATTATATAAAGCATGTGAATACATAAAAGTCTTTAACTGAAATAAAATTTTAAATGAGAGGCATTCCACGTGTTCGGTACGGGCCGTCCGTCCGGTTTACTTAAACGGTAGGCACCATTCCCCAATGCCTCTGTGATCCGAAAAGGACCTTCCCATTTTGCCGCCAGCTTGCCGTGGGACGTGTTCTTCCTAGCCTCCCCGGTCTTCCGCCATACCATGTCTCCGTCATTAAAATTCCTGGGCCGCACCTTCGTGTTATACCGCCGCTCCACTATACGCCGACAAGCTTCCGCTCTCAAAACCGCCCGGTCTCTTCGCTCGTCCAGAGTTTCCAATTCCACTCTGAGCTCTTGGTCGTTCAAGTGTATATCCTCCATCCGCCGACGCAGAGACGGCTCTCCTAACTCAACTGGCAGCATGGCATCGGTTCCATAAGTCAGGTTGAATGGCGTTTCCCCGGTGGTGCCGTGGGGCGTGCATCGATACGCCAAAAGGATCTCGGGCAACTCTTCTACCCACGCCGTCTTTTTCTCCCCTAGACGTCTTTTCAACTCCCGAACAATGGCTTTGTTCGCGGCTTCGGCTTGACCGTTCGTCTGCGGGTGCTCGACCGAACTAGTGGTGTGTTTGATACCCAAATTTTGGAAGAAAAGTTCCAGCTTCCGGTCGACAAACTATCGGCCGTTATCGGTCACGATGGTTCGTGGCAAGCCGAACCGACAAACCAGCTTCCAACAAAACTTCTGTACTTGGGCCGCTGTGATCGTTGCGAGCGGCTCGGCTTCCGCCCATTTTGTGAAGTAATCGATGGCGACTAGGAGAAACTTCTTCTGAGCCTGGCCGGGTGGGAATGGACCGACGATGTCCATTCCCCATTGGGCGAAAGGCCATGGGGATATAATTGAGGGCAACTCGTGGGGTGGTGCGCGCGGGTTGTTGGCATGAGCCTGACATCCCACGCACTTTTGAACGAAGACCTTGGCGTCGTCCTCTATGGTTGGCCAAAAATAACCGGCCCTGAGTATACGCCCCTTGAGGGCCCTCCGGCCAGTGTGAATTCCACATATGCCGTGGTGAAGCTCGTTCATCACGTAATGAGCCTCTTCTGCGCCAAGGCACTTAAGCAACGGCGTGGAATAACCGCGCCGGTACAAGTCTTCCCCGATGATTACGAACCGCGCAATCTTCTTGGTATCGGCGACAGATAATGTCGAACCATCGTCCTGAGCCTTCATCAGCTCCCGAATCTTCGTCCTTCAGTCCGTCCCGTCGCCTGCTGTTATAGCGTGGCATTCGATGGACGGCTGGAGCAAGACTTGCCTTATGATTGTGGTGAGTTGGCCCTTTTCTTTCCCTGAACTAAGCTTGGAGAGGAGGTCTGCCCGGACGTTCTGTTCCCGGGGAATGTGCTGAATTCGAACGTCCTCGAACTCTCGGGCTAAGGCCGTCGCCCGGTGGAAATATTTAAGTAGGTTCTCCTCCCTTACTTGGAAATTTCCGTTCATCTGGCCGACCACCAATTGGGAATCGGTCCGACACGTCACCTTTCTTGCGCCCATGTCACGGGCCAGCTCCAAACCGGCTATTAAGGCCTCGTACTCGGCCTGGTTGTTGGAGATCTTGAACTTGAACACCAAAGAATGCTCGAGGAGGAAACCGTTAGGCCCCTCCAGCACTACCCCGGCTCCGCTGACTGTTCGCCCGGACGCTCCATCCACAAACAGACTCCATTCTTCATTAGCTCCCAACGGTAACTCAGCGGCAAAGTCCGCTAGGTGTTGGCCCTTGACCGACCCCCTAGGCTCGTACCTAAGTCCGAATTCGGACAATTCAACTGCCCAACCGACCATTCTGCCTGCGAGGTCGGGTTTTCTCAAAATCTTGGATATGGGGTGGTCGGTCTTAACCATTACTTGGTGGCTTTGGAAGTAAGGCCTTAATCTTCTTGCCGCATGGAGGAGAGCCAAAGCTACTTTCTCGACCTGATGGTAGCGGGTTTCGGCATCCAGTAGTGCACGACTGACGAAATACATTAGCCTGGGCTCGCGGCCGCCCTGAAGTAATGCGGCACTTACAGCCGAATTCGACACCCCCAAGTACACTTGCAGTTCTTCTCCCGGCACAGGTCGGTTCATGACCGGAGGGTTCTGGAGTATCAGCTTGACGTCTCGGAATGCTTGCTCACATTCGTCGTCCCAGTTGCAGGAATTCCCCTTTTTTAACTTTCGCAATACGGGGCGCACTCGCTCGGCCATTTTGGGAATGAAACGTGAGAGGGCCGTCAACCGACCGACCAGCCGCTGGACCTCCTTCAAGTTGGTCGGGCTCTTCATGGTAATAATAGCGTTGCACTTGTCCGGGTTGGCCTCGATTCCTCGTGACGTCAACATGAATCCCAAGAACTTACCGGCCGGTACCCCAAAAGTACATTTTTGGCCGGGTTAAGGCGCATTCCATACTTTCTGATCTGCGCAAAAACTTCTTCCAGATCTTGTATATGTGCCTCTGCTTCTGCCGACCGTACTACCATATCGTCTATGTACACGTCCAAGCACCGACCGATCTGGTTGGTAAAGATTCTATCCATCAAACGCTGATAAGTAGCCCCGGCGTTCTTCAATCCGAATGGCATGACCTCATAACATTAGCTGGCCTTTTCGGTGATGAAGGCCGTCTTCTCCCGGTCGGGCGCGTACATCGGTATCTGGTTGTACCCCGAATAAGCGTCTAGGAAACTCAAAATTTTATGGCCGGAAGCCCCATCGACAAGGGCGTCGATGCTAGGCAAAGGATGAGAATCCTTGGGACAGGCTTTGTTAAGGTCGGTGTAATCCGTACACATCCTCCATTTGCCGTTCGACTTCTTGACCATCACGACATTGGCCAACCACGTGGTGTACGTTACCTCTCGGATGAATCCCGCTTCCCTCAGCTTCCCGACTTCCTCCTCGATCGCCTTCCTCTTCTCTTCGCCAAGCCGGCGCTTCTTCTGGGACACCGGCTGGGCTTCTTTGAACAACGATAGTTTATGGAATGCCACCGAGGGATGAATCCCCGGCATGTCGGCCGCTGTCCAAGCGAATAAATCTCTGTTGTTCCAGAGGACGTTTCTCAGTCGCTCCTCCACCTCGGCCTCCAGGCCGTTGGCGATCGCCGTTGTTTGGTTCGAGTCCTTGCCTATGATTAACGGCTTGGTTTCACCAAACGGCTCGAGCCGATCCTCCGTATTTGTTCTGGGGTCTAGGTCGGCCATGACTACCTCAGAGCGACGGGCCTTCCTTCTTTCCTCCCTCGGGTATAGCTTCAGTCCAGCGGCATAGCACTCCCTGGCTGTTTTCTGATCGGCTCTGACCGTGCGTATGATTCTCTTGTGATCGGGGTACTTTAGCGTCAAGTGTGGGGTCGATACGATAGCCCCGAAGGCGTTGAGACAGGGTCGTCCAAGGAGGACATTGTAAGACGTATTTGCCTCCACCAGTAGATATCTCACCCTTCTCTCGTCCCCTTCTCGGCCGGTTCCCAACCGGGTAAGCAAATCAACGTAACCCCTTGTGTCTACCCTCTCTCCCGCAAATCCAACAATTTGCTCATTATATGGTATAATTAGGTCCTCTGATATGTCCATCTGCTGGAAAGTTTTCCAGTAAAGGATGTTGACGGAACTTCCTTGGTCAACCAGTACCTTCCTGACCCCATACCGCGCGATCTCGGCGGTTATCACCATAGGGTCGTCTTGCTCTGGGTCGGGCGCATGGAAATCATCATCCGTGAAAATGATGGGTGGCATCGTCCTTCTGGGGGCGTCGACGGCGTGGACCGACCGCAGCGCACGGATGTGTTTTTTGCGCGCGTTGGATGAGGAACGCCCGCCGGCAAACCCCCCAGAAATGGTGTTGATCATTCCTCGCAGCGGACGGTCGTTTCCTCCTCCTCGACTCCGGCTTCGTCTCCTATCATCACGAGGGTGCTCCTGCCGCCGGTGCTGCGGGTCCCGGTTATGGGCACCCCTCCTATCCTCCCTCCGTCGAGGACTCGCCCTCCGGGGGCTTCTCTCCCGGACGGGCGATCGATCTGGCCGATACGTCTTCACGTATTTCAACAGTTTCCCCGCGCGGAATAGTACTTCGATCTTGTCCTTCAGGGTGACACAATCCTCAGTGTCATGACCCAAATTTTGGTGGTACAAACAGTGCTTAGTACCGTCTGCATTAAACGGTGTCGGCCGCTTCTGCGGTACCTGCAACAGCTGGGTGCTCAAAGCTTCGTGGAAGATTTGAGCCCGGGGGGCGTTCAATGCTGTGTACTGCTGAAAACGGGGCCCTCGGGGGCCGTCCCGAGGCCTGGGACCCCCGGCCCGATGGGTCTGGTTCTCCGTCCTCTTTCCCTCACTCTTCTCCCCCTTGACCTCCTGAAGCTCCTTTCAGTAACTTTGCTTCATCTCCTCCACCCTAATTTCGTCAGCCGCCCGCTCGCGCAATTCCTCCATTGTCTTGGGTGGTGTTCGACACACGCTCTCTTTGAAGGGACCGGGCCTTAAGGCCGGCATGATATGTTGCAATGCCAGTTCTAGAGTCAACCCCTTGACCCTCCAGACGGTTTTTTGGTACCTGTCCATAAAGGTTTTCAATGGTTCCTCCTTTCCCTGCTTGAGATTCATCAAGTCGACGACAGTGATGTCCCTGGCTATACATGCAGCAAACTGTTTCTTAAACATAGCCTCCAGTCCTTTGAAACTGGCTATGCAACCGGTCGGTAATGCATTGAACCACTCTAAAGCTTCCCCCTCCAAGGAAAGAGAGAAGGCCCGACACCAGATGACATCACACCCGGTGCGGAACGACATGGCGTTAGTGAAAGACTTGACATGGGCGTCCGGGTCGGTGGTACCGTCGTACATTTTGAATTGAGGCGGACGAACTGTTCGGAGATATGCACGTCCATTATAGCCTGGACGAAAGGGACAGGCACGGTCGGTCCCTCGACCCCTACCGACGGCACCTTTTCGTCCTTGTCCCCAGCCGTCTTCTCCCGTTTCTCCCCCTCACGGGTTGGGGCGCTACTGTGCTCCTCTCCATCGTTCCCCGTCCCAATCATCGTCTCCGATCCTCCACGCCCTCCTCACCCCAGGCAGCAATGGCCCTGGTGATCTGCGCCGCACACTCCGCCCTCACCGCCGCCATTTCCTCTTCATGTTGCTTCCTCATCTCTTCCAAATGTCTCTCCAACATCCTCATCATCTCTCCTTGCTCGTCAGCGTTAGTGGTTCTCGTGGTCACCATTGGTTTTCGTCCCCGAGTCCCACGGTGGGCGCCAAAATGTTTCGGTAGTGGATCCGGTCACACTCACCTATACATTTACTTCTCAGTCCTTCTAGCCGTTCGCTCCTCTACCGTCCGTCAACTCCTAGTCCCCTTCTCCAAACAAGCCGGTCGGGTACCTGTTAAAGATGCTCTGACGCTCAAGTTAGAATTATGGCCGTTCGGTCTTAAGTTCACAGTATTAAATGCTATTCAATTCAAGTTATCTACCTCTTACTGTTGACCTCTATATATAATGTCAGTTTTGGGCCTGTGGTTAAGGCTCTATTAATCACGGCCCAATAACCTTTTAATCAAAGCCCAAAAATGTTAAACTCTTATTAAAATTAACCTATCTCAAGATCATCGGGGATGACCGATCGGTCACGACTTTCTTTGACTATTCTTGAGGCCGGCCGACCATGGGTCCCTTTGGGTCGGCCTAAAGCCGGACCGGGTGACCAGTACAATACCCAATAGTTTGAGTAATTCTTTTATTTTCATAAATAAGGCATTTGTCAAGAACATTCTTAATATAATTTAGGATTCCAATGATTGCATCCCAATGGTCTTGAGAAGGAGAGTTTAAAGATTGACTTACTACTATCATTGCAAAAGCAATGTTAGGATGAGTCAGAACGAAATAATATAGCTTACCAACTAACCGTTTGTATCTCCCAGGGTTAGAATAGGGTTCTCCTTGGTCAGTTATAGTGTGTGTCCACAAACTTAACATTTAACATCCCTATTTGTTCTAAAATGTCTAGAGTGTATTTTCTTTGACATATGACCAAAGTTGGAGTGTGCAACTTCTATACTGATGAAATACCTTAATTGTCTAAGATCTTTGTTTGTAATTGTTGAGAAAGATATTGTTATAGGTGGATAATTTCCTCCTTATTAATACCATGATAACAATGTCATCCACATATATAATGAAGTACAAACGTCCTTTGGGGAGAATGTCAATAAAATAGAAAATGATCAACATCACTTCATATCATTCCAAACTACTAGATAATAGTTCGAAAATGCCCAAACCATGGATGAGGTGATTGCTTGAGACCATATAGGGACATTCCATATCTGATAACTGCCTTGAGCAACAAATCCAAAAGGTTGCTCCATGTATACTTTCTCATCAATATCAACATGTAAAAATGCTTTATTGTTATGAAGTTGAAACAATATCCAGGGACAAATAGCTACAATAGAGAAGAAAAGTTACATGGTGTTGCTTTCGAAACATGAGAGAAAGTGTTAGTAGTATAATCTTGTCATCTCAAAGGTATGGCATAGCGGGAAACAGACTACATATATCCTAATTAAAAGGAACAAGTGTATAATATAAGACAATCTCAAAGAAAGAGACGTCAATAGAAATAAAATACCAATGAAGTTCAAGAAAGAACATTGATACCCCTTTTTAGAATGATGGTATTTGAGAAAGAAACATTTGAATGACAGAGGAGAAAGTTTATCTTGACCAGGTACGAGACTATGTACGAAAGATGTAGAACCTTAAACACATGGAGGAACATATATATGGGAATGTGGAATAAAGTCCAAGTGATACTTTATTAGCAAGGACAGATGATGACAACCGATTAATGAAATAACACATGGTTAGGATGAAATTCCTTTAAAAACTATGTGTGTCAAGATGTTCTTTGAAGTACGTGAATCTGCTATTTTAAACTTGTGGACAATTTTCTTGAGCATCCAATGTACCTTTCAAAGTCATCTGTTGAGATTATGGTTTTCTAACCTTTCATGTGTTTGTTGCTTGTTGATGTTGTGTATCGCTTTAAGCAAGTCTTCTAGTATTGGGCCATCTGACAATACATCATGAGACTTCTATTGCTTTTTTTGCATGACTTCAAGTCTTGGGTCATCTAGTGTCTCCTCACAAGACATATAGCAAATGACAAATGTCTGGCAAACGACTAGTAGCTCAAGGTTATACTCAAACTTATAGTATTAACTATAAAGAAACCTTTACACCAATGGTAAAATTAAACTATTATAATCATAATGCCTCTTGTAGAAAACCTTCATTGAGACTGCATCAAATGGATGTGAAGAATTCTTCCTGAATAGAAATTTGGAGTAAGTTTATAGGCAGCTTAACTACTTTAAAGGAAAACATAAATCTGGCACTATGTGCAAGATGAAGAAGTCCTTGTACGGACCAGGACCAAAATAGTCCCCCAGGGCATGGGTCACTTATTTTAACCTTGTTATGATACAGGCTTTTCAGGAAAACATAAATCTGCTACTATGTGCAAGTCGAAGTCCTTGTATGGACTAAAATAATCTCCTAGAGCACTGTTCACTAAATAATCTCCTTACTATTTATGTTGATGATACCCAAGGAATTGGGAGACTTAATGATCAACTTCAAGCAGCATTCAAAGTAAAGGACCTTCGATACTTAAAATTGTTTTTTGGGCCTCTACACAGAAATTGGAAAATAAACTTAAATGAAGAAGACTCTCCTTTGGAGAAGGAACCCTACCAGCAATTCGTAGGAAAATTAATCTACCTATCTCTTAGTAGACCAGACATTACTCTTAGTGTAACTGCAGTGAATCAATTTATGGATTATCCTACCAAGAGATATGATGCTGTAAAGCAGATTCTTCATTATTCATCGAATGGGTCTACTGTTCCTAAAGAACGATTGGATGAAAGGGTCTACTGTTCCAAAAGAACATTGGATGATTGAATATTTTGCTGATGCAGATTGGGCAGTTTCTATGAAAGATACAAAGTAAACTACAGGATATTGCATGAAAGTGTGGGGAAATGTTGTGACATGTAGAAGTAAGAAGCATGATGCAAGGAGTAGTTAAGATACATACTATTGTTGCAAGGAGTAGTGCTGAAGCAGAATTTAGAGGAATAGCTCAATGTGTCTGAACTTGTTTGAATAAGTAGCTTACTAAGACACCTATGTATTCCACTCGAGGTCCCTATGAAGTTGTACTGTGATAGTTAATCAGCAATGGGCATAGTTCACAGTCCTATTCAACATGATAGCGTAGGATGAAGCATGTGAGGATTGACCGCAACTTCATAGTGTCTGAAATTGAACGAGGAACTTTCAAGCCTACACCATCTATGTGCCAACCAAGTTATAAAAAGCTAATGTGTCCACGTAATTACTGAATTCACAATTTAATTTAAATGTTTAAAGAGCTGAAAATGATTGAGTATCTATTCACAGCCTGAGAGTGTTGTTTTAGTGTAAATGGTGTTGAAATTAAGGGATTATAATATGGATTTTGTTTTAATGATTTTGAAATCAAGGGGATTATGATGATCTCAAGAAAATAAAGAAGGATTGGCTGTATCATTAGGAGAATATTGTCTACCTATTTATAGGATCTGATTTGTCACTAAAATTTAGGGGTTATTCCTTTTTATATTTCCTAACCTTTAGCCTAACATCAACACATCTGCTGTATATAATATAAATTGGTTTTGCAGTGAAGAAACACAGTATATCTAAACCTTTTGTTCTAAACATCATTCAAACAAAATTTGTATTGGCATTGGAATTAATTTCTGTGATGATTTTATTTTCAGCTTTAGAGGAATGGAGAAAGAGGAAGATGGAGAGGGCCAGACAGAGAGAATTGGAGAAAAATGGAACAACTTCTCATGCTTGACTTTATATATTCTCTGATATCAAGTGAAGGTTGACACACAAATTTAAATACATAATGGGACAACAGTAGTCATTAGTGTACACTGTATAGCAGCTTTAAAATTTCCTTACATAGCTTATGTTATTAAGTGCATCTTTTACAAACCCAAATGTTCTCTTTATATTTCAAAATTTAGAAATAAATAACTTACCCATGTCTTGATCATGTTGGATTGTATCGTGTTTACACTGTTACTATATTATGAATTTTGATTAATCATTTCTCTGTTTTACACTTTCAAGTGTTTGATGAAAATTGTTTTGTACCCGTTATAGCTTTTGTATAGTTTAAATAGCTTTAAATTCCACTGTAATGCAGATAAATAAAATAGCTTGCTTTTGTTAGTCAGAGAATTTACATATACTAAAAGTTTTGTTTATCCTTTTATGAATTAATTTATGAACAGAAACCATTCGACCTATGATTTAGAACTAATTATTGGTTTCCTTTATAAGGTTTTTTAAATTCAACTCTATTTTCTGGAATGACAGAGAAGCCAAAATCAAGCCAATATGGTAAGGAGCAAATCCTTTTACTTTCTTGCTCCAAAGATCTTATTATTTTCAGTGGCAAGACAAGTGAGTAACACATGAGGATGTTGAACTAAAGTTGTAAGGAGTGACAACGACTTTTAATTTTTTATATAGAAATAGAAATCGTGCACCGCGAAGACGAGTTCAGTGGAAAACTGTGAAAGTGGAAGTTATGTTCATGATTTTCAATTTTTTTATATGCAATTAGAAGTCGTGCTCTAAGGAGTTGATGACTTTCAACTTGATGGTGTAAATAAAAAATCATGAAGGAGGAGAAGGAGGTTTTTTTTATATAAATTATTTAATTGTTATAGTATATTTCATCTTATATTCCAAAATAGGTTAAATATGTTTTTGTCCCTTAACTTTTAGTGAAAATTGGAATCAGTTTCTCTTTGAAACTTTGGACTAATTTAATCCTTATCTTTAAAACTGCATGAATTTAGTCTATTTAATCAAATTTTGTTAAGTTTATTTGATGTTTTAAATGCATTTCAAAATTCACATTGAAGAAAAAATGTGTTAAATACTGTAAACAACTCGAATGCTATCATGAAATACGTTTGAAATGTCAAATAAACTTAGCAAAATTTGGTTAAAAGGATTAAATTCTCATATTTCTAAAGTTGAGGGATTAAATTGGGTCAAAGTTTCGAAGAGGGACTAATTCCAATTTTCACTGAAAATTAAGGGATTAAAAACATATTTAACCATTCTAAAATTTTGTAATTAATATGTGTATATTTTATTTATTCATGTTAAGAAAATATATTTAATAAATAAGGGTTGAAGAAATTGTAAGTTTATGTTTATATTTATGATTGCACCCTAATGCATCACTATGGAAGGAATGATGAAGGGAAAAAAGGAGCTAAGACCAATTAGGTTTACATAATTGAGTTTTGACGCAAATATAAGATTTGTTTGAACTAGTTTCTCTAAGAAAAAAAAACACAAAAAATAAAAATGAAATTCCACTCTACAAAAGTTAAAATTAACTTATATATGAGATGTTTTTTAGAAGTTGTCTTGACATAATTTTTTTCAAGTTTTATTTTTAACAAGAACATAAACTAATTTTAAAGTTATGATTAAGTTAATTTGATTTTCATTCATATCTTTCCCTTGAAATTGAGATGGAGAAACTCATGAAAATGGTCATAAAAAATGTGGTTGAAATAGGAGACCTACTAATAAAAATCTTCAACTGTTTACACTTTATACCAATAAAAATAATTGCAAAAGAAAAATGCTGCTAAAACAAACAAAAACGATGCTGAGGTTGCAAAGAGAAAAGCATAAAATGGTAGGTTATGGTTAGTACGATGGCTATATATGCCTAACCAAGCGTCTGGCAAGCTTGTTCCAACTGTAGAGTCAAAAGGTTACGTAAAAAAGAAATGATATTTTGATATATAAAATTTTTATATTTATTTGATATATTTTTTATATTTTTTTAAATAAAAAAATTTATCTTTTTATAATTATTTTATTTTTTGTAATATGTGTGGAATTAATATAAATGTGTATTATTTTATAATAATAATTATTTTTAAATGGAAAAAAGGGTTTTGTATTTTGATGAGTCAAAGTAAAGCAAGAGTGTATGGTTGAATTGGAGTCTTAGTTTCCAAGTGATATCATTATTGTCGAAACAAAGCTGGTTGGCAATAGCAAAGGATAACATAAAAAATGCAAATAAGTTTGGTTTGCAGCACGATATTTTATGTTCTAAAGTTATTGATGTTGATTATGTTAGTGCATGGCTCAAAATTCCACATCAAATTCATGATCTAATTGTTTAACTGCACCCCACATTTTTTTAATCATTCTTAAACATGTTTGGAGTTTCTTAAATTTGATTTACGTTTGCTATTTTTTTTAATTTAATATTGATTTTCTTTTTCATTTTTTTTTTGTATTTTGAAATACAATCTTAATTTAGATGTCCGAACAATTTTGTATAAACGTTATCAAAATAAATATATGAAAACATGTTTCAAAACATTTAAGCGGTGTATTATGGAAATACATCATAAGACTGTTAAAGAAAAGGAATTTATTTGTAATTATTAGTCATTTATCATAAATATTTAATGCAAAAATGAAACAACTAATATAAACAATTTTTTAAATTGAAAAAAGTTAAATTTTTTTTAGCTCAAATCTAAACTTATTTCAAATTTAAAATAGTATTATGAGTAACAACAAGAGTAGTAGGAGGAGGAATTGTAGTAGTAACATGAGAAAAAAAAATAGTTGTAACAATAGTGTTAATATTTATTGACATAATAAATTCTAAAAGGAGGTGAGGGATAGAATGAATTTCCTAGACTATTTTTTCATAAGATTAAACTAGACCATTTAGTCAATAAATCAAACTCAAAACATTATAAGCAAATTTATATTAGTTTTTTCAAATTAAGAGGCATCTAACTTTCAGTTAAGACAATTGTTTAAGAGGTTTCATTAATAAAATAAATGATTATTTAAATACACAAACCACTATTGCTTTTATGAGTATCAAACTGCTTTTGATTTTATCATCTTAATATTTCTCTAAGACTAATACCTCAAACAACAAAAGAAAGAACTTTAAAGAGAGGACAAATTTAGTCTCACAATATAACTTCACAAAGTGAAGAATTACAAAAGTTTTCACCTAAAAAAACACTTCAAATCTAATGACCATTGGAAGGTTGTATAACAGGTGTATTTCTCGTTGTATCTTATGCTTTTTATCTTGATCTTGACGTCTTTTTATTGGTGTTCGAAGATGATTGTTGCTTTATAAAATATTTTAAGATTTGATAACATTGTTAGTTGGTCTTGTTTTAAATATCTTAAAATCTAGTGACTAAAAGCTTCATATGGAAAATCTTGATCTAAAAGAGCTTTTGTATTGTATTTGAAAGAAATAATTTAAACACATAACAAATATAATAATATAGCAATACTAAGATTTAAACATAGTTCAAAGCTTATTGTGTTTCACTTTATTTTCATTTTTAGTTTTATCATTATAAAAATATATACTTTTTATATAAAACTTTCTAAATTAGCTTATTTCAATATATATAAGTGTTTATTGATTTTAAGAATGATTTTGATTTAAAAAAAAACAAGTATTATATGTCAAACATTATGATGAACATAATTTAAGATGATTAATTTGACAATCATTAAGGATAAACGAATTGCTTGTTCAAATAAATTGAAAACTTCATCCAATGAGCTTTTCTTAAAGAAAATGGACTAATATTTGAAGCTAGTACAAAACACACATGTGCAATTTCATGATAATAAAATATGTATATAAAACTATATGGTGTGTTTTGTTTGATTCCTTGTACATATGATTTGATAAAATTTTCTAACAATCTAGTGAGCTAATGAACTTATCACACGGATCATGTCCTCTAATTTGTCTTCATCCGGTCGATCTTCTTCCATGGTGGAATCAATAACATTTTCAGTTTGGGAGTCAGTTGGAAAGTGAATTTCTTCACCGTGCCATATCCATGTTGTATAGCATCTTAAGAAACCATCACATATAAGATGTTCTCTAATTTAGGTTGCGTTCAACTTTCTCCCATTCAAACAGTTCACACAAGGACATCTAAACTTTACTTCATCATCACTTCTCCCCTCATTACGTTGCGCAAATTGTATAAATTCCTCTACACCTCTCTCGTACTCAACACTAATGCGTGGTAAATTAATCCAATTTCGATCCATTCCTAAATATTACAAAATTACAATTATACAATTTTCTATATAAAATTATCAATTCAATCAATTCAGTCATACAATCATACAATTAATTTTATAAATATATAGTTATATATATATATATATAATTTTATTTATGACTTTGAGTTTTATTTCCAACAAAATTAAAATCCTTGTTAAAATTATATATGCTTCGGTCAAAATTGTTCTTCTAACTTGGTGTATAACTCTAACAAATTATGTATTTGATGGTGTGGACTAAAATTAACAAATTTTTTTATTTTACATTTAAATGTTTTTAAAACAAAAAATTCCAATAAAAACCCAACTATCACAATCACTAACCAAATTACAACAGGATTTTGAAAATTCAAATTAATATAACCAATGGTTATATCCAGCAAACTAAAAAATTTTATTCAACCACTACTAAACATTTGATGTTAAACAAACTCAAAAACACAAAAACTCAAATACAATAGTTTGATTAACTTACCGTGATAGGCAGCACCAAAGATAGTGGGGGCGATGGCAGCAGCGGCTACGAAGGTGAGAAAGGCAGGGACGACCACGTAGGACTTGCGGCGGCGACGCTAGTGGAGAAAAACGGTGGCGGCGAGGTTGAGGCGCAGCGGCAGACGCGACAGAGAGGAATGACAGGCGCGGCAGAGGCTGGCTGACGGAGAGACCAAACTTTGCAAATGGGGCGCGACCGAGGAGAAGCTCTGAAACTGTTTTGTGCGAAGTGTAGAAGACGAAACTGTTTGTCTGTAAAAATATTTTAACCTTGAGCATCTACTGCAGTTCAACACTTACCCGCTGTAAAAGAGACGCATATACCGCGGTTGTACACATAACCGCGGCCTAATCTCCCCTTAAAAATTTAAATTTCATTCAGATAACGGCATAGGCAACGGTTCCCCCCCAACCGCGGCCTATTCCCTGCCGTTCTGAATCCCTCAACTGGCTTTTGGGGAATGACAGAAGGTGACAGGGGGAATATGCCACGGTTCTCTGGAAAACTGCAGCATATACCCCTCTACCTTCTGACATTCCCTGTCATCCCTAACTGCCTTTTGGGGAATGTCAGTAGGTTGCAGGGGGAATATGCCGCGGTTCTTCAGAGCAACCGCGACATATTCCCCCTGCAACCTACTGTCACCGCGCACCATTATGCTGCGGTTTCTGATGAACCGTGACATAATGTACGCTGTATAAACCCTATTTTTTACTAGTGCGAATTGGTGAACAAACAAGTAGTGAGTAATTTCCATGCACTTTGCCACAAGATTTCACATGAGTTGAACCACCCAATGGGTCCTATGGTTCTTAGCAATTTAGTATCAAAGGAATAAGAGAAGCCAACACTCTTGATCTTTGCTTAACTAGCATTCATGTTCATATATCATAAGGATTTAATATTTGACATGGAGGACACATGGTCCGCTTGAGTAAAAGGATTGTCCTTGCTCCTTGTTAGTAAATATAGTTAGCATGTGAAAGTGATTTTTCGGTATTGGATGTGACTAAGATACTCCTGGTTGAGGTGTTGCCTGAGGATAATTTTGGGCTTGGGGTTGAGTAGATCGATTTTTGATGAGAGTTCTAGTGATAGGGGTGATGAAGTTCTTGCTTCACTATTCCATTTTTAGGGTTGGTGGAATGATGGGGATACAACAACACAACAACCAAGGATACCAAATATGTATCATAAATACTTCCCCAAACTTGTAAGACTTTGTGAGAACCAACGACAATAGAAAATAACAATAATAGCTACAAAAAAGAACAATCATATTTTTAATGTGGAAAAACCCTCTTAATGTGAGAAGTAAAAACTCATAGGCATAAACTAATTATTCAAGCTAAGATCAAATATGGGTACAAGAGAGTCAAACTAAAAGTATAAACAACTGCTTACAATCAGTAAATACATCAAAATAATAATCCTCTTAAATTTGAAAAATAAAGAGAAACCTAAAATAGAGTAACAATGTGAGACTGATTTTTCCAACCATAAACCTCTAATTGACAATTCCAATGTTAAAATGAAGAACCATATGTCATGAATCTGTTATCAAAATTTTAGCTTAATCCAATGATTAATAAAGTGGAAATCATAATTCTATCGAGGTAGCTTGATAAATATGCCAACAAATTTCCTTTTTTCTTTTTCTCTCCTAAAGACTACAAAATTGTCCTTTATTCTAAACTTAGAAGACTCTATCCACTTATGTTAAGTGAGATAAAATGAGTTTAACTTGTTTGAACTTTTTAAACACACTTGAAAGTCTAACCAAATAAGTAATTGATCAAAATATTTCTTTTAACTATGAGATCGATACTTGACTAGAAGTTGTTTATAATCAAACCTTTTAACCATATATGTATAAAACAAAGAGCTAGCCACATAAAACCATTAAAATAACATATAGAAACTCCGCATGATTGTAAAAGAGAGGGTGAATAAAGGAAGCTAATGAAGTTGGAAGATAAGGAAGGCACAAGTTTTAAAATGTTTTGTACAAGATGGATGACAAAATACTCATACAAAAAAAATTCAACTCCAACTAAATGATAGTAAGAAATTAGCCATAGAAAAGTGGTTATAAAAATTCAACCTTAGAGATAACATAAACATGTTGCCTATAATTGGTAGACATATTAAAACTCATTCATTTTATAAATTGGTTCACTTAACTAAATCTACATATTCCAACTTTATGTTATGTTTGTTTACACTGATAGAAACTTTGCAAGCAATTAAATGTAGATAAAGTTAGAAAAACGATAGACAATAAATTACAAAAAAAAAAAATCAATAAAAAGTTCTTCATCCAACTCTGTTCTATCTAATGTAAAGAATTGCAAGAAAGTATGTGATTCCCACTTTTCTACTGAACTCTTAATGTATGGGCTAACACCAATTGTTGTGATTCATATTGTCTATTCTCTTATTGTTTTGAAATGATTTTAGAAATGAACCAAGTTATTTTTCTAAGGAGACCATCATTGGAGTCAATCAGTGAGCAAGGTTATATATTGATTCCTTTAGCATTTATAGTTGATTTGACAATTAGAAAATTACGGGTGGTTTTGATTTTTGTGTATATTTTGATGACTAAAATAGTCAATGTGAGAGAAGGATTAAGGGTAGATTATGCTGATGATACAATCACCTAAACTCTGATGTAATGGTTACTCCAAAGCGACATCTTGGTGTTTTACTACAATATGAAGGTTAATGTAATATTTGGATTTAATATGTAGTTTTATGTACAAATAATGTATTAAATATTACTAGACAATTTAATGTATGAAATGAATTCCATTTTATTTATTGATTATAAATTGAATTTAAATTGATTATAAATTGATTCTAATACATGATATATTGATTATAAATTGATTGAATGAGATGATAATACAAAGAGATTGATTGTATGTCAAATGTAAACAATATTTCTTTTTTTAAATTAATGGACATAGAAGTCATCTTATGGCAATGATGACCACATTTATATCCAACTCCAACCAAGTTTTGTATAACTCTTGCTGCAAAAATGGATGGGAACCAAATGCCAAATAAGTATGGACCTAAGGCTAATGTTTTGCATAGCGAGGTCAACACAGCTCATGACATCAATTCTTAAGTGGAAAAATAATCTTTTAAAAATTAATGGACATACAAATCATCTTAAGGCAATGATGACCCATTTATATCTAACTCCATCACCAAGGAACCAAGTTTTGTATAACTCTTGCTGCAAAAATAGGTGGGGACCAAAGGCCAAATAAGTGAGGACCTAAGACTAATGTTTTGTACAGCGAGGTCAACAAAACTCATGACATCAACTTTTAAGTGGAAAAATAATGTTTTAAAAATTAATGGACACATAAGTCATCTTAAGACAATGATGACCACAATTATATCCAACTCCATCACTAAGGAATCAAGTTTTGTATAATTCTTGCTGCAAAAATAGATGGAGACCAAAGGCCAAATAAGTGGGGACCTAAGGCTAATGTTTTGCATAGCGAGGTCTACAAAACTCATGACATCAATTTTTAAGTGGAAAAATAATTTTTTTAAAAATTAATGGACATTCAAGTCATCTTAAGGCAATCAATACCACATTTATATCCAACTCCATCAAGATTTGTATAACTCTTGCTGCAAAAAATAGGTGGGGACCAAAGGCCAAATAATTGAAGACCTAAAGCTAATGTTTTGCACAAGAACTAGGTCAACACAGCTCATGGCATGAATTTTTAAGTGAATTTTTTTTAAAAAATATTAGTGGACATATAAGTCATCTTAATGCAATGATGACCACATTTATATCCAACTTCATCACAAGGAACCAAGTTTTGTATAACTCTTGCTACAAAAATGGTTGGGGACCAAAGGCCAAATAAGTGGGGACTGAAGGCTAATATTTTGCATAGCAAGGTCAACACAACTCATGACATCAATTTTTAACTGGAAAACTAATTTTTTAAAAATTAATGAACATACAAGTAATCTTGATCACATTTATATCCCAAGGAACCAAGTTTTGTATAATTCTTGCTACAAAAATGGGTGGGGACCAAAGGTCAAATAAGTGGGGACCTACGACTAATGTTTTACACAACAAGGTCAAAACAACTCATGACATCAAGTTTTAAGGGGAAAAATAAACTTTTAAAAAGTAATGGAGATACAAGTCATCTTAAGGCAATCACAACCACATATATATCCAACTCCAACAAGTTTTGTATAACTCTTGCTACTAAAATGGGTGAGGACTAAAGACCAAATAAGTAGGAACCTAAAGCTAATACATTGCACAACAGCTAGGTCAACACAACTCATGACATGAATTTTTAAGTGGAATTTTTTTAAAAGAAAAAAAATTAATGGACATAAAAGTCATCTTAAGGCAATGATGATCACATTTATATCCAACTCCATCACCAAGGAACTAAATTTTGTATAACTGTTGCTGCAAAAATGGGTGGGGACCAAAGGCCAAATAAGTGGGAATCTAAAGCTAATGTTTTGTACAACGAGGTCAATACAACTCATGACCAATTTTTAAGTGGAAAAATAATTGTTTAAAAATTAATGGACATACAAGTCATCTTAAGGTAATGATGACCACATTTATATCCAACTCCATCCCCAAGGAACCAAGTTTTGTATAATTGTTGCTACAAAAATGGGTGGGGACCAAAGGCCAAATAAGTGGGACCTAAAGCTAATGTTTTGTACAACGAGGTTAACACTACTTATGACATCAATTTTTAAGTGGAAAAATGATTTTTTAAAAATTAATAAACACGCGAGTCATCTTAAGGCAATCATGACCACATTTATATCCAACTCGATCACCAAGGAACCAAGTTTTGTATAACTCTTGCTGCAAAAAAAAAAGGGTGGGGACCAAAGGCTAAATAAGCGGGGAGCTAACTGATGTTTTGCACAGTGAGGTCAACACAACTCATGATATCAATTTTTAAGTGGAAAAATAAGTTTGAACTTAGGTTTCTAGTTTTGCACAACAAGGTAGATTGACTTCTAAATAAATGTATCCAACTTAAAAAATTGAGTATCTTGTCCATACATCATTAATTTCAACAAGGTTGGTTTATCATGAACAAAACATAGATCCTTAGTCACAAAATGAACTTCAAAAGGAAAAAATAAACCTGCATTATACCTTGGGGGACCAAAGTTCAAATAACAGGGGACTTGGGTTACTAGTTTTGCAAAAGGTAAATTGACTTCTAAATATATGTTAGCAAATTAAAAAATTGAGTATCATGTCCACACACCATTAATTTCAACCAAGTTACTCTATCATGAACAAAACATAGACACTAAGTCACAAAGTGATATTCAAAAATAAAAAATAAACATGCAATACTCTTTAGGTGATGTTGATAACTTAGTCGAAAACATGTATGCTATGCACAGTCATCATAGAGAAGGGATATATGAGAACATAACACCCTACTAGGTTTTTGATTTTATTATTATTTTTTCTAATTTGTTATTATAGTGTAAATTACGATTTATTTTTAAAGTGATTTACTAAAAGTGTTATTTTTGTGATATGGCAAGCTTTGGAGTAGGAAGTGGAAAGATCAGACTTTGTAGATTTGTGACCCGATTGGCTAAGACCATTACTAGACATATTGATAGTGAGAGGATATTAGTCTAGATAAATTATTATCTGGTAAATGGTTAGGCCCAGATGCTATTAAGTACGTGGGCATGTTAACAAAATGACATGTTTATATTCTTAGTCAGTCATGGGATGATGTTTAAGAGACAGAGAAGAACCTGTTATAATAAAATATTGTGGTAATTATGCAATTTATGTTAACATTACATGTTCCATATGTTTACTTAAGTTATTAATGTGTCATATATTTTGTTTTTGTAGCAAAATTTTGAGATTAATATGAACAAAGGTAGTTTGGAAGAAGGTTTTATCTACCTTAGTCAAGTGCTAGAAGGACTTCAAGACTCTCCTAACATGAGAATGTGTTTAGAAAGTACAAAGGTGATAATCCATGCTTGAAGTACTAAATGATCGAGGAGGTGTGAATGTAATTTCGTGCATCTCGATTGGATGAGTCCATGCAAGTTTGTATTTTATATTTATATTTTAGTCACACAAAATATTGTTATCAACCACTGTCTTGTTTCCTAATGTATGGTAGAAGAAACATGGTACCGACCCAACAAAGACAAAAGACTTCATGATGACCACCACCTATTGTCATGAGGTGGGTATGCATTGTTGGAGAAATGTTTGAGGAAGTCTAAAGTAGAGGCTACAAGGCTGAAGTCTATTAAGCTATTAGATCTTCCTCCTTGCTATAAGATGTGGAAGGCCGCTCAGACTAGGCCCAATAGGCAAATGACTTCACAATTAACTCAACTCATACTTAGAAAAAATTGTAAGTACAAATACTAAACCCGAAATCAAATTCATTATGAATATGTTTATGATTAAACTTGAGTATCTATTTGCATGATTCCTTAGTTGAGCAAACTATTCAGGGTTCGTTTGTTCCATATGGCCCCAATGATATACTTATCATGACCATTGGAAGACTAAACACCCATGTCATGTACATGGCACAACTATTTCATGGGGACTTCAAGATTACTTCGTTCTACCACAATGGATAAGTATTGAATCCTTAAGTCAAGATGCCATATGAAAGATGGGGATGCAATTTAAAGAAAAGTTTAAACAAAAAATGAATGAAACAAAGGAATCTATAGAGCAAAAGTTTGAAGAAAAGCTCATGCCCTTGGTTGGGAATAAACAACTGACTTAAGGAGAAGCCAATGAAGTTCCTAATTGAGTTCGAGTCAGAACAAGAGGCTAATGTTCTATAGTAAATCACGCTAAAAAAATAATTCAATGAGTTATATGCTGATGAAGATCCCCTATGTGTGATTGTAATGGGACAACAATTAGAAGGAGGGTTAACCATCCATGATATTTCTTTACAACTAAAGTTGACACGTATAGTGGTCGATAAAGTCTCTATCTTAATACTTGAGTGCCTTTGCCAACTACAAAGGTTCAATTTGTAGTAGATGCCTTAGCCATATTTTTGGCTTGGCTTAAAAGACTAATCCTGGCATACATGAAAATAACATGTCTTCTTTAATAATTTTTTTTATAATTTATAAATAAATGAATTCAATTTCTGCATATAATTATTTCAGTTCTCCCATCATCAAAATCAGGTGCAAGACCCTACTATTGATGAAGATGATGACATGACACTAGAAGAGGATTATCCTCTTTCAAACCTTATGAAGATATTGCCTATGTTGAAGAGAAGAGGAATAAAGCTACAATGGGACTTCAAAGTATTTGGACTCAAAGCTGTTGTCCCCTTTTACATTTCCTTTTCTTATGCATTGGAGGTGGTTAATGGAGAACAAATGTTAAAAATTTCTATAATCTAACTATAATGTATACAAGTAGTAATATGTCTTCTATATTTACCATATTAAAATGACCATATTTAACTTATTATTCGTTATTTAGGTATATGGACACAATGAGTATGGAGTAAAACCGATCACAAGTGTATGGATTTTTTTAGCCCCAATCTATTGAAAAATTTAGCAACACAAATGTTCAAATCCAACAATAAATGCAAACATGGATGACCACCTTACAAAAGCTTGTTTACTTGGCTCCATATTAGTCTTATTGAGTGTAACTTTATGGTAATTGTTTAACTAATTGTTTCTATTTCATTGTAAGTTTCATTGGCAATTAATAGAATTAATTCCTAAAGATTGCCTAACTATCTGGTTATGTTCTCCTCATAAAAAACCCAACAAGGAATTAAATAACTTACTACAAAAGTAATGTTACAACTTTCATATCATCCAATTAGTATATAATAATGTGTCTTCAATTTTACAAGGATTATGGATGGGACAAACATTTGATGTCAAAGGAGTAGACAAAGACAAGTTGTTCAAATTGTACATATCCTAATGTTAGACATAATTTAATCTTTAAATTATTTATTTTGTGTAGAAGTTGTATGATATTAATTTTTCCATTTATTTTTGTGTAATAAGAAGATTAGCTCATTTGAGTGTGAGTCCTATATTGAATGCAAATGATCATTTTCCAAAGAATTCATCAAAATTAAACAAGGGTAAATACTTATAACTTATACATGAATTCTATGATTTGAGGAATTCTATTAAATGATAAAATTAAATCAGTGTTTTAGTTATTCGATATCTCTCACCTATATCATAAGAGGACATGATCCAAATAAGAAAAAAGTGAACAAATTATCTCCTTTAAACATAGATTAGGTTTTGATTAGCTTTTTGTTGTAAGTTATACTATATTTTTTATTCAATAAATATTTATTGACTTTGAAAATGTTCATTATGTATTGAAAATGTTATATTTGGAATATATATTTTGTTTTGAATAATTTCTTTTATTAAGTTTTAATTTTGTGTCTAAATCAAATTTTAAAAATAAATAACGTAAGAATTTTAGTGTGTAACACACGTAAGTTTTACATAGTTAAAATAAAATTCCAAAATTTTTGCTTAATATTTTCTACCAACAGAAATAAATTTACGTTAAAAATATAAATTAACGTAAATTAATATATTTGAAATATAAAAAATCTAAAATAATATAGATAAAAAGGTTTTCTTTGTGTTGGAGTGTTGAAATTGATAAATGGAATGTCTTGACTTAAAATAGTGGTAAGATAGATAAAAAGCAATCGGTAATCCCAAACGCATTAAGTTGGATACCGTTAGTGGCTTAATTAGTGGAACAAGATACCAAATAATGCTATTTATGGTTATACGTAATGATGTGAGGTTCACAAAGATCATAATATCTTGCCAAAATTGTAGAATTCGTGTTTATCATTTAAAGACGAATAATTTAATTAGTTTAAATGATAGCCAATGATATACTCTACAATTATATTTATATATTTATACACATCTTCTGCACACATATTGATTCTCTTTTAAATAATTTCTTCACTCTCATAATAAATCTAACATATCTGATTCTAAGTATCCAAGTCTACGTACTAGCTCTGTATCATATCTTTACCACAACCAAGTCGTATCTTTACTTTCCCCTTTCCTCTTTTTTTCCACGAGATACTCTTTATTATTATGCAGATTTCATAACAAAATATGATTTAAGATATCAGATTTCGAGAGTCAATTATATATAGGAAAAGGGTTAATATTATAACATCTCTCATAAGATGCTATTTTAATTAAATATGCAAAAAGATGTTGTTTTTCTAAATGTTTATTCTTTCCAATAAATAAAACTAAAAAACATTATAAAAGAATATATATATATATATATATATATATATATATATATATATATATATATATATATATATATATATATATATATATATATATATATATATATATATATATGTTTATGTAGGGATTTGTATAGGACTCAGAGGCGTACCTTTCTGATGTGACTTTCCTGCTTTCCAATGTTCGAGTCGTCTGTTTCGTTCGCTTGCACTTGTGACCAGGGGGAAGGTACCTGCAAAAGGCATCCGACGCTCAAGTTAGGCATGTTTAGTTTCTGCTTAAAATTGAATATTCAATGTTTTGTGAAAATTTTATCACAATTGAGTGTTATGAATCTAATAAAACGTACCAGACTTTTGGTTCCGACCTTATATTTATAAGTCATCTCATGGATTCTAAACTAGCACATATCCAATAAAATAAAAACAAATTTACCTTTAGATTCGGGTAGTTACTCATAAACAACTTATCAATATCTTTAATTAGATATCTTTGATTATTTTATCATCGACTGGACTATTGGCCCAATAATAACTTAAACACTGGCCCAACATCAATAAAATCATTTGACCTGGTTGACCATTGTTGATATAGCAAATGTGTCGAATGGTCCTGAGGGTTAACCATTCGATCTATACCATACATATGCCCCCCAAGTCCGAGTTAACGATTCGACTTTAACCAAGGTTAACTATAGGACTTATATGAGCTTGAGAGAGGTCGTTCTCATTGTATTGAGGAAGTTGTTTTCAATGTGCTTTAAGTCGTTGCTCTTCTCTGGATCAAACGGCGTAATCTAGGATGTGTGGCGACTAATGAGAGCTCTTTTTATAATTTTTCCCATGTTGAGTAGAGGCACTAGAAGTTCTCTTTGGAACTTTTTTCTAGGCCGAGCAGTAGACCCTAGGATTCTGCTATCAGCACAAGCTAGTTTAAGCTAAAAAGTCGGACAACCAATCAAGCGAAACCACTTGTTATTTGAGTGAACGTTTGAAGCCCAAAATGAGACATTTACAATAAGAGGTGCTCCTATTGAGCTATTGTGCTTTACTGCAAAATAGACAAGAAGGTGACCATAATAACATTAATAGACACAATCCTAGTGGACGAGAGTGTCAGCCCTCGGGGACGCCCATTACTTCGTATTTTTTCGACCTAGGAGTTCTTTTTGGAACTTCCTAGTAGACGAGAGTGTCAGTCCTCAGGGACGTCCATTACTTTTCGATTTTGGACTAGGGGGTCCTGGAGAACATTCCCTAGACTAGGGGTTCCTAGAGAACGTCCCTAGGTTTCTTTGTATTAGGTGTTCCTGGAGAATGTCCCTAGGTTTCTTTGGACTAGGTGCTCATGGAGAACGTCCCTAGGTTTCTTTGGATTAGGTGTTCCTAGAGAACATCCCCAGGTTTCTTTGGAGTAGGTATTCCTGGATAACGTCCCTAGGTTTCTTTGGACTAGGTGTTCCTAGAGAACCACTAGTGCAAAAACGCTGTTTAACGTCGGTTAATTTGGGCTTTTAACGTCACTTACACAACAGACGTCTATAAGGGTGACATCCATGGGACGTCAGAAATCCTCTTAACCGACGTCCATATAAATGTCGGTTAACAATATCCACCGACGTCCATATAGACGTCTACTTATACCCACACCGACGTCTAATTTCTCTATATAGACGTCCACCTATGCATAAAACCGACATTTACATGAATATATAGAGGTTTAAAATGACACTAACCGACGTCTATGTTCCTTATAGACGTCGGACCTGGCAATAACCGACGTCTAACAGAGGCGTTGTGTTTTAGTGCAGTTTTGATCCATACTTTTAGTAGCATTGTGCAACACTCTCCTCTCGCTAGTTTCCCCACATAAAAAGCTTGCGTCTTTTGAATCTTCTATGACATTTCAACCCAAAACCGAACCTGGGTCCATGACTACTTCCCATTATTCAACCGCAAAAGAAAAAAATTACGGTGACATGAGAACTAGACAAGGACCCAAGTTCCACTTTGGGTCGAGAAGCCATAGAAAACTCAAAAGTCGTCACTCTTCTTGTGAGGAAACTAGCAAAGGGAGAATGTTGTACTATGTTACCCAAAGAAAGGATCAAAACTGCACTAAAACACAACACAAAGAAAACAAATTTTAATCAGTTGAACGACAAGATAATCGATGAAAGACTAAATAAAGTTTAAACGGTGAGCATAAAAAAAAACCACGCACCTGGGATGCAAGAGAGAAATAGGAGGGGAGGAAGACGAGAAACAACAATAGAATGCCGAAAAGAGAGAAAAAGAAGAGGTGTGGCAAGAGAAAAAGGAGAAGAGGAAGACGATCGATATCAGAAACTGAATGCTGCGAAGAGTTGCGGTGTATTTAAAATGGAATTGGGCGTCGGTTATTCTCAAGAAACCAACGTCTATAGACGTCAGTTATCCTACTAAAGTGACGTCCAAGTGAACATTTAAAATTTACATTTTGATTACCCATTAGACGTCGGTTTCTGTCAGGGGAACCGACGTCTAGAGAGCTGAACCGATTGACGTTTGATATCCTGTCAGGGATGTTCACGATTGTTGGTATGGGGCTCTGACGTCTATAATAACATACACGTCGGGGCCCTAAATAGTCGACGTCTCAGGCCCTCGAGTTTTGTAAACATAATTATTACAGGTATAATAGACATCGCGTAGCCCGAAAAGCCGACGTCAACATTGAAGATTTTTTGTCTTTCCCGCCTACCAGACATGCCTTAGACGTCGGATTTGGACTACGGGACGTCTAAACGTCTGAGAATTAGGTGAAAACCATTAAATGCAGCTCAGTAGACGTCGGGGGTGCTGCAGTGCCGACGTCTTGAAATTAATAGACGTTTGTTTTTGGATAAAACCAACGTCTAGTTTACTAGGCTATTTACGATAATGTCATCGTTCGCTCCTATACGTCGGATTACACGCAAACCGACGTCTTATGGGTGACGTTAAATAGCATGTTTGCACTAGTGAACGTCCCTAGGTTTCTTTGGATTAGGTGTTCCTAGAGAACGTTCCTAGGTTTCTTTGGACTATAAGCTCTCATTGGCCAAGTGATTCGTGTGCAGAATCTTATTAACTATACCGAAGGAAATTAGTACTCTGAATATGAATGGTCAGAAAAAGTGTACACAACCAAAATTTGATGTAAGAGATGTACCGAACAATCCTGAAGGTTAATTATTCGATCTATGATATATACCATACAATAAATATATATATATATATATATATATATATATATATATATATATATATATATATATATATATATATATATATATATATATATATATATATATATATATATATATATATATATATATATATACCGAAGATTAACTTTAGTCCACAATAAAAAATAAAAAATAAGTTCTAAACAACAAAATGTTTCAACAATCTATTTGAAAAATGATTTGATATTTTAAGGTGAATCTCACATTTTCGGTTATTACTCCTACATATCTTCGTTCATAATGAATAATCAATTAATCATTTAATTCTTAAAAAAAAACTATTTGAAAAATGATTTGTTTATTTACTTATTTTTTTTTATTTTTTTATTTTTTGAAAACTCTGTATTCAAATTTAATAAATGACGAATTTACCTACTCTTAAAGAAAGATTTCGCCAAACCCCATAAAGGAACCATGGAAAACTAATTAATTAAATAAAAGAACTTATTATATATATATATATATATATATATATATATATATATATAAATTTTGAATATATAAAAGAAAAGAATCCTTTCATTTTTTTTATTTTCATATTTCACAGAAGGGGAGTGTCAAAAGTAAAAAAAAATATCGTGGAGACATAAAAATAAAGTAAAAAATAAAAAATAAAGACAAATGTAAAACCTAAAAGGTACAAACGAAAAATTAAAAATACAAAATAAAATAAGTAAATAAATAAATAAAGTAAAATAAAAATGAGTATGTGTGAAAGAAAAAAAAGTATCCATAAAAAAACTGTGGCTACCATTTAAGGATAAATGAAGGAGAAATCGACATGCAAAACATATAGAGTCAAATATATAGTGGTCATCCATTCTTAAACCATGCAACAATTATATTATGCAAAGAAAGACCCATGTCTGCAGGAAAACCAAAAATACCGAAGACATAGACAACAATACCCAAATAATGAGGAAGAAAGTAATGAATACCATACATAGATTTAGTATTAGAAAGGAAAGCCTTGACGGATGACTGTGTTACCTTTGCGCATCCTTCTCTAATAATTTTTTTGTTTTTCTCTCTAAGGTATTTGCTTTCTCCTAAGGTAGATATGTTTGTCTGGTATATGATTATTCGACACGTTATTATTATATTATATTATTTTTTTTATTTCATTATATAGCTTATTAATTGAAATAAGCTAATTTCATTACTTTTTTTTAAGATAGATTCATCGTCGGTTATCGTTGGTTATCCATAGATTATTGTTCAATTGGTTATTGCTTGGGTTGCAAATTAATTAAAATATATTTTTAATTAATTTGAGGGCGATCTTACAATCAACCAAATTCCCAATAAAAAAACAAGACCTTTCTAGATTATTTACAATAAATTCAACCAAAATACATTCTCAATTAAATCCTATTGTGTTTAATCATGACTACTTTTAAATCTTCTAACTAAATTAAAAGTTAATTAATCAAAGTAAATTCTCAATTAATTATTGTTAAAGTTATTACCACTAATCAAAGTACATTCTCAATTAGTAGTACAAACCTGTTTAATCATATGAAAGCTCCTAAATTCAATCAAAGTAATGAAACCTAGAAATCATTGAACTCATGTGATCAATATGCATGTAGATTCAAACATCTTATGATGCAAAAATTTACTTTAACGTGATTGAGAGAGGAAAGACATAGAAAAAGGATAACTCAAATCAATAATCAAAAGAAAAAAAATACATCAATTCAACTTAACCTCAAAATCCTTAATGAAATTACAGTGGAATAGCCTTATAAGCTTAGCCCTCCATGAATGGAATGAAATTCATGGTCAAATAAAATGAGAGGAGTGGTGGATGGTTGCTTCCCAACAGAAGATTCTGAGTGAATGAGTAAGTGTTGTTTCTCCCTCTCCTGGGTCTCTTTATATAAAACTTGATTGGACTTGGATTATGAATATTCTGTTGATAAAATCATTTATCTTGTACTG
Source organism: Vigna mungo (assembly GCA_036885675.1). NCBI lineage: Eukaryota > Viridiplantae > Streptophyta > Magnoliopsida > Fabales > Fabaceae > Vigna > Vigna mungo. Next base: position 10,107,462 of record CP144692.1, on the reverse strand, counting down.
TAATATCTACCAAATATTTAATATATCTTATCAAAATATTTAGTAAATATCTCCAGTTAATATTCTCACATATAATTAAATTAATTATATCAACAACTGAATTTTCTCTTTAGGCCGTTCTTAATTTTTCAAAATTGCACATAAGCCTTTAAAGTTTCAATATTTTCACTTTAACCCCTTAGTTGACCAGACTTGACCAACTATGACTAGGTTGACCAGATCATATTGTCCAATGAGGGACTACCATGTGGCAGTCCCTTCCCTACCCAAAATTAGGGTTTCTGATGCAAAGGGGGTTCGTGGTTTTTGCTTTAGGTTTCGAGTGGAGGTGTGCTGGTCTGATGAAGTTGATTTGGCGTTCCCTACGATTAGGGCTGGTGGCGTTTCGTAGGTTCCATGGAGAAAGCAACGCTGCCGTTAATGGCGCGATGAAGATGGTGGATCAATAGATTGCATAGGCTACAATGGAGATAATGGGTTTTGTTCGCAATTGGGTGACTCGCGAGAGGATTTGTGGTTGCTTCTAGGTTTGCTTCGATTGGAATTTTAGGGTTTTGATTGGTGGTTCAAATAGCTTTTGTTGTGTTCTCTAGGTTTGTAGGAGGAGGCGTGAAGGAGATTAAAGGATTCCCGTTTCTGTGGTGGTCGTTGGTTTTTCGCGAATTGGACTCGTGAGGCATGATGAAGATGAGTTCAATTTGGGTTTTTCTGTTTGGGGTTTTAGGGTTCATCGCGAATTGGGGTTGCTTTCTATGTTATGGTGGGGGAGATGAACTAATGCGATTCGCGATTGAGGAGAAGGGGGATGAAGGTTCTGTTGCATTTTGTGATTTGGATTTTCTTGATATTTCTGGGTTTGATTTTTGTTTCCAGGTTAGGGTGACACTTTGACGAAGGTGTATGGTGGATTCGTGGTTTTAAAATGAGGTTACAGGAGGTTCTTGGTTGGGTACGAAGGTTGTGCGATTTCTGTACTGGTGTTTGGACATCATAAAGTCTCTCATGATGCCATGTATTCACTACTTATGGTACTACTACTAGTTGAAAGGCCAATCTACAAATAATAGTGGCTTTGTCAACTACTAAACCATAATACATTACCAAGACAAAAGCTATGAAGGAAGTCATGTGGTTGAAAGATCTAACTAAGAAGTTGAGGATGCAAACAAGATTCTCATAGTCTATTATGATAGTAGTAGCAATATTGTTGTCTAAGAGCCAAGTCTACCATAAAAAAACTAAGTACATTTATGTGAAGTTGCATTTTTTGAGACAAAGAATTGCATGATGATTTATGAAGGTGATAAAGGTCTCAATAAATTATAATCCCTTTAATATGATCACGAAAGTGTTACTAGGTAGTAAGTTTTCACTACTTGGATTTGATCCAATTAATTGGTAATTAAGTCTACAATGGACTTAGTAAAAAATAAGTAACTCTTACTTATAAGAAGATATCAAGGTATAAAAATTTGAGAAGAGTTGGCATAATAAAATCTTATATATAAAAGGTTCATAGAACAATTGACATGTTTTTTATGATTTTGTAATATAGTAGAACATATGAACAGACAACTAGTATTATAGTGTCAACTAAAACTAGTAGAATATGCTAAAATCATCTAGTATCCACTTAATTTTATTATAAGAAACATTGCTCACATAACTTCTTAAATGAATATTGACCTGTCTCATGTGAGTTATGCCTATTTAAATGGTTTTAGTAAAATACCTATTAAATATCCACTATTAAATACTGTGTTGTATGGCTAGGCGGCCACGTAACTAGGACCAGACGGAAGAAGCCTTTGAGAAAGGGCGACCGATCACATATGTCTGAACCCGTGGATTTGGACAACATAAGACAAGGGTCGTTCGACTAGATAGGGATAAGGGCTTAACAGACAATCTCAACAGCAAAACATCTCCCAAGAGCTATTGCAAACCAAGGTTAAGAGTAAGTGTTAATTAGTGTGTAATGGGTCGAGATTGGGCTGTGATTAGGGTTTTGATAATCCTAAACTAATCTCAAAAATTATAAATAGAGGTCAAAGGTAAGAGGTAGGTGATTGCACTTACTGTGAATTTAAGACTTTGCTCTGACTACCGTCCAAATTAATTACTGACTTAAGCATCGGAGTGCCTTTGACAGGTACCCCCCGAATGGTTTGGAGCATTAGCAAGAAAGGACTTTGACAAAAGGTGAACAAAGTTACCCGAGCAAGCGAGCAACAAAGTGTGAAGGAGTGTCCGGTAGAGTTACTCGACCCTACACCTGAAACATTTTGGTATCCACCGTGGGGCCGAGTGATTCAGAAGACCCAATGACAACCACACGAAACATGAGATCAGAGGACCCGACAAAGATGACACTAGTGAAAAAACGTTGTTTAACGTCACCCATTAGACGTCAGTTTGCGTGTAATGCGACGTATAGGAGCGGACGGTGGCATTATCGTAAATAGCTGGTAAACTAGACGTCAGTTTTATCCACAAGCCGACGTCTATTAATTTCAAGACGTTAGCACTGCAACTCTCCGACGTCTACTGAGCTGCATTTAATGCTTTTCACCTAATTCTCAGGCGCTTAGATGTCGGGTAGACCAAATCCGACGTCTAAGACATGTCTATTAGGCGGAGAGACAGCACACAGAAAGCTAGCAGCCAACTGGGAAGACCCTTTCAAAATATTCGAAGATTTGGATGACGGAGCCTACTGGTTGAGTTATCCGGATGAGAGAGCAATACTGAACACTTGGAATGTCTCCCACTTAAAATTTTACTTCAGTTGAGATATAAGTCCATGTATGTATTAATGTCAATTAAATACTATGAGAAATTCAACTCAAATTACTAAGTTTAAATGCACAAACATCAAGTTGGTGAACGACGAGTTTCAAAGTGAACCACTACCACCTTAACCGAGTGGTGAATGACGAGTTCCCTAAAAGGAACTATTGTCGCTCGGACCAAAACTAAAGTCAATAAGAGAATTGATGAACGACGAGTCCCCGACCACTACCATTATCACTTAAGGTTGGCAAACGACGGGTCTTCACAAAGACCACTACCAACCTTAAAATATGAATGAAAGACGTTTCAAGCATACAAACCACATTAGTGAACGACGATATCAAACGAAAGTAACTCGATAACAACAAAAGTAAAAAGTGAATTTAGGCATTGTATTCATTGTCAATCGGGGTATACGAAATATGTTGATTGATCGGTGAAGCAAACACTTAACAAAGCCCGATGTTTGCCGACTGGCCATCTCTAAAAAAACCCTAATCGAAATCCAAAAATAAACACCTTCAATGCAAAAGGAAAAGGAAAACTATTGCTCATCGGCCTGCTGATCACCTTCAACATCGGTCAGGATCTCTCCCTGGTTGTTCGCCACTTCTGCCTCGGCTTCATCCATTCCAAGGTTGTCTAACATCTTTTCCAAAGGGACAAAGTTTCCCTTGTAAAGGTCCTTCATAATATCGAAACCTTTGGCCGCCGTATCGATGCCCAAGAGGAAGACCGCCTAATGAAGGGCCTTATTGAAACCCTCATCGTGCTTGATCACGACAAAGGTGTTCAAATCCTTAGTTGACCATCCGCCTCCCTCAACTTAGTAGCTAGGCTCTCATTGTTCTTATTCAACTCGGCCTTCTCAGCAAGCAACACTTGGTTCTTACCAGAGAGCTCATCCATCTTCACCTTCAGCTTCTTATATTCTTCGGCCATCTAATTGCCCTTTATCTGAACGGTCTTAACCTTCTCCACCACCTCCTTATGTTCCCGACGGGCTTCATCTAACTTCGCTAAAAGATCATTTTGATACTTCTCGCACCCCTCATGGGCGGTGGTTAGCTTTTGTAGTTGCGCACGAAGACCGAAGGCCACCTTCTTTTTTCTCAAGAAACTCTGTTTGGATCTCCTCGGTGTCTGTTATATCAGCAAAACTGGCCAGATACCAGTTTAACATGTGCCCGGGAAGAAAGATCCAGAGTTGCGTTCATTATTTTTTTTTCGGACATCTTCTCAAAGGTCGTCCGATCCGTCGAGTTCATGTGAACATTGGCTTTTTAGCCAATATGAATCTCGGTCCCGAACTGAGGAGTGCTTCCTTCTCGGCGGCTCCTCTTGGAAGAAGATTTCTCCCCTTCTTTATGAGATTTTTTCTTCACTTTTTCTTTCCCTGGCGGAGGAACGATGACAACAGCCGATGAAGGTTGCTCAAGGTGAACCACGAGGGTGGGCTGAGGAGTCTCGACCCTTGGTATTGTCTAAAGAGGGTCCGACCAACTCTTTGTTGGTTGAGTCGCCTGGCTCAACGCCTCCTAACAGGGATCTCGTGCTTTCGACGGTTCAGCACCCATCTTCTTTCTGGCTGAAAAGAAGGTACTTTTCTTTGTGGTGGGGGCGAACATGATTTCTGAAATGAAGACACAAACTTAACTAAGTTAAGAGTAAATCACGAAGTAAAACAATAAAAGGAAGGTACCATACTGAACACCTGTTTGTTGAATTTCTCGTGACCAAGGCACTCAATAAGGGCACACGTAGAGAGGCGACGAGACAAAATGTTAATGACCTCCACTACTTCAACCTCAGCTGAAGTCATGGAGCCAAGCAGCTAGGAGGCCATTTTACGAGGACTCTGTGTCCAATAAAAGGGGAACAACTAGTGGCCGACTTCGTCAAAGAACTCCGAACAACCAAACTCCTTTATCATTATCTTAAAATATTTAGTTTTAAACCCGTTGAAAGAGTCTGCAAATGGCTTACATAACTACTTCTTCTCTACGAAGATGAGGGACACCATCCTCGTTTGGCGATCGGGCAAACATTGAAGAAGTGGAGGAAGATGGGGTTGTAGGGGATTTTGATGAGTCGATATTTTATTGATTTCACTTAGTTTATTGTGTTAGAATTAATCAGGGAATTATGCTTAAATGTCCGGTATTTTCCCGTTTTTTCTAATTATGCTTAATTTGACCGAAAATTCTAATTTTAATTAATTTGAATATTCTGAGCTAATTATTTGCATTTTTAATTGCAGGGAAAATTTTGGAGATATATTTTGGAGCATTGGGATGGAGACAAATAAATTCAAGACTCTCAAATTAGACATTTTAAATTTTAGTTGTATTGTAATTTTATTTGTTTAATCATTTTGGACAAAGTTTTGCACATTGGGCCATTGTTAAAAAATTATGAGGGGCCCAAAATTGTAGGACACTTGTCATCCTAGGATTTTATCTTTTTAGGGTGGACCCCACCTATTTTAAGACACACAACCCTAGGATAGCAGGACATTCCTAATCTAGCCGTCATTCTCCTCTTGGCTTTTGGCTGGAAGGTCAGGGCACATTCTCGGAGACTTTGCATTTTGACTTGGCTTGGAGCATTTGGAAGGGCTGAAACGATGCAGAGGGACCTGGCTGGAACGTTGTGATGCCATGGAATTTTCTAAGTTGCTTGATTTTGGATGAATGAAGAGAAACACACTTGCTTTAACTTCCGTTTTGCTTGTCTATTTATTTTTATATTCTACAAATGCAATGTGGTTGTTGTGAAGAAATGTGATTGTGCATAGCTTTATCTTTATTCAGTTTTCTTTTATTATTGGGGGACAAGAATGAACATTGCTTTACTAGTTGAAAGGTCCTATCCTGCCCATTGTCCCATCATGTGATTAATTTCTCTTGCATTGAGTTGAAACTGTTTATCCTAGACACTTGAGAGAAACACTGATAGTGTGCATCTGTGAAGTTATGTTACTTTTGATTCTTCTCTTGAGCTGACTGATCATTTTGCCATGCTTGGAATTGCTTGGATGATTTCTGTGAGTATCTGCTTTCTTTGATTCTGTGTTCGATACTGTCTACTACTTTTCTTTGTCCAGATTTCTTGAGAACTATGTAATTATGTTTTTGTCTTTGTGAGTCTTGGTTTTCTGTATGCTGAGTCTGTGTCTCTTCCATGATGTCCGTTGAATTGTTCCCTGATTTGGGTCTTGATTTTGCCCAGGAGTGCAAAAGACTAAGTGTGGTCTATTTTGATGAGTCGATATTTTATTGATTTCACTTAGTTTGTTGTGTTAGAATTAATCAGGAAATTATGCTTAAATGTCTGCTATTTTCCCGTTTTTCCTAATTATGCTTAATTTGACCGAAAATTCTAATTTTAATTAATTTGAATATTTTGAGCTAATTATTTGCATTGTTATTTGCAGGGAAAATTTTGGATATATATTTTGGAGCATTGGGATGGAGACAAATAAATTCAAGACTCTCAAATTAGACATTTTAAATTTTAGTTGTATTATAATTTTATTTGTTTAAACTTTTTGGACAAACTTTTGCACATTGGGCCATTGTTAAAAAATTATGAGGGGCCCAAAATTGTAGGACACTTGTCATCCTAGGATTTTATTTTTTTAGGGTGGACCCCACCCATTTTAAGACACACAACCCTAGGATAGGAGGACATTCCTAATCCAGTCGTCATTCTCCTCTTGGCTTTCGGCTGGAACGCCCAGGGCACATTCTGGGAGACTTTGCATTTTGACTTGGCTTGGAGCATTTGGAAGGGCTGGAACGATGCAGAGGGACTTGGCTGGAACGTTGTGATGCCATGGAGTTTTCTAAGTTGCTTGATTTTGGATGAATGAAGAGAAACACACTTGCTTTAACTTCCGTTTTGCTTCCAGCGCTTTGCTTGTCTATTTATTTTTATATTCTACAAATGCAATGTGGTCGTTGTGAAGAAATGTGATTGTGCATAGCTTTATCTTTATTCAGTTTTCTTTTATTATTGGGGGACAAGAATGAACATTGCTTTACTAGTTGAAAGGTCCTATCTTGCCCATTGTCCCATCATGTGATTAATTTCTCTTGCAAAGAATTGGTTTAAATGTAGAATGGGAGATGTGTCCAGCCGCCATAACCTTCTTTTTTTTACTTAGCTTTCGTTAATATTGCTTGGATAGCAGCAACACGTTGGTCACGGGTTGGGGAATTAATTAGAAGTTCATTCCTTTTCCTTATTGAAGAGAAGCACACGAAAGCAATCTTTTCTTTCTCTCAAACGCTATTTTCAATGATGATGGATGAATGGGAGATATGTTGCTTCTTTAATTTCATTTGATTTTTGGATAGCTTTTGAGAGGCACATGGTAAGCGGTAAGGGCTCATGATACCACTACAATGCAATTAATTTTGATTGAAAGAAACATTGCATTTATTTTGGAGCAGGAGGTGTCACGGGTCTTGCTGGATTACTTTAAGCACATTCTTTTCCTTAGAAAAATTCCTTTAGCAAAAAGTGCGGTGATGACACAAGGTTTTTGGAGAAAGGATGAAGCGGTGGTACTTTAATTTGGAGATGCACATTTCATTTCTTTTCCATAGTTTTCTTTTTATCTATTATTTTAATGCTTGATCCAAGACTTTTTGCTTACAATTACGTTTAGTGTTGAATGCTTGATAACTTTTTAGTTATTTTGCTTATTAATCATTTGCTTATTTCAATGTTCTTCATCAATTCTCATTCCTTTGAATTCGTTCAGCATTTTACATTTAATATTTCATTCACCACTACATCATGCATTTACGTGTTGCCTTTTAATTTAATGAGATGAATTTTAGATTTCTTATTGCATTTTAATTAGTTCGCATATTTTATTTTAGGACTGTTCAATTTACTGTTTCTATGTTGTTTGTTATATTCAGTTTATTGTTTTCGTTTACTTTAATGATTTTAATTATGTTCGGTTTAATTTCCATTTTTAATTTAGTCTAATTTTGCTTTTATGAACCTTTCACAACCCCCCAATTCGTGTTTGACCTGATTCTCGAACCACATTTTGTCCTTGAGAGGCAACTTAGGAGTCATTTCCTAGCTATACTGCATTTCTAAATTGCAATCAAATTTGTGTGGGCTGCGACACCCATCAATTATACCTAGGGCGAAACACACTACCACAAAAAGCTACATGTTGGCCCAACCGTTCGGGTGCAACAGGGTTGGGGTGACATTCAGCTCCCGCAACATGACAGTTTGAAAGTTGGTAAAAGGGACATGGACGAACATCTAGAAAAAGAGATAAGTGTACACGAAGAAAAAGTCCTCAGCACCACCCCTCTTCCCATGATACATTCGCTTGTTTTCCTTATAGATTGACAGTCGGATCAAGGCGGCATCCTCCACATTACGCACCACACAGGTCTGGTCGGCTCATTCCAACAGGTCTTTCTTCGTGCGGATATTGGACCGCGATTAGGGTTTTGATAATCTAGGTCCATCTCATAAACTATAAATAGAGATCAAAGGTAGGAGATAGGTGATCATATTTATTATGAATTTAAGACTTTACTTTTATTACCGTCCGAATTAATTACTGACTTAAGTATCAAAGTGTCTTTAATAAGTATCTCGAACGGTTTGAACACTAGAAAAAGGTATTTTGACAAAACTTAAACAAAGTTATCCGAACAAACAAGGAACATAACGTAAAAGAGTGGCCGATAGAGTTACGCGACACGAAACAAATATATATCCATAATAACTAAACAAGAATAATCATATCATTACATACAAATATCATTAAATATATATATTTATTATATATTATAAATTTTAACTAATATCCACAATTAGACGCATGCTCGACATAATCTAATCGTTGAGGACACACCTTTAGGAGTGTATGATAAATGTGTAGACATAACTTTTTTGTTTTTTGTTTTTTTGTTAATGATATTCCGTTCAAGAAAATCTTCAATGTGGATGCAATCATATAAATAACATTTTGCCTCACTTTTCTTGTAATCAGCTAAAAGATATCTTAAACATTTAATTATGGGCTTCACGCACTTTAGTGACAATCCAACTCAACATAAATATCAACCTAAATTTTAGTGGGTTTTGTCATCAAGTTAACTCCAACTAGTTTATGATGGAAGAACTCACATATTACTCATCCAAAAATTCCATTAAAAAAATATTATTTTAAACTTTACTACACTGAAACGTATTCGAAATACGTTATTCAATTTTGTGAGCTTCTCCATTTCACATAAATTTAAATATTTTATACAAAAGTTAACACCAATTATAAATTATTAAGCAATTCCAATATAGAGTTATTTATAAAAGTTGTTTGATAAAATAAATCATTGGATCACGAGATGTGGAATTTCTTTTGCAAGTATACTTACTAAAAAAATGAATGCTGTAAAGGAAAAGTACTACTGAAAATGTATTTTAATTATTACGTTATATGTTAATTCCATAAATCATACATTAAATATTAGTATATATTAAAAATATTATTAGAGTGAATTTGTAGACAGGGTTTTTAAATCTACATAATATTATAGAATCCACAAAATTAAAATAAATAACGTAATTTAATTTGATAATTTTTTATAATTGAACTTAATAACACATTAAATTTTAAAATATATTTTCATAATTATTTCAATGTCACGTTATTTCTGACAATAAATACAAATAAAATCTTATAATTTGTTTGAATAGAGCTAAAAAGTTACATTAGTTGATGTGATAATCTCTTTTCGTTTATTGATCATGTAATAATTATTATTTGACTTACTTTTCAATTTGTAGTTAATTTTTGTTTAGTTTATCCTAACAGTTACATTTTTATTTTATTTAAGTTTTTCTAAGCAATTTTAGAATTTAAGTTAACCTCATTATTCTTTATAAATCTAGTTATAATTTTTTCTTATCTTTCGATTCTTGTTCTTTCAACAAATGTGAACTTTATGATATACTAACAAAAATGTTTTCATTAGATGAAGATAATTTATAAATATGTTTAAAATTACTTTAATAAATTTAAATTGAAATTCTTTACAAATTCCTAATAAAAAAACTTCACAAAAAAATATTTACTTTTAGTTGAAATAATTTATTTTCAATTATAAATTGTTTTTTCCAATTTACGTATGAATGTATTTTCTTAATGTTTATACTTCAGCAAAGAAAATACAATAGCATCATAATAATAAAAAGTGAAAACAGTAAATATCCCAAAAAAATACAATAATATCATAATAAAATTTTAAAACAGTAATTAGCAAAAAGGCCACTTGATAACCCTATATATTATTATCCCACTTCCTTTCATATTATTTAATGTAACAACATCTGGTAGATTAACTAGTAATTCGTGTGTAATATTAATTAGTTAAGAACTAAACTAAAAAATTTAACATCTACAAGCAAACTATGATGTATATTAAAGGAAAGTGTGTGTGTGTGTGATTATATATATATATATATATATATATATATATATATATATATATATTAAAGGAAAGGTAAGATAGGATCACATGTGATTCCATGTGGTGTTGATAATTTGATATGTATATTTATAATGTTTTGTTGTTTTGGGTGTCTTTTCAAAGTAGATTATGATCAAGGTTTTAGGATGTTGTGGGGTCATGTTACAAGTTTTAAAATTAATCTAATTTGTCTTTCGGCTTAAATAGTTTAAATTGGATAGAGTTATGTTCTGGCATGACTAGTGTTTCCAGAAGATCATTTATTAATAAGGAACTTTTGACTTTCATCCCTTAATATTAATATATTTTCAGTTTCATTTGTCTACAGTTTTATTAAGATTGTATGAAGTTAGTATACCTCCTCTCCATCCAAGGTGAAAAGTACTCCAAAGTTCAAGTCATTAAGATATTTTAAGTAATTATATGAATAAACAATGATTATAAGATGATCATACTTTCTAAGATAACATGCATTTATAGCCTTCTAAAAAACCAAGAGGTTAATGGATTTAGTTATAATATATGGACTTTGTTTATATCATATATCATCATATAATATCAAATATATACTTAAATATTCTTTTTTCCTTATTCTAAGAGGTTAATATTTCATATAGATCATACATTTGGATCTATATTTTTATTTGCAGATATGGACAACGACAATTCAATAATAATAATAATCTAAATTTGAAGTGAAAAAGTACATAAATAATAAATCCATTCAAACATCAACATAAGACCAAAATTTAAAAGTGAGTAAAATAATATAATCAAATGAACAATAAATATAATAAATATAATGGGCAAAGGTAAGAAACTGAGGGGTTGGAGGGTGATAATAAGTGTATTTAGACTTGTTTATATAATGGGTAAACTGATATGGAGGTTAGAAAGTGTAGAATTGGGTTTGGGTAGCTTATAGGAGTGAAATTGGGTTTTAAAGTGTCAAATTGAGTTACAACAGTGTTTTCAAAGTTTTCTCAAGGTTTGGAGGGTCCTATGAGTCTTTAAAAGTTGTGGGGTAATTGTAGGAAGTGATATGGAAAAGTCTGGTATCTTTTGATAGTGCCTAAGCGCCCAAATTGGGCGTTGAGCACCTGTTTCCAGTGGTGCCTGTGCTGAGCGCCAGCTCCTGGGCGTCTGGGTGCCACTAGACATCATTGCAATAGTTTTGGGGAGTTTATAGGGTTTTAGATATCCGTTTTAGACATTCTTTCGATCGTTTTGGAGGTTTTGGACTCTTCTAGAGCTGTTAGTGAATGTTTCAAAGTTGTTTTCCTTACATAAATATGATTATCAAGATGCCATGAAGAAATTGTGTTATTGTGTGATTTCTGATGACTTGTATGGGTGTTTCTATCTTTTTAATGTATGATCAATAGTCTCATGTATTGGTGTACTATATGAATGTGAAGTGATTTCAATGGTTTCAAAGGTATGGAAGAGAGTTCCAAGAAGGAACTTCTCAGTGGTGGTTTCAAGTATCATTAGTATGAATGCAGAGAGCTTAGTCATGGGGGTTATCCTAACACTTTGATGATCTTTCATTCTCAAGTAGAGAAGATTGACACATGCGGTGAAAGTAGTAGGAGGTCTTAGTCTTGGCTGCTTCCAGTATGATCCAAGGCGTGGAACAGACTAACCTTGTGAGTGTTGTAGAGTGAATCCCATTGGCAATGGCTTTGCAAAGCAGTAGAAGCCACCACAAGTGCACAACCTGCCATAGTTCGATATTCATTCTAAGTCCGGACAATCCAGTTAAAGTATGGTGTGTGAGATATCTTGAATCCACACTAGTAAAAAACTGACCTTTTACAGCGCACATTATGCCGCGGTTCACCAGAACCGCAACATAATACTGCGCGGTGGCATTTTCGAAATTAAAACCAACTTATAGGCCGTGGTTGGCCCAAGAATCGCGGCCTATTCCCCAGTCAAACATCTGCCCTTGAAGCCACGTCACAAAAACAATAAATTATTGGGGGAATATGTCGCGGTTCTGTTAGCAACCGCGACATATTCACGTGCAACGTTCTGACATTTCCCAATATTCAGCATTGCAATAAATTTGCAGGAGAATAGGCAGCGGTTGCTAGCAGAATCGTGACATATTCCCCTGCAACGTTCTGACTTTTCCCAATATTACATTGCACTACATTTGCAGGAGAATAGGCAGCGGTTGCTAGCAGAACCGCGGCCTATTCCCCTGGTAACGTTCTGCAATAAAGTTTTTGTAGGACAATAGACAGCAGGTGCCCCCAACCGCGGCATAAAGGTTTCTGCATATTTTAAAATTACCATTTCATTTGAATTTTTATTTTTTTTAAATGGGAATAGGCCGCGATTCCCAGTCCAACCGCGGTCTATTAGACACTATGTTCGCGGTTTTAATGTGAACCGCGGTAGTATCCCTTACTTAGATTAAAAATACTTTGATCAGTTACAATAGTGACACAGTCTCACTTTACATCCCCTTACTTTAGTACTGAGGATTTTTTGTAGGGAATTTCCTTATATGAGACAAGAAAAAAAAAAGGTTAAAAGGATCACCACATTAATAATAATAATAATAAAAGAGGGCAAAAAGAAAAGATTTTTTTTTTAATTCACATACACTTATCAATAAAATGCTCATCTTCCAGGAAAAAAAACACTTAAATAAAAGGTGGATTTTTTATTAAAACAGGGAAAGTAAAAAAAAAAAAAAGGTTAACATTCTCTTGTTAGTGCATGAAAGATCTTAGATTTTGCATAAATAAATTAATAGGTAATTTAATAATTATATAAAGATGAAAGAGTTGATGGTTCCAGCAGTCGACCAGCACTATCTTTCCAAAAATATGATGAGAAGACAACACCTGTCAACTTAGATGACGTCGAAGGCATGATAGCCCTAACATTTAAATACAGACAATACTGAAAATGGTATCCAACAATATTATTGTTTAATGAAGTTTGAGAGATTATAGTCCCCTTCAGAAGTAAGCAAATCCAACACCTGGGGAAACATCATTAGTCCTTTTCTAATTTCTTGTTTTAAAAATTCCCACCATCATATTTCTTTGTCTCATACCTTGTATTATGCTTCCTTAAGCTTCTAGTTTTGTGTCCAGGTGCAATCACCCTATTTTACAGGTGTCCTTAGGCAATCACATTTCTCTTTCCATATATATTCTCTCATTTTCTCTTTTATCTTTACTCATGTCACCTAATTGCATAACACATTCTTCAATTTCCAAATATGCCTTTATGTTAAACATAAATTAATTTTACATGTAAGTCCTTTAATTTTCCTACCTCTTTTAACACCTAATAAACAAATAATATTTTTATTTTTCTAATTGATTCATCTCTCAAATAAAATTTTGCATAAATTTTGCATCACTGGTATTAAGTAAGTGTGTATTCGGAAATGCGATATTTATAAAAACTACTTGGTATCAAAGTTATGGTTATAGTCTATTCTAGCGATACTTATTGTTTGTTGAACATATTGTTCCACACGTTGTCGAGCCGTTATCGAATCACCCATTAATGTCTAGTCTCACGCTTGATATGTATCTACTTCGGCGTGAGGGGGTGTGTTAAAAATCTCACATCGATTAGAGATAAGATCAATTTATAATATATAATTGGGGTGCAAACCTCATCTTACAAGCCGATTTTGTAGGGTTGAGTTAGACTTAAAAATAACTTTCTTAAGAAGTAAAATAAAATAGAATTTAATTACATTATTAAAAGTCTCTATTTTCTAAACCTTTCATTGTCACACAAAAATTGCCCTAGATTACAAGGGGTGCTATTGTTTATCTCTAAATTGAATTTAATCATTATATTGATATAAATTACTTGTAGTTGGAAATCATGGGGAAAAAAGGAGAATTTTGAGTGTTCATGATATAAATATTTGTCTTGTTACGTAATTTATTTCACAAAAGAAATAACATTACAAAGCAGAATCTAGTTTTTTATTTTATAATATATATGCAGTACTATTATTTTTTTTATCAAATAATTAGAATTATAATGGAATAAAAATAAGGAAGTTTTGTTGTAATTATTATGTAAATGAGAGAAAGAGTGTAATGGTATTTTGGTCATTTGGTAGTTGATGGAGAAGCGTGCAACATTTTCAGTGTCAGTTTGGTCCCTGGGGTTTGTTTATTGAAAGATGTTCTTAGAAAAGTGTTACCCGTAGTACCTTAAACAGTGAAGTGGATAGACATCATAGGAAGTTAAGAAAGTGACCTTTGATTGACTGATAGAATCCACATCTCAGGTATAAATATGCAGCAAACACCACAGCCAACACATGCATCGAACATTAGACCTAATTGAGTGTCTAAGAAACCATTTTTCTCCAAGAACAAACTTGGAACCCTTACTGCATGTATTGGGGGAAAGTTTTGGGTGGCCAGATAGGTGGTGGAGGTGTGATGGAGGAGGAGGTATGGAGGAAGGGACCATGGACTGCTGAAGAAGACAGGTTGCTTGTTGAGTATGTCAGACTGCATGGTGAAGGAAGATGGAACTCTGTTTCTAGGCTTGCAGGTAATTAACAACACTTGATCAACAATAATCTTTTACTGCTTTTTTCATTGAATTTCACTCTTATAAGTTACAATCCAACTGTGTTTTCAACTTCTTCTCTACATAGTGTTCCTTAAAGATCTTCATTTTGAAAATTATACTGCAGCATGGCAGAAACTGTTCTATGATCTGATATGTATTCATACAGTAGTTTTTTTTGTTTGTGTTTGGAATGGTCTTTTGTAACTTTTATCTTCCTCTATTAATGTACTTTTTTCTTAACAGAGCAAGAGAGATTAACTGTGAATTATTGTGATTAGGGATAAGGTTAACTGTGTATTATGATGTGTCAAAGTGTACATAATGATGTATTGTTGTGGTTTTGTTCATCGACAGGGTTGAAAAGAAATGGGAAGAGCTGCAGATTGAGGTGGGTGAATTATCTGAGGCCTGATCTCAAGAGGGGACAGATAACACCACAAGAAGAGAGTATAATTCTGGAGTTGCATGCAAGGTGGGGAAACAGGTAAAATTTATATGTATGTTCATATTCTCTTGCCCTTTTGCATGTTTTTGGAAGTTCTTGATTGCTATCTACAAAACCAAAAACTTCAGGTGGTCAACAATTGCAAGGAGTTTACCAGGAAGAACTGACAATGAGATAAAGAACTATTGGAGGACTCATTTCAAGAAAAAGGCTAAAAGTCCCTCTAATGCAGCTGAGAAGGCAAGAAATAGAGTTCTGAGGAAACAGCAATTTCAGCAGCAACAGTTGCAGCAGCAGCAGCAGCAGCAGCAACAGTATCAGGCACAACAACAGTTACAGTTCAACTTTGACATGAAAGGCATCATGGCCTTGCTTGAGGATAACAACACATGTAGAGCACCTTATGCAGCCTCTCAATCTAGACAAGAAATGATCAACATGCAGCAAAACACCACAGAAGAGCAAGGATTCTTGCACTCCATGCTCAATGGCAACTTTTCTGCACCAGAAATCTCATCTGAAGAAACTTTTTTGAATGGTCTTTGGAACTTGGATCATGGGAATTTCACTGTAGCTAGTGCAGCAAGCAAAGTTGGTCTATACAATTTAGTTGCTCCCTTCTGTTAATGGTTTAGAAAACTACTCCTTAGTTCTAATCTAAGTCATAGTTTCATATGGCTCCAAGAAAAACAACTTTTGGAGTTTCCATGAGTAATTGTTGTTGCAGAAGCTGTGTGGTAGAAATAGTAAATTATATACTTACTTTGTAATCTGTCAATAAAGTGTCTCATTTTTTTCTTATAAAAACTGAAAGCGAAATGATATTTCAACACCCTTTTTTGACACTCCTTTGACACTAGCCACGTGTCAAAGTGTCATTGGGTGTTTTTTATTTTAAGAAAAAATTGATTTTAATTCTGAACCAAGGGCAAAGATGGAAGTGAAAAAATTGTATTTTCATTTTCGCGGTTTCCTTTCTTCTTTCTCTTGCATTGTGTTTTCTTGTGATGAAACAGGGCTGCCTTTCGCTCTCTCGCTCTTTGGTCTCTCTTCTGTCGCCTCTCGGGTTCTCTCTCGCCAATCTCCGATCACCTTCGTCTACACTCTCCACTCCTTTCTGTTATTTAGACTTGGCTTCCTTTGTCTGTTGACCGGTCAGTCCGGTCGGTCTGGTTGTTTACTTTGGGCTTGTTTTGTTTTGGGCTTGTTTTGTTTGCGGGCTTTGCCTGTTGCGCGTTTACGTTGGTTATAAATAGTAACCAACCCCGCTCTTTCAATTACAACTTTCCATTCAATAATATTCAGTATTCATTCTCTCGCTCCGCTCTCTCTCTTTTATTATTCTCTGGTTCTAGGGTTTTCTCGAAACGCCCCAAGAACCCAACAATTGGCGCCCACCGTGGGGCAAGGATTCAAGAATTCCCAAGGAGCAATGGCAACCAAGTTCGACGTGGAGAAATTCAACGGCACTAATGACTTCAGGCTGTGGAAGATCAAGATGGAGGCAATCTTGATACAACAGGGATGTGATGAAGCGTTGAAGGGTGAGTCGAGGATGAGGGATGCCATGACCCAAGAAGAGAAGAAGAAGATGGGAGATAAGGCAAGGAGTGCAATCATCTTGTGCCTTGGTGATAAGGTACTGAGGGAGGTTGCTAAGGAGAAGACTGCCGCTGAAATCTGGGCAAAACTAGAGTCTCTGTACATGACGAGATCGTTGGCTCATAGGTTGTGCCTGAAGCAGCAACTCTTTTCGTTCAAGATGTCAGAATCAAGAACGATAGAGGAGCAGATTGCAGAATTCAGCAAGATAGTTGATGATCTGGAGAATATTGAAGTGAAGTTGGAGGATGAAGATAAAGCTGTCATCCTGTTGAATGCGCTTCCAAAAACCTTCGAGCATTTCAGGGATGCGTTACTCTACGGGAAAGATCAAGTGATCACGTTAGAGGAGGTTCTGACGTCAATTCGAACCAAGGAGTTCCAAAAACTCCAAGATTCGAAGACAACCGAGGAAGGAGCGTCCGGATTGATCTCGGTGAAAGGGAAAGGGAAGAAGCAGTCTGGAAAAGAGAAGAAGCTGAATCCGGACGGTACGAAGCAGGTGCGTTGCTTCAAGTGCCAGAAGATGGGTCATATCAAGAAGTTCTGCCCGGAGAAAGGAAAGGCCGGTCGGCCACAAGAAACCACTGATGTGGCAGAGGCGTCTGAGGGATATGAGTCGGCTGGAGTGCTGGTGGCTTCGTCTGAAGATCCTCAAAGGAGCTGGGTCATGGACTCCGGCTGCTCCTATCACATGTGCCCGGTGAAGGAGTTTTTTGAGAATCTTGATCAGAAAGAGCATGGTAATGTATTGCTCGGAAATAACAAAGCTTGCCGAGTGCAAGGTGTGGGGTCGGTGAGGCTGAAGATGTTTGACAATCGTGAGATGGTATTGCAGGCTGTTAGGTATGTGCCCAAACTAAAGAGAAATTTGATTTCTATTAGTGCATTTGATCTTGGAGGTTACACCACTAAAGTTGAAGATGGAGTAATGAGGGTTTGTTCTGGAGATTCTGTGGTTGCCAAAGGCAGAAGGAGGAACGACTTGTACATTCTGGAGGGATCAACTGTCATTGGTCATGTCTCAGTAGCAAGTGGGACCGAGAATACCGCCCGGTTATGGCACTTGAGGATGGGACACATCAGTGAGAAGGGTCTTGAAGAATTGGAAAAGCAAGGCTTGCTTCTGGGAGACAAACTGCAGAAGCTGGATTTCTGTGACCATTGTGTCTTAGGGAAATCACACAGGATACCGTTCGGAAAAGGGAAACACTCAACCGAACGCCCCTTTGAATATGTCCATGCTGACTTGTGGGGACCGGCAAGAACCTTAACTCATGGTGGAGGAGCGTATTTCTTAAGTATAATTGATGATTTCTCAAGGAGAGTGTGGATTTACGTTCTAAAAAATAAGTCTGAAACGTTTCAGAAGTTCAAAGAGTGGCACACACAGATTGAGAACCAATTGGGGTGTAGGCTGAAATGCCTAAGAACCGATAATGGGCTGGAGTTCGTTTCAGAGGAGTTTAATGGTTTTTGCAAAGAGAAAGGAATCAGGAGGCACAGAACGGTCGTTGGAACTCCGCAACAGAATGGCTTGGCCGAATGGATGAATAGAACCATTCTGGAGAGGGTCCGGTGCATGTTGCTGGGATCAGGGTTGTCAAAGGCTTTCTGGGGAGAGGCTGCCAATACGGCCGTCTATCTGATTAACAGGAGTCCGTCTTCAGCTCTCAATTTTAAAACGCCAATGGAAGTGTGGAGTGGACGACCGACTGATTACTCACACTTGAGAGTGTTTGGTTCTTTGGCGTTTGCTCATGTCAGGGGTGCTAAGCTGGATTCCTGGGCGGCGAGATGTATCTTTCTTGGATACGCCGACGGAGTTAAGGGATACAGGTTATGGAGGTTAGATTCACCTTCAAAACTAATCATTAGTAGGGATGTCATTTTTGATGAAACAAGGATGGCGATGCACCCTGAAAACTCTGGAAGTGAGAAGAAGATTCTCGAGGAGGTGAAGCATACTACTAATGGAGCTGGCACGCCCGGTGGGACTGAGGAAAACCAAACGGGTGAAGGGCAAGTTGAAAACGGTCGGACGATAGAGGAGAACCGATCGGATGAATTTCGAACAGACCTTGGTGATGATACAGATGGTATGTCTGACGAGGGTCATGGAAAAGCTGTTGGTGTTGATTTGAGAAACTATCAGCTTGTTCGTGACAGAGAAAGAAGGATCTCCAAGCCAACCAAACGGTTTGGAGAGGCGGATCTAATCTGCTACGCCCTGAATGCTGCTGAAGATCTTAACCGATCGGATGAACCGAGAAGTTATAAGGAGGCCCTTGACAGCAGCGACCGGCATCTTTGGCAGGGTGCTATGGAAGAAGAGTTGGAGGCTTTGAAAAAGAATAGCACCTGGAGATTGGTGGATCTGCCGAAGGGTAAGAAGGTCATAGGTTCGAAATGGATTTTCAAGAAAAAGGAAGCTACACCGGGCGGTGAGAAAGCGAGGTACAAAGCTAGGCTTGTTGCCAAAGGCTTTACTCAGATTGAAGGCGTAGACTATCATGAGATCTTTGCTCCAATGGTTAAGCATTGTTCGGTCAGAGTTCTGATGGCAATAGTTGCGCATTGCAATTTGCATCTTGAACAGTTGGACGTTCGAACAGCTTTTCTGCACGGCGATTTGGAGGAAACCATCTATATGAAGCAACCGGACGGTTTCGCTGTGGATGATAGGGTGTGTCTGTTGCAGAAGTCACTTTATGGCTTGAAGCAAAGCCCAAGGTAGTGGTACAGGAAATTTGATGACTTTCTGATAAAGCTGAACTTCAAGCGGTGCAATTATGATGACTGTGTTTACACTCTGAATCATGACGGTGAAATGTTATATCTCCTGCTTTATGTGGATGATATCCTAATTGCTAGCAGTGACAGGGGCATGATCGGTGAGACGAAAGCAAGGTTGGCGGATGCTTTCGAAATGAAAGAGCTAGGGGAAGCAAGGCAGATTTTGGGCATAGACATTAAAAGGGATAGACCGGGCGGTAACCTTTTTCTGTCTCAGGAGTGCTATTTGCAGAAGGTAATTTCAAGGTATCGGATGGCTAAATCTAAAATGGTCAGCACGCCGGTCGGTCAACACTTGAAACTTACCAAGGAGCAATGCCCAAAGACCGAGGAAGAAAGAAAGAAGATGGAGTCTGTTCCATTTTCAAATGGGATTGGGAGCATTATGTACGGCATGGTCTGCACAAGACCGGATGTGGCGCACTGTGTTAGTGTTCTCAGTCAGTTCATGGTTAATCCTGGACCAACACACTGGGAAGCGTTGAAGTGGATGCTCAGATATATACGGGGGTCTCTCGGTACTGGATTGTCTTTCCAGAATAACTTTCAAGGTGGAGGTTATATTGAAGGTTTTGTTGATTCTGACTTTGCCGGATGCATGGACACTAGGAAATCCCGGTCGGGATATGTGTTTACACTGTTTGGGACTGCTGTTAGCTGGAGGTCTACACTACAGTCAGTTGTGGCTTTGTCAACTACGGAAGCTGAGTACTATGCTCTTGCTGAAGGAGTTAAGGAGGCACTGTGGTTGAAAGGTTTAGTTCGGGAACTTGGTTTTGATCAGAAGTCTGTATGTGTTCATTGCGACAGCCAGAGTGCTATTCATCTGGCCAATCATCAGATTTATCATTCCAGAACCAAGCATATTGACGTCAAGCTGCACTTTGTCAGAAGCATTGTTGAATCCGGTGACGTTCAAATCTGCAAAATTGCATCCGAAGAGAATCCTGCAGATATGTTAACAAAGCCGCTCGCTAAGGAGAGGTTTCTCTTGTTGTTGTCCAGGATTGGGTGTCTACCGGTCGGTCACTAATTGTTTGACCGGCCGTGTCCGTGTTTTACTTTTGTTTTTGTTTTTGAAGCAAGTCTAGGTGGAGAATTGTTATTTAGACTTGGCTTCCTTTGTCTGTTGACCGGTCAGTCCGGTCGGTCTGGTTGTTTACTTTGGGCTTGTTTTGTTTTGGGCTTGTTTTGTTTGCGGGCTTTGCCTGTTGCGCGTTTACGTTGGTTATAAATAGTAACCAACCCCGCTCTTTCAATTACAACTTTCCATTCAATAATATTCAGTATTCATTCTCTCGCTCCGCTCTCTCTCTTTTATTA
Organism: Vigna mungo; assembly: GCA_036885675.1. NCBI lineage: Eukaryota > Viridiplantae > Streptophyta > Magnoliopsida > Fabales > Fabaceae > Vigna > Vigna mungo. The sequence continues at coordinate 10,086,411 of CP144692.1, read as the reverse complement.
TTCTCTGGTTCTAGGGTTTTCTCGAAACGCCCCAAGAACCCAACACTTTCGCCTCTCCGTTCTTCTCGCATCACCATTGTCGTGTTCGTCTCGCCTCTAGGGCTTTGGGCAGTGGTTTCACCTTTCGGCAAGCCCTTATTTTGGGCGTTGAAGATCGCGTTGAAGACCACGTTGAAGACCTTTCCCTAGCGTTCATCACTTGTTTCGCCTCTCGGCAAGCAGTCTCCACTCCCTTTCGCCTCACCATTGTTGTGCCCTTTCTGTGTGGTTCGTGGTGTTTGTCCTTGGTGTCGTGTTGGGTATCTGGTACATTGATTTTGGTAAATGGGAAGTGGAGAATATACAATGTTGTTTTCGTTGTTATCCATTAACGGTGGCAAACCCTAACGATGTCCAAATACACTGTTGTTTTCGCGCAGGTCCATTGGCTTCCCCAAAAGAAAGTGTAAGATTTAATTTAAATTTTCTTCATTTTTGGTATGGTTGATGTTTTGGTTTGTTGTATTTATGATTTTTTTGTAATGTTTTGTAGTGGCACCTGCGTGTATAGATGAATTCGTCAACCATTATTGAAATGAATAGTTTACTGAAAGAGTCTCATGTAGAGCGCATTAGGATGACACCGTTTCATTGGTGCATACAAATTTTAAAACCTGTGGAAGTGAATTTGAAATTGTTGAAACGTATGGTTAAAAGGTGGGTCGGGAATGATGTGAGTTTTAGGGTTTGTCAACAACTTGTTCTGTTGACTACTTTAGATGTATATATGACAACCAGTTTGAGTATGGGTGGTCTACATGTTCCTCTAGATGAGTGTGTAGTTGGATCTGTTGGTAGGGTATTTAATCCGAAAACCACTACCAATTTTTTGTTCATTGAAGGTTGTGCTGTGTTTTATTTCCTAGGTGGTGTTATTTGGTTCAATAATGTTGTTGCTCAACCAGAGAAAGTTGACTGGTGTTGTGAAGAGGCTTATTTTCAATTCCATATATGCGGTACATATCAACTTAATTCATATGATTAGCTTTGTAGAAATAATGTGCAATGGCTTAATGCATTAGTAATTGTTCATAGGGCCATATTCTCGCTGACTTTGGAAGACGACATCCCAAATATCGAAACGAGTACTCCCTTAGTAGTTACACGTCGTATATGAGGTCTGACATATTTGGTCTTGCAGACATTCCCAATGCTGAATTTGTGAGTTAATTAGTTTATTATTTATAATGTTTCGCAAATGTTGATTGTTCAAGCATTGACATGTGTTTTTGTTTGCTTATAGCTATTTATGCCCTTTCTGCATGATGAGCACTAGTGGTGCTATGCAGTCAAAATTAGCACATTAGAACTATATGTCATTGACTCAATGGGGAAGGGTGTAAGAAATAGGAAACAAATTGACAACTTTGTGGTATGATATGATAGTTCATTTTCTGGATCAATTTTGTTGATGTGATTTAATGATGTGTTAATGTACCTGTTAATGAATTTTTGTGGTAGGGTGAAAACATGGCCAAATTCTTTTCCCTGTTGTACAATAGACCGGAAGGGAGTATAGGTCCTATGTCCGTTAAACAAGCAAATATCCCATCCCAACCAATCTTGTAAGTTGTTGTATTAATTGTAATGAAATATTTGGATATTTTCTTATCGTTTTTCGTGATTACTTATAAATGGTTTTATTATTTAAGATATGATTGTGGAGTTATCACGTTAAAAGCCATGGAAATGTGGGATGGAGAGGATAGATACAACGGGAAAAGCATGCCCGACTACACAAATGTAAGTATGAATTTCATTGGTAGCATTGTTTGATGATTTTGTTAATTATATCTAAAGTTTACAACTAATTTTTTTCAGGAGGAGTTGAGTCAAATAAGGAAAAACTATGTCAAATATTGGATCCTAGACAACGACAACAGTCGACTATTTGATGCCTTAGATGAATATGGGTTGTTGTAGGATTTTGATGGATATCTACAAAAGATTAATGTGTTAATTTCATATGTATTTAGACGAACAATGATATTCATCTTCAATTGTTCATCTTCAATTGTAAAAATAATGATTGTTACAGTGATAAATGTGTAGATTGTTGAATTTGAATGGCATATGTTTTATATCCAACCACTGTTATGTACAATGTGTATTTATTTATTTAAAATGTATACGAATGTGAATTGTTGTTTGTATATTGATCATATTGAGGAACTTAAGTTAATAGTTGTGATTTGTTGTATAGAAAGTTGTTCAAAAGTAGCCATTTTTTACAAGTTAACTATGATTTTTGTGATTTTTTCACATGAGACCAGTGCATGTTATTGGGAATGGTTGGTAAAGTGTGTTAGGAGTGTTGGAGGTCATGGTTGGGCACCCAAGGTTCATGGAATGTGTCCTTGTTAGTCACCATATTAATAAAATATATGTTTAATATTATTTGGACTGAATGTCATTGTCTGAAATCACCACATTGTAATTTTTTTTGCCCCAAAATCAACACACTACCCCTAACAAACATATTAAAACCAAAAAAATCAAAAACCCATGCAAATTTTGCCAAAAAATTCAAAATTGACATCTTGGTCCCCTGTGTACAAAAAAGTGGTCCCTTGTGAAGGACTTTCTGTACAAATTCAAGAAAGCTCTCGCGTAAACGTTTACCACCTATTGGTAAACGTTTACACCACCCATTTTCAAGCCACTTGACTTTGGATTTCATCCAAACACTTTGTGTGAACACAACACCTCCCTCAATGGTATTTAGGGTCCCTAAAATGAACTCTCCACCCCCAAAACACAACCTAAAACCAAAAAAATCAAAAACCCATGCGAAGTTTGCCAAAAAATTCAAAATTGACATCTTGGTCCCCTGTGTACAAAAAAGTGGTCACTTGTGAAGGACTTTTTGTACAAATTCAAGAAAGCTCTCACGTAAACGTTTACCACCTATTGGTAAACGTTTACACCACCCATTTTCAAGCCACTTGACTTTGGATTTCATCCAAGCACTTTGTGTGAACACAACACCTCCCTCAATGGTATTTGGGGTCCCCAAAATGAACTCTCCACCCCTAAAACACAACCTAAAACCAAAAATTCAAAAACCAAAAAAATCAAAAACCCATGCGAAGTTTGCCAAAAAATTCAAAATTGACATCTTGGTCCCCTGTGTACAAAAAAGTGGTCACTTGTTAAGGACTTTTTGTACAAATTCAAGAAAGCTCTCGCGTAAACGTTTACCACCTATTGGTAAACGTTTACACCACCCATTTTCAAGCCACTTGACTTTGGATTTCATCCAAGCACTTTGTGTGAACACAACACCTCCCTCAATGGTATTTGGGGTCCCCAAAATGAACTCTCCATCCCCAAAACACAACCTAAAACCAAAAAAATCAAAAACCCATGCAAAGTTTGCCAAAAAATTCAAAATTGACATCTTGGTCCCCTGTGTACAAAAACGTGGTCCCTTGTGAAGGACTTTCTGTACAAATTAAAGAAAGCTCTCGCGTAAACGTTTACCACCTATTGGTAAACGTTTACACCACCCATTTTCAAGCTACTTGACCTTGGATTTCATCCAAGAACTTTGTGTGAACACAACACCTCCCTCAATGGTATTTGGGGTCCCCAAAATGAACTCTCCATCCCCAAAATGAACTCTCCACCCCCAAAACACAACCTAAAACCAAAAAAATCAAAAACCCATGCAAAGTTTGCCAAAAAATTCAAAATTGACATCTTGGTCCCCTGTGTACAAAAAAGTGGTCCCTTGTGAAGGATTTTCTGTACAAATTCAAGAAAGTTCTCCCGTAAACGTTTACCACCTATTGGTAAACGTTTACACCACCAATTTTCAAGCCACTTGACTTTGGATTTCATCCAAACACTTTGTGTGAACACAACACCTCCCTCAATGGTATTTGGGGTCCCCAAAATGAACTCTCCACCCCCAAAACACAACCTAAAACCAAAAAAAATCAAAAACCCATGCAAAGTTTGCCAAAAAATTCAAAATTGACATCTTGGTCCCCTGTGTACAAAAAAGTGGTCCCTTGTGAAGGACTTTCTGTACAAATTCAAGAAAGCTCTCGCGTAAACGTTTACCACCTATTGGTAAACGTTTACACCACCCATTTTCAAGCCACTTGACTTTGGATTTCTTCCAAACACTTTGTGTGAACACAACACCTCCCTCAATGGTATTTGGGGTCCCTAAAATGAACTCTCCACCCCCAAAACACAACCTAAAACCAAAAAAATCAAAAACCCATGCAAAGTTTGCCAAAAAATTCAAAATTGACATCTTGGTCCCCTGTGTACAAAAAAGTGGTCCCTTGTGAAGGACTTTTTGTACAAATTCAAGAAAGCTCTCGCGTAAACGTTTACCACCTATTGGTAAACGTTTACACCACCCATTTTCAAGCCACTTGACTTTGGATTTCATCCAAGCACTTTGTGTGAACACAACACCTCCCTCAATGGTATTTGGGGTCCCTAAAATGAACTCTCCACCCCCAAAACACAACCTAAAACCAAAAAAATCAAAAACCCATGCACACATCTTAAAACCAACATTAAATGTCTGAAATGTAGTTAATTGGACAATTTATTTAGTTGTAATCGTTTACCAAAAGTGTGTAAACAATTACACGAATTGCAACATTGCTTTAAATGCACCATTATCAACGTCCTGCCCCCACGTTCTCCAACTATCCTTTGATGGTGGATCCATTTAATTACCCACTCACACCCATTGTCTCTCCACGTTCCCTATGTAACCAACCCTACACTTCATCTTCTTCAAGTATTTAACCTCTTAGTCTAACCTTATTACATTGAACTTCATCTAAAATTACTAATCATCTTGAAATGGTTGATCGGGCTAAGAAGAAACAAAAAGCGTCTTCATCTCGTGGTGGTCGTTGTCGCCATAGCCCGACCCCATCCCCACCACCATCCCCACCGCCATCCCCATCTCCTTCCCCACCATCATCACCACCACCACCAAACAATGGCCTTTTCACTACGGATGAACAATATCAGAATTTTGTTACCCATTTCTTCAATAGGGAAATTTTGGAAAGCAAATTCCTAGAAGATGGGTGGTTCGAAGGTCGAAATTTCCAATTTCACAACATATTGGCGAAAGCTGGAAGAACGACCAAGGTGAGAAGAACAAATGACAGGAAAAAGAAGGTCTCACTCTCATGAAAGACCTAAAGGGTAAAACGGGAAATTTAAATTTCAATTCTGATCCTCTCTGCTGACGTCAAAAATCGAAATTTGTAAAAAATAAAATATCACCTAATCATAACACGACACGTGGCAGTGTCAAAACAGTGTTAAATCTAATAGTTTCAAAATATCGGAACGCAAACTGAAATGAGCTTTTCTTTTGGATAACAACCACTAATGACAACTTTACAGCTTCTAGTAAAATAAGGAAGAGCCAAAATGCAATAAGAAACTGATAAAGGGAACTTTTCCTTTGCATTTATCCCAAAAGCTTATTAAATAATACACATGATTTTTTTTAATAAATCTTCTCACACGTGGAGTCATTTGGTTTGAAATTTGAACTATGCAGAGGTCTACTATGGCAGTGGATTCAGAATCTTTTTAATGGGAAAAAATAGATTATAATATTTTTACAAGATAAACAACCCTTTAATGAATAATTTAGTTTTATTCCATCTTTTTTCTCTTATGTTTTTAATTTGATTTAAAAAGTTATCTTTGAAGATATTGTAGATTAAAAATACTTGTGTAGATTACAAGTAACCTACATCAGCGATTGTCTACAACATGCATGTGTTGAAATTCCATTTTGTAAGACAAATAAAAATTAGACTTGAGTGCATTGTTGTTTAGTATGGGAACAATTTCGGTTCATTTTGGTCTATAATTATTTTTACAGAATTTTGGTTCATATATTTAAAAGAAGAAATTAAACCTAAAGATTATATATATTTTTACTAAAAGAATATATCAAGTGACAACCTAAGATAACATTCTAAATTATTCTCATCCGTTCATTTTATGGACAAATTTGACAATTAATAAATGTTTTCCACTATTAAATAAACATGTGGTCTCAAATAATTGTATGATGATCAACCATTGATCCCAAAAACTTGTCTTATTGAAACAAAGACCCGCAGACGAGATTAACTTTATATCACATCTCTAACAATGATTCTCAAGATTTTTGCTTTTCTTATGCATTTGTCTGAAATTAAAGAAAGTGCAGCCAAATCATAATAGAAAAATGCACTAAAATTCTGCAAATATTGTTTGATTTGGATGGGAAATATTTAAATGAAAGCATGGGTTTGCATAAACAAAACCCTTTAATTATAGATTATGCGACACTTTTTGGTGAATATGTATAACCCAATACATAGTCGACATATTTTAATTCTTTCTATTTCTTTAATCCACATATACATACAAATGCTTTCTATTTCTTTTTGCTTTCTTTCCAATTAATCAATTGGGGTTTGAGCTTAGTCTAAGAGAGAACTAGATTCTTGAATACGTCACATATCTCTCACGATATCTTTTTTTAATTTCGCAAATAATCTATACGTGTGTCTATATATAAAAGGATTGTCCTCTGAACTTATCATCCTAGAGTCCCATATTCTGTGAAAACAATTTTTAAATGCTGGTTTTCGGAATATGGCAAATTAAGGAGAAAATGCAAAGTCTCATATATATATATATATATTAGGAAATAATGAAAACAATATAAAAATGAAATAATCACGTAACAGAATTCAACTAATTATATCTCTCTATCTTGCTATAGACCTTTTATTTAAAATTCAATTAGAAAAAAAGTATTTACAAAACACTCAACTCACAACCGAAAATACTCTACTTACACCCAATTAAGAAATAAAATACTATTTTTCTCTCACTCCTATCTCTTTCTCTTGTGTTGAAAGCATAATAAACTTATATGTAAAGTATTTAAACTTAATGCAAATGTATGTAATCCTCATATTTCATTTCCTATGTTATCCTTTCAATTTATTGGTTTTAAATTTTTCTCCAAAACTATTATGTTTCTCTACCAAAATTGCTTTTTTGACCAATTTCAACTATCTCTAATTTTAATTTGTCTTCGCACCTTCATCAATGCAACAACCTTCTCTTGTATGACAAACGAAGTTGAGCACAACTTCGATTTATCAATAGTTAATACCTTTGTCAACATATTTGTTGAGTTCTTACTGTATAGAATTTTTCTCAATGTTAGCACTTCATCCTTAAGCAAAGATATGGTAAAGTGATAATGAAGACCAATGTGTTTTGTCCTAGAATGAAATGTTGAATTCTTTGCTAAATGTATCGCACTTTGATAATCACTATAAAAGCACTTTTAAGGATAAATCTCAACTCAGCTAACAAACCTTGAAGCCATATTAATTCTTTACTAATTTTTGTTACTATTATATACTTAACTTCTATAGTGGATAAAGCAAGAATCTTTTGTATCTATGACATCCAACCGATAACTGTAATACCAATAGTAAAACTGGAACCAATGGTACTTCTTTGAAGGTCAACTTCACCTCTAAAGTATGCATATATGTAACCATACTTTTAATTCTCCTTTACTAAACTACAATCATTTCTCTAGTATGTCTCATAGATACCTCAAAATCTATTTGAATGCTTCTCAATAAGCTTAAACTAGATTTGGCATAAACCTACTAACAACTCCCATTGCATTGTCAATGTCTGACCATATATAGACCGTCGCAAACATCAAACTTCCAATGGCTGAAGCATATGGAACTTTAGCCATGAATTTTCTTTCTTCATCTATCTAAGGTGATTGATCCTTAGATAAAGGAAATGACTAGCCAGAGGTATGTTAATTGTCTTGACATCTTTCATGTTATATCTTTGCAAAACACGGTTGATGTACTCTACTTTAGATAATCACAAAACTTCGTTTTGTTTATCTCATGTGCGTTGCATTCCAAGGATTTTCTTCATTGGACCCAAGTTTTTCACATCAAATTCTTTTGACAATTACATCTTCAAGTTTTATATTTCATCCATATTTGAACCTGCTACTAGCATATAATCAATATAAAGTAACAAATATAACTAGATTCATATCTCTTGAAGAAATAACAATGGTCAACATTGCATTATGGAAACCTTCCTTATGCATAAAGCTTTCAAACTTCTTGTACCATTGCCTTCAATCTCATTTGAAACCATACAAGTTCTTCTTTAATTTGCACACCATATTATTTTTCCCTTCTTTTGAGAAACCTTCAAGTTGATACATTTAAATATAGTCATCTAAGCCACCATGAAGAAATGCAGTCTTTACATCTAACTGCTCAAGGTAAAGTCCTTCACTAGCAACAATATTTAAGATTGTCTTGATAGTATTGAGTTTCGCAACTAGAACAAAGATTTTAGTGTAGTCAATCCCTTACTTTTATTGAAATCCTTTGACCACTAGTCAAGCTTTGTATCTTTTAAAGCCATCATGATCCTTATTTGCTTAATACACCTATGTTTTGTGCAGTGCCTTTTTCCATACAGGTAACTCGACTAGTTCCCATGTCTAATTGTATATTAAAGACTTCATTTCATTTTTCATAGCAAGCTCCCACTTACTAGCATCTGAAGTCTAACATGCTTCCTCATAGTTTTCAGGTTCCCCTTCACCAATTACTAATATATAATTTAAGAATTTCCTGTTAGACTTATGAGATGAAGAAGATCTTTTCAAAGAAATAATTGGAGTAAAAGGCTTTGGTGTGTCAAGTTGTTGGTCATTGTTATTTTCAATTGATTCCTTTGGTTGAGGAGTATCAATTACGAGAGTTTTTAGGACATCATCCACCTCTACATAAATTGGATTGCTTTAAGCTTCTAGTGTATGTGTTGTCACTATCCTTGTACATTACTCTTTCATTAAAGATCACATTTCTATTATGAATAATCTTTTTGTTTTCATTATCCCATAAAATGTAGTCAAACTCATCTTCACCATAACTGATGAAAGTGCAGTTCTTTGATTTAGGATAAAGTTTATTCATGTCTTGATTTCTAATGTGCACATATGCTACACAACCAAAAACTCTAATATGTGAGAGTTTTACCTCTTTTCTATTCTTTTGGTATCTTGTGTTCTAATGGTATTAATGGACCTTGACTGGCTAAGTAAGTTGTTGTGTTGATTTCTTATGTCTTAAACTGCTTTGGTAAGCTTGATTGCAAATGCAACCTTCTGGCTCTTTCAGTCAACATTTGATTCGTATGCTCAGTTACACCATTATGTTGAGGCATACGTGGCACAGTCCTCACCATTATGATCCAATGTTCACAACAAAACTTCTTAAATCAATTGTCTTCATATTCACCACCATTGTTCATTCCAAACCTTTTGATCTTCAATCTTGTCTCATTTTCTACCATGGCTTTCCAAATCTTAAAAGCATCAAATAATTCTGACTTGTGTTTTAGAAAAAGTAAAAAAATGGGAACACCAAAATGTAGTGGCAACACCAAAATGGGAAGAAAAATGGCTTAGGAGAAGAAAGATTAAAAAAATGAAAGCAATAGATAAATGAGAAATAAGAAGGAAGATAAATGATAATGAAGACAAAAACGAACCTCAATGAATACCATAATGAAGGAAAATGCAAAATTGCAGCGACATAAGAGAATAATTAAGCGACATCAACAAAATCTTTCACGGGTTGTAAAAATTCACAAATTTATCTTATGCAGATGGGTAAAGGCTTAAGTTTAACCTAAAACAAAAACCTATACTTTGACATTTAAGTAAAGCCTTTTAAAAGCATGGTGACATTTTTTAAAATATTTGCACAACTATAAGTTTCAATTCTTTAAATATTTTAAAAAATGTCACTGAATCATTATAGGCTTCGATTTTTTAAAGAATCGAAGCCTATACTCATGCAGTTAAGGTATAGACTTTGGTTATCCTTGAACCGCTATTTAGGATTGTGCAAATATTTTCAAAAATATGACAAAGTCATTATAGGCTTCGTTTGTCTTAAAAGCGGAGCATATTAGACGACATCAAATCCTACTTTTGCACTAGTGTGATGTAACTAACACTATTAAGGAATAACAAAAAAGTTTTCACTAAATAACACAATAACCATCTTAAGTTAGAGTGACCTTAGCTTGAAGACTAAGGATAAAGTTAAACTAGTTTCTTGTAAATATTTAAATGAACTAGTTCAAATTTGTGTGTGAATAGAACAACAAATCAAGTGAAAACTTACCTTTAGACAAGACTACCTTACCACTAAACCTATAAGATTTGAAGATCCGGCTACCTTTTAAGATCTATCCCTAGGTTTGAATGTCCTAGAGAAAAAAAAACACAAAAACAAAGAATCTTATGAAGAAATTAGTATTAGAGACAAAATGCTTTAAATGTTTTGAAATGGACCATTATGCTTTTAATTAAGCTAGTAAAGTGATGGTTTTGAAAGGCCAATAACATTTATGATGAATTTACTTTTTCATCTAATGAAGAAGTTCTTTGAAAATGAGATCTAATAATGGTAAGAAGACTTTTTAAAAGTCAATCATATGAACCATAATGGTTATAAGGAAGGAAATTATTCAACGAAATATAAAGATTTTCAAAACATTTTTTTCTCTTAGTTATGCTCTTTTTATAATTTTTGTAGTTCGATATTAGTGAAAAGTTTAATCTTCACTGATAAACCTCATCAAAAATCTTATAAATTTCAATGGATTAAATATGATGAAGAAAAAATAGATAATCAATAATTAAATATCCCTATATCAAGATAAAATTTATTATTACCAAATGGAAGTAGGATATATTTTACCTGATAGAACAATGATAATCAATCTATTTATGATGACTTTATGAATAAGATGTGTTTCTGTAAAATTTGGAACAAAATAAATGCATCCTTCAAAATAAGTGTATATTATTTTTGTTCTTCCAAAATTTAAATATATAGTTTTAGAATTTGTTAATAAGTGGTAAATGGAAAACAGATATATGATGATTTTAGTAAGTTGATTTATTACATATTATTTTAATTAAATGTGTAATTAATACAATGTTAACGTGGTTATTGATATAACCTTTTCACAGATCTAAATTTTTTTATGAATCTAAAAAAAAAATATATTTAAAATTTAAAGGAACGGACTTAATACAGTTTTGTTGGACTCTTACTTAATATTTTAAAACTTTTAGAGATTCCAAAACTTATTTTACTTGTTTTTGTATTCAATCAAAGTAAAATTACCTACTTATTTTATAAACGGTTGAGACAAAGCATAAATTTGTGTCTCCAATTCATAATTCTAAAAATTTCTGTTTGATCTTCTGTTTTTTTCTTCCTGCATCAGAAAACTAGGGATTTTATCTGAAAACAAATATAATTGGAATTCTAACATTGATATTTATATGCACCAAAAAACAGATAATATAAAAAAATGAAGAATAAATCTATGTGAAACTTCATATTTTCCTCTTGTATTTTCCATTTTTCTAATATTGATTTGGTTATTTCTAATTGATCACTGAAATCTCCTGAAAAATCTTAATCTTCAATAATACTTTCTTTTCAATTCCACGTTCAAAGTAAGAATTCACATATAGCACTGAAGAGATAGTGAAAGGTGAAAGTAGAAGAAGATGGGTGCAAATGGAGGTGGAGGAAAAATTACGGGGTGCCAATTCTTATTAAAGTTGGAAGGCGCATTTTCTTTTTCAGTTTTACAAAATATCAATTTTTTTAAAGGTGTAAACCATAATCAGAGGATGTTAATAGCAAAGCCCGTAACTCTGTCACATCAATTCTCTGTAGGCAATTGCTTCCTGCACCTCTCCAATTTCAACCTCCACCGCATCAAATATGTAAAATGTACAAAGTAACTTCAGGGAATTTAAATAACCTAAACCTAGTCATTTTTTTCTTCAGCTGTATATTGTGGCAGTGACTTACGCATAGTTTAATAAAAAAAGGCATATGAGTGTATGGAGAAATAGAGAAGGGTTATTCTATAATTTAATCAAAGGGCATTTTCGACACACGCATAGTTATCCAACCTTCGTCGATGGTTAAATTTAGGTTTAATGTTTCGGGTAGGTCTTTATTTTCGTCCAGAATTTCAAATAGATCTTTTCTTTCTCGACGTCTCAACCAGGTTCTTGTTTTTGTAAAATTGAAGAATTAAAGACATATCGTCAAATTGGACAAACGACCGTTTAAGATCGGGTTACGTGGCATGGTCAGTGTATGGATTAATCAGACGTGGCATTAACAACAAGTTTGAATTGGTTTTTTTTTATTTAAAAATAAATTACACAGATGTTAAATCAGATATAGTCAAGGGCAAAGTGGGTAAAATAAAAAAATTTAAGTGCATCCCAGAAATCCAAATCACATTTGGGGAAAAAAAATTGGACTCCGAAATAGGGTTCATAAGAGAGAAAGAGAAACACCGAGATTAGGGCTCCATAGCAGAAGAATCCCAACTCAAGTTTCGAAATCAGATTGGGATTTATGATGGAACCCGCGACACAAGATAAAAAACGAGATCGATCCCACCCTCACCTTCCGCCACTCCTACAGTGAGGGGACCTGTGGCTCTTGCGCCATGACGACTCAAGTGGAAGAACCTGCCGCTGGTGCCAGGGAAGGAGATCCTACAGAGCAAGAGGGACCGTGAAAAGCTCGACAGGATGTACAAGTGCATTATGTGCGCCTGTTGTAGCACATCCTACCCTAGCTACTGGTGGAACCCTGAGTCATATCTTGGACCCACTACTGGTGCATTCTACTATGTTGTAACACATCCTGTATTCAAGTTTGGGAATTATTTTTGGAGTTGGTTTTGTGGTTTGGGAGTGTCGTGTGATTCAATGACAATAGTGGAAGCTATTTTTTTTCTACATGTGTGAAGTCAGTTACCAAAAAACGGAAGATCTCTTGAAAACTTGAATACTGATTATTAAGTTCTTGTGAAACTATGCAAATCAGGCGTTTATTTTTTTTGTTGTGATACTGTAAAAACCATTTTGTTTGTCTGGTGGGGCATCTTTCTCACTGTTTGGTTTGACTTTTAGCTTTTAGAGCTTTTCAATTGTAAAGTTTACTCTTGCAATCTTCTTTCCTACAATCTTCTTTCCCAGCCTGATTTCCAAAGTTCACACCATCAATCAGTCGTAGATATTTTATCACGAAAAACCACATTGGACTTTTGATGCCGCCATCCATTACATTTCGAAGATGAACAAATTTATACATTTGATTATCCATCTCTTCCAATCGAACAAAAACGCATTTCTTTTTCTCCCACGAACCCTAATACAGAGTCCAATTGATTTTCCCTAATTTGATTTCGATTTCGCAATTGCAGAGAAAGGACTCATCTTAATTTTATTTGATTTACCCACTTTACCCTTACTTAAATTTGATTTTCTCTCTCCGCACTTCAATTTTTAATACAAAATACACTTCATACACGTTTTTAATGCCACGTCAGCTTAAACAATACCTTCAGCATGCCACGTAAGACCATTTTAAACGTTATTTGATCAATTTGACGGAAAGCCTTTATTTGATTCAATTTTACAAAAATAAGGACCCAATTGAGACGCCAAGGAAGAAAGAGACTTATTTGAGATTCTGTACGAAAATAAGAACCTACCGAAATATTAAACCTTAAATTTATTACAGTATATTGTTAACAAAGAAAATTATTTGAACTTTTGAACATTTGTAGATTTCAATATCATTTAAAATTTGTACTTAAAATGTGTTTTATAAGGCTACTTTATAAGTTAGTTTGACTAACAACTCCTAACTTATAAATTACAAGTTAATTTAGCTAACTCAACTTATATCTTCTAACTTATTTAATTTTCTTCGATGATTATGTTATGTAGTCTTATTATCCTAAATTTCCTTTACCTATTATTAGGTGTTTTTAATTTTAAGGTTAAGTTACATTTTAGTTTTATATGTAGTTTAAATTACAAAATAACATTACAATATGAAGCAATTAATATTTTGATGACATGAAAATTATGTAACATTTAAGAGTAGTATTAATATTAATGTTCACACACACACACACATACATACACACGCACGCGCACACACACACACACACACAAACACACACACACAAACAAAAACCCTAACTTGATAATTTCCTTTTGCTTCGCCCTCACACTACATAAAGTTTCGTCTTCATCATTCTTGTTCGTTGATGCTCCTGTAGTTCTTGTTCATCAAAGCTCCTTCGGTATGCCTTTGTCGATGCCCCTCCACATAGTTGCTTATCTGATTCGTGCTCGTCAATGCTCCTCTGATTCATGTTCGACGATGCTCCTCCGATTCTTGTTCGTCGGTGCTCCTATACATAACTACTCCTTTATAAAGGTGGCAAAATGGGGTAGGGCCTGACGGTCAGCCTGCCAACCCGTATCAACCCAACCTACTAACCTATCGGGCCACAAGGTGGGGTAAGGTGGGTCAACCCATTAGCCCACCTACTCATAATATTTAATTCTATTCCACATTGTTTCTCACAAAATACTAAAAATCACATATACATCTTTCTTTTACACAATTTTTCTAGACTTTCACAACATTACTTTCCTTCACACACTACTCTCGCACACACATACATCCCTTATCTACTTTTCTAATCTTCTTCTCTTCTAAAAGCCATTTGATTAGAAAAAAGAACTAGGATTGCATCCCTTCATTATTATTCTCTAATTTCGTGTTCATTTGATTTTAGGAAAAAAATATAGGGCTCCATTGGTGCTACCAATATTTGAATAACATTTACTTATTCGGTGCTTTTGAGTAGCATGCTTTGTTTGGTGGATTCACTTGGCGTAATCACATATATGATTAAGGAGGTGTTCATGCAATATTTTTTTGGGTTTTCAATGCCTTTCTCAATGATACATTTGATGGGACACAATTGATTTCAATTGAATAGACATTTTGGCTCTTAAACAATTCATTTTGTTTCTACTAAGCGCCTCAATTTGTATTCTGGCAGGAGAAATTATTGACGACAACGTCAATCACTGCAAGCAAAGTTAATCAAAAGTAATGTTGAATTCTCATGATTGATTTAATGATTGGCTAATAGAAACATGAATTGGCAAAGCATTTTGTTGAAAAATGGTTGGCTAGTATGCTAACCCGTCATATGATGGGGTGGGTTGCATATTTCAACCTATATTGACTTGGTCGGCCAACTCAACCTAACCTATTTATGGATGGAAGCGAGGCAAGCCAAAATAGGTAGGACTGGTCTGTTTTGCCACCCCTACTTCTCTGGGTTGCTACCCTTCTACGTTGGTGCTCTTTTGCGTTAGTGTTCATCGGTGTGTCAGTGTTCGTCTATGTCACTACTCCCCTATGTTGTTGGTCCTCTGCATGGATGCTCCTCCGTGTCGTTGTGTCATTGTTAGTCTATGTCACTACTCCCTTACGTTATTGGTCCTCTGCATAAATGCTCCTCTTTATCATTGTTCTTCCAATCATCTTTTGATACAATCGTTCTTAATCTAAGATTTATTTATCAACTCATGTTTTTATCTTCCTTTGTTCCTCCCTATATGTTTGTTTAGTATATAAGTTTTTATCTTCCTTTCTCTCTATATATTTTTATCAACTGTTAACTATCTTATTTACTAATTTTACCAAGCTTTTGGTATTTATACTTTTAATTGTTAACTATATCTAATTTTTAACTTTTTGAATTTAATTAAAAGTATGTTCAATTCAATTTAGGTAACATCACAACATGAGATAAAGAAACAAATGATACTTGTCAGTTTTTAAAACGATTAAAAAAGATTTCTTACTAAACATAATATAAGATATTTTAAAACTTAAAATTGAAGAAAAATATTCGTAATGACAAATTGAAGGACTTGTAACATCCCATTTTTAATAGTAAAATACTACTAAAATGAATATTACATATATGATAATGGAACCACTATAAGAAAACAAACCTACGAAAGACAAGTTCTACACCTGTAGAACTATCTGACACTACTACAAAATTGACTATAGATAGCGCTCAATAGATAGCGCTTTTTTAAATAAGCGCTATCTATCAACATGCGGAACAATAGATAGCGCTTATTTAAAAAATCGCTATCTATACCTATAACAATAGATAGCGCATTTTTAAATAAGCGCTATCTATATATAGTTAATTTTATTTTTTTAATTCATAATTTAAAATAAATTAATAGATAACGCTTTTTTAAAAAAGCGCTATCTATTTAAACACCATATATTTAAATAAACACTATTTATATTTTATTTATATTATTATTTTTAATTAAAAATTTAAAATAAACCAAAAATAACTCTTATTTAAAAAAGTTGTATCTATTTCATATAAAAAAATTTAAAAACTTTTCATCCTATTTCGTTTCTTCTCTTCTCTTCTTTCCTTGTTTTTCATTCATAAACTCTGAAAACGTGGTTGTTTCCATCTTTGCATCCCGCATTTTCGTTCGTCACTGGTTTTAGAAGGTTAGTTCAATTCTCCTCTTTTTCTCCCTTCATTCTTTGTTCTCTTTTTCTTTTTGCCAATACTGAAAAAAAACCTAGGGTTGGCCAAATGGGGGAAATAGCGGCGTGAGCACGAGAGAAAGGAGGAGAGAGCCTTCAATGCCAAATCCATAACAGGCATGACTCGTTGGGATGAACATCGGTGATTGGGGGCCAAAATGGGAAGGAGCGAGAGACGAAGGCGAGATTGTGAGAAGTAGTAGATAATAGTCGTTTTTGGAGAGGATGGTGTTCGGTGAGTGGAGAGCAGGCTAAGGGGAGTAGTTTGGGCGTCAAACCTTCGAGGAAGGATCGAAAGAGAGAACCAAACCAGGTATGGGGAGCAAATTTTTGTCGTTTTTAACTCGGTTTATGCCATTTGTTATGTTCTGTGTCAATCCTGCTTCTGTTTTAAAGATATGAATTGCTATTATTGATACTTGTACCATGTTGTTTCGTAAATTATGAAATTGTTGTCTGATTAGTGAGGAAAAAACTTCCTATTATGTGGTTTCTATTATGTCCTATCCTTTTCATGTCCGTTCTTTAATTGATAATGCATATTAAAATTTATAATTGATTATGTCTAAGAACTTTCTATGATAATGGTTATGGTTAAGGATTTATTCTTTTAGATTATTTGATGCCTTCTAGAACAGGGTGCTATTCAAATCCAGTAGATGAGTCAGCCTAAAAAATGCTGAGTTGAGCCAAAAATGAGAATATGGTTTTCCCAGTCAGTGAAAAAGTTTTTTTGATGGTATCCACGAGGTTTGTCTTAAATGTATTACTTAAGTCGATAAATTATGTAAATGTTGGTATTAGTGCTTGTAATGCTTTGCATTAAGTGGTAGAGAAGTTAGAGATCAATATCTGAATTGTGAGTTGTTATAGTTGTATGGCTAACTTCTAGAGCTTTAATTTAATGTGTTGTAATGTTATGTCAAAGATTTTGATTGCAACTCTTAATTGGTTTTGAATTGAACAATTGTTGTACATGCATTGTTTGGGTGCCTAGAGGTGATTGTGCTTTTGTTGTTTCTCATTCTGATGGTAATTTTTACGTGTATGAGAAGGTAAGAATCAATTATCAGTAGAGAGTTTTATTTTATGGTTCGCTTAGAATGTGATATTTCTTGTTGTAAGTTACGAAGATATGTAGCTTTTCTTTCCCATTTCAGAACAAAGATGGTGCGGGTGATTCTTCTTTTCCAGTTGTAAAAGATCAAACTCAATTTTCTGTTGCCCATGCACGTTACAGCAAGGTATTGAGTTTAATAAATTTTTTATTTCTAAATAACTTACTGATACAAAACGTACTTTAACCCCCCTTTGATCTAACTGTCTATATATTTTAATTTTTTTGTAGTAAATCCAACTTATATCACTTGTTAGTGTTGACTGCTTAGTTCATGTAGAACTTTGCAGCTTTCTCGCTCAATACTTTATTGGCAATACTACTAATACATCCAAGGCATAATTAGTTTTTGGATGATATGAACTCTACAGCTTGTAGTTCTGGAGAATATGTTATCTATCATTTTTTTAAAATGTTGACTTTTGCAATAGAGCATAGGGACAGGGAGTGACAACAATTGTTGAAAGTTAAACCCGTGAAGGAATGAGACTAAAGTAGGGGCTACGGGATTGTCAAGAGTTTATGTATCTTTTGAATTTTTGGGGTGAAGGGAAATGATATGATGAGGATGCATGATCTTGAACTTCGTTTTACTTTGATAATGAATTGAAGCACCTTCTAATGTTTTTTTCCATGCTTTTATCTTTCTTGTCTAGTCCTTCAAATTCATTGTTCATTGTTTCCGTAATTGTCATTGGCTTTTAATTTTCAGCATACTTCTGTTGTTACCTTTATTGAATGATAATGCTATTGTTCTTAATTTTCCTATTCGGTGACTTGCACTTTTGGCCATGTATCTGTTGTGATATGTTGAATACTGTCATGTATCTGTTGTGATATGTTGAATACTGTTCATTGTTTCATTACAATATGATCTCAATGCTGGAATTTTGAATTCCTATGGTTGTATTAATTATTTGTGCCTGATGATGTCCAAATTGATTACCAAGACTTAGTGTAAGGGTATGTTTGTATTTTTGTTAGTGATTGGCTGTTGTGGATCACTTAGTTGGTAGTAAACCTTAACTGTACTTTGGCCTAGGGCTTTAAGCACTTTACGTGGACAACATTTTTACCTTTCTCGGTACTGAAATATTCACACCTTTCATCACAAAATGATCGTTTCATCACAAAACTCAAAGCCAGAGAGTTAGTTCCCCTTACTACAAGCATTACAAGTTCAATAACTGACATATAGAGTCACTAGCATATAAGACCAAAAACATATAAGATCAACTTATTTTCACCAACAGACTTAATTTTTTATAACTACAACAAACGATTTAAATTTTTATCAAATATAGCTAAATCCATAAGTATTGTAAATTTTAATTTAAACCAGAAGAAAATATAAAAAAACTTTGATAAGATTATAGAAGTTGTAAATTCATGTATTGAATTATGTAATATAAATGTTTAAAAGGACCCAAAATTAATATTATAATATTCATAAACTATAATTAATTTTTACTTATATTTAAAAAGTTAAACGGTAAAATAAAGATTATTGAAGAAATATCATAATAACTTAAACTAATCATTGACAAAAACAATTTCCACACGAATGGCAAGCAGGGTATTTTAGTTTAGTTTCACTGAATGTGTTCATTGTTGCACAAACTGTGTACCTGGAATCCAAGATCATAGTTAGCTAAAACAACCCATCAACTAGTTATGCTTAATATACTTATAAAACCATGTTGAAATTAATTAACCTAAGCATCAACTTTTGCACACATAAAATTTTATGCATACAACACCAAGAGACACCTTTATTCGCCTCTGTTCAAAACTTCATTGCAACGTAAATCATGTGGTTGGAAAAGCCTTATTCTCATTGGTTCTTCATCCTTTCCAAATCAGAATTTCTGATTTTTTCTAGTTGATATAAGGTAGAATTATTACTCTCTTATATAACACCTTAAATTTGGTCCAGAGTTTGAATTTTAGTAAGGAAAAACATCTTAAATCTGGTTGTGAAATCTAAATTGGAAAGGAACTTATATGTTGGTTATTAGGACAACGTGCTTTATTATTTCATCTAAACCCTTCACATGTGCACTACACCGTAAGTCTTTCCCTTTATTTTATTTTATTATTTTTGTTATTGTTTTTACTTATACATGTTTTAATTTTATTTCTTTACTAGGGTTATACAAACCTATCAAGCTCAAACATCATGGTTTCAAAGTCTAAGTCAAACAATATCAAGTGGGCACTAATTAAGGTACATTACTCTAGTATGTTTTATGTGTAGTATAGTCTTGATTATGATAATTAAATTGTTGAATAACCTTATGTGACCTAATTTTAAATTATATTTCTTTCTTGCAGTATTTTTCTAGTTGCAGATGTCAACAAAATATCGTGACAATCAAATTATTAAAGTTAGGGAAGATTATGTTTACATGTAATTAGTACATGCTTATAGGAACTGATATGATATATATGTTATGATTGTATATATTATTTATAAAGCAATGTCATGTCATGACACATACATGATGACTTAATGATTATATTTTGAAATGCTATTGTACCAATAGTTTTTATTCATATTAATGAATATTTTTTTTTGAGATCTTTGTCTTTGTCATATTTTTCTTAATATTTTATATTTTTTTTTATATAACAAAACCAAGCATAAGTTTGTATATAATAAAATCAATATTTTATATTTTTTTAGAATTTTTTTTATTTTTTGAAATATTTTATTGAAAAATTATGATTTTTTTTTTAAAAATTTAAACCAATAGATAGCGCTTTTTTAAACAAGCGCTATCTATTGCTGTCAGACAATAGATAGCGCTTATTTAAACAAGCGCTATCTATTGTCAAACAGTAATAGATAGCGCTTATTTAAACAAGCGCTATCTATTGTCAGACACCAATAGATAGCGCTTGTTTTAGAAGCGCTATCTATTAATAGATAGCGCTGTCATAGATAGCGCTTTTTAAGCGCTATCTATGATAAAAAAAAAGCGCTATCTATGCACTTTTTTGTAGTAGTGTGACTTCACCCTCATCTCTCATTGGAGAAACTGTAAAGGATGTCTCCCTAAGCTCACACCATTAAGGTGATCATCGCAAAAGAGAAAACATACAAAAAAACAAACAACACAAAAGCAAGGGTAAACTAGATTCAAAACAATTAATGATGTCAATTAAAATATCTCACATAATAATCATACAGATAACATAGATCAACTCAAACATCTTAGTGTAAAAAGACCTAGACCGACTGTCTGGACCTAGAACGAATGCCAAGCTATGGCGAGTTATGCACTTGTAGTAGCCACTACTACTTTGCAAAGCCCTTGCCAATTGGGTTTCACCCTACCACGCATCACAAGGTTAGTCTGTAACGCTTCATAGGCCATATTGGAAGCACCTAGACTAAGACCTCTTGCTACTCTCACCACATGTGTCAAACCTCTCTATATGAGAATGTATGACCATTAGAGTGTCATGAAAACTCACAAAACTAAGCTACATGCATTCATTCTAACACACGTGAACAACACCAAGAAGTTCCACCTTGGAACCAACCTTTCCAACCTTGAAACCAATGATATCACTTCACATTCACATAGTATACTAATACATGAGACTACTGATCATATATCACATAAATAGAAACACCCATACAAGTCATCAGAAATCATACAATAACACAATTTCTTCATGGCATATGAATACTTATATTTAGGAAAGGAAAAAAGCTATGAAACCCTACCAGCAGCTCCAGAAGGATCCAAAACCCCTAAAACGACTTAGAGGACGTCCAAAACGAACATCTGAAACCTTGAAAACTCCCCAAAAATGTTGCAGTGGCACTCGGGGGGCGCCCAGGGGCGCTCGGGGGGCACCCAGGCACGAGCTGCACAAAAACGAGGGTGCTGGGGCGCGCTCAGGGGTGCCCGAGTTCCATACCAGTTGACAACAACTTCAAAATCGGCTTTTGATGCACTTGGAATTTGTTCTAATAATCAAAGGGGTTTTCTAAACATTATAATTAATGGAAAAACACATTTATAAGTAAAAGTAAGCATCCATTTGATCATTAAACCCAAGACTAGGTGTATCAAACCATTTTTGACACTCCAAAAGCACTTAAACTTGTATTTTCACCTTCTACACCAAATTTCTGCAACCTAACCATTTGAACAAGTCCTAATTGACTCAATAACAGATTGCAAATCGTTACTTATAACCCAGAGCACCTGATTCAAAATATCACTTATCAAAACCCCTAAATCTAACCTAAAATCAAGTTAAACCGCACCTATGAACCATAAACTATTCTTGTATCAGCTATATACCATTCTCACCACTCCAAAACAGTTATAAATCACCCCAAAGACAGACCCAAATGTTCATTTCAGTTCATACTCCTTCCCTTTAGACTTTACTTACTTAAGACCCCTAAACTGGAATATAAACTCAACCTATGAAGCCATTTTCCATTTAGAAAAAAATTTACTAGTTTAATCAGGCAAGTCCTAATAGGTGTGATAACATACCCTCAACCTTTCCAAAACAGTGCATACCTCTTACCTCACCATTTCACTACTCAATACCCTCTTTTTACACCAAAAATGCTTGAAAACAGCCCCTATAAATTATCCTTTTCATTTCATACAGTTTTTAACCACATAACCCTCCTAACAAGTCTTAAATTACATCATGACAATACTAAAACAAATCCCATAACATTCCCATTCTTATTTCTAAATTTCACTACCCAATACCCCTTCCTTTTAAGCTTAAATTCTAAGAAACTTAATTTCTACTCTTACCACCACTTGAATTATGTTTCAAACAATGAAAGATCCTCATCACACACAAACAACACAGTATACAGTAGCAAATGCATTCCCATATCATTTACACTAACACCCTATCATAAAAACAAAAATTTCACATATGTCAACTTTACTCCAACCCCAATTTCTACTAAAACGTCTAAAATTTATAAAATTACAAAATTTACACTATAAATACAATTAAGACAAGGTCTAGCTTCCCTTACCTCAAAATAATAGCCCAACCCACAGAAACGTCTGAACTGTCGCTTGAAACGCAAGAAATTCCTAAACAGATCTACGAGGCACCAAATTGGAAACGGAGAGAATTCTTATAACTCTAAATTCACCAAGAATAAGAAAAGAGAGCTAAATGATACATGCATAACAATTTCTATGCATGATCATTGACCGAAGCAAAAAGGTAAGAAAATGAGTAGAAACTTACTTGCTCTAAAACAGAAATTGATTGATTGGATTTGTAGGTCTTAACCTCGTGATCGTCTAGACACCTCCTGATAACAGATGACTTAGGAGCGAGAACACTTAGAGAGAAAGTAGAAAACTCTAGAAAAGTGATTTCTAAATAGATGATACCTTTTAAAATAATGAAACTCGTTTATAACAAAAACATCTATAACTAAACCATTTAATATTAAAATAATCGAGTCACACTATTTTTAAACTATTATTACTTCTAAAATTTCATTTTTTGAAATCTTGTAATGAAATTTTACAAGAGTAACATTGTGAAGAGAAAGAAAAATAAAAAAATTGTAAATTTATAAAATATTAGCAACAAAAATATAGATAAATAAAATTTTACGTTTTAAAACTTTTAAAGGTGCATTCGCCGTCTAAAAAGCTTTTATATTTTTTTATTCAAATTTGTGACGTATAGCTGTGCCCTGCCGCTAAATACACTGAATTTAATTATTTGGTCAAAGAACGGTGAAAAGTTGATCATCTCAGTTGTGACTTTTCTTTAGATTGCTTTTAGATCTTCTAGACATTTGTATTGGCTTTCAATTATATTTATTTAATTTTATCATTTAAATAATTGAATTTAGTTTTTAATGTATATATTTGTATATCATTTCTCATAATTCTATATGTTAGTTTAATCTATTTTAAAACATATTTGATAAACAGAAAAAGTTATCTCCATATTACGAAAATCAATATTAAAACCGTTTTACAGAAATTAAAATAAAATAAGAAAAAAAAATATAGAAATTAAAAGTTAGACACTTTTAGAAAAATACAGAATATGAATATGTTTGATATTGAAAGAAAAAGTTTAATTGCAAGTTTAGTTCGTACAATATGATTTACTTTAGTTTTAATATTTATGAATCGTTTCACTTAACTTTTTACTTCCGTAAAAAAGAATAATCTTTATTATTTTATTTTAGTCCTTCTTCCCTTTTCTTTGTCCATGTAATGTATAGATGATCTCTTTTTATTAATTATCAAACATTTTTTAAAGTGATTAATTCAAAATAAACGTAATAGTATGGAATATATATATATATATATATATATATATATATATATATATATATATATATATATATATATATATATATGAGACAATTATGACATAAAACTGAAAAAATTATCAAAACATTACAAAAGATATTGAATTTATTTCATAAATGAAAACCATGTTATATCAAACTTTTTTTTAAAATATTGGATTAATTGTTTAATTATTAGTAGTTGACATTTAAACAAGATTTCATAAACTATGTGCTGTCATCTAATAAAATCAACATAGACTGTTGTCACATTCATTGAGTAGGATGACGGGGTGATCTTCAATTATTATTATTATTATTATTATTATTATTATTATTATTATTATTATATATATATATATATATATATATATATATATATATATATATATATATATATATATATATAGAAAGAGAGAGAGAGAGAAAAAGAAAGATCAGTTTTAGGGTTTCTGCTTTTATATTTGTTAGTAGAGATACTTGACTTCTAAAACTATTTTTTTATATGATTTTTTACTTTTAAGAAAAATTATAATTTAAAAATAAAATTAACTTATTCATGAGTTAAAATTAATAAATACACTTTTAAAATAATTATATGATGGAGTTTTTATGATTTAATTTGTAGATAACCTAATTTTAACATATTAAAAGGTTTAAATTGATTTTAATTTTTTATTTTTTCTTAATGTTTTTTGAAAGTCTTTTCAAACATCAGTTAAGTTGGTGTGTTCTTTACGAAAGAGTAACATCTCTACATTATGTTATTGTTTTTCGAAATATTAAACTCGTCATTGAACCTTTCACAAAAACCTCATCATCTTCTCTTTTAAGTTTATTCCTTTTTTTTTCTACTTATAAATAAATAAGTTTTTTACAAATATTCAGCTGATAATTCCACAAAAATATTTTTCCTCTTTAAATAACTAACTTTGAGTGACATAATTTTACCACTTAATATCATGGCTTCATATATTTTACTATCTAAAATCCTTTTACGCATTTCATTATTAAATTTCCAACTTTTACTGATCATCATTTAAGCTTGTTTTTTCACAAAAATAAGGATGTATCAAGAAAAACTAAAATAAAATGTAAGTAAAACGTTGTTTTGCAAAACTCAATAAGAAAATGAAGTTGTTTTTACTTACTTTATTTTATTATGACTTGTTAAATCTAATGAATTGGTAAACTTTGTGAAAATTGAAAATCTTGATGATAAAATGTTAAAAAAAATCCCCTTAAGTAATTATAAAACTTTATAAATCTTGTAATTTGACCTAATTAAAATTATAGTATTTTGTTCTACGAATCAACGGATAAGCTTCAATTGTTGAGAAATGAAGACAATAAACATAATAACATTAGAATAATTTTACGAAAAAAAAATGAATGATTTTGATAGAAGTTTACTTTATGAATCCAAATGAATAATAAATGACAGTCAACAGAAGATTGTTCATTTAAATGTGAACATTATTGGCTATGTCATATTTTAATAATTATCACTATGATTAATTTGTTGAAATATTTTTGTGTCTCTTTAAATAATATGATTATTCTCTTAAAGACAGTAAAGTAAAATAAGATTTTCAATATGTACACAATCAATGTACGGAAGAAAAAATCATCACCCACAATAATAAATCTTTGGGCATTTCTTTATTCGAATACTAGTCTCTTTACGTGCGTACGCGCATCGCTTTTTTAATTTACTTTTTTTAATAGGCTTAATAGCTATTTTGGTCTCGATTTTTGTTTGGTTTGTTCATTTTGGTCCTATTTTTTTTTTTCAATTTAGTCCTAAAGGTTGTAAAATCTGTTCAATTTGATCCTTTTTTAAAACGGCATCTAAATACTTAACGGCAAACAGTACATCTGTGCACTGTAGTGACGATTTGGCACATGACTGCCTACGTGGATGATCTTCAACACAGTTATGTGGACCTAATTAAAATTAAATTGAAATTAGGGGTTTTTTATTAGGGTTTTCGAATGAAATTAAATTAAGGGTCTTCGAATCAAATTTCCCCAATTTGAAGCATAGTGTGGAACACTGGGAAGAAGAACACTAACGTGTGGCTGAAATCGAAAGCGTTCATTGGAAAGAACATCCTACCCAGACGTCCTCCCAACGACGAAAATCAAAACTGAAAACTTGGAAGCAGCTATAATAAATATCAGTGTATCTCAATTCGAAAATCATTCGCAGTAAGGCAAAACAAAACCCTAGATTTCCAAATCCTTTTGCAATTGTTCTCTGTAGTCTGATTCTAAGCGAAAATGTCTGGTCGTGGCAAGGGAGGAAAGGGTTTGGGCAAGGGAGGTGCGAAGAGGCACAGGAAAGTGCTTCGCGATAACATTCAGGGCATAACCAAACCGGCAATTCAGCGATTGGCGAGAAGAGGTGGTGTGAAGAGAATCAGTGGATTGATTTATGAGGAGACGAGGGGAGTGCTGAAGATTTTCTTGGAGAACAGGGAAGAACCCTTTATGGTTTTGGCGGTTGATCCAATGCTTTCGTGATTTCCTTTTCTTTGAAATGTTCTTATGAATGAGAATCCTGCACTTTTCAAAGTTTAATTTGAAAACCCTAATTTCAAAGTCTGCACTTTTCAACATTGCTTCAATTTGGGGGTATTTGCAATAAAAAAACCCCTAATTTCAATTTAATTTTAATTAAGTCCACGTAACTGTGCTGAAGATCATCCACGTAGGCAGTCCTGTGCCAAATCGTCACTACAGTGCACAGGTGTACTGTTTGCCGTTAAGTATTTAGACGCCGTTTCAAAAAAGGACCAAATTGAACAGATTTTACAACCTTTAGGACCAAATTGAATAAAAAAAAATGAGGACCAAAATGAACAAACCAAACAAAAATAGGGACCAAAATAGCTATTAAGCCTTTTTAATAATAACAAATT
Source organism: Vigna mungo (assembly GCA_036885675.1). Classification (NCBI taxonomy): domain Eukaryota; kingdom Viridiplantae; phylum Streptophyta; class Magnoliopsida; order Fabales; family Fabaceae; genus Vigna; species Vigna mungo. Next base: position 10,059,420 of record CP144692.1, on the reverse strand, counting down.
TAAAGCATATATTTGTATAAGTTTAATATTTGTAACTCTGTCGACTTGTAAATCCACGTTTATCATCGAGTCACTTATTTAAATTTGGAATAGAGAAGGTGGATTTATTTATATGCGCTATCGACCTTCAATAACAAACAAGTGGTGTGCTAGAATGATGGATATCTAAATTTTTATGAATCATCAGCTAATCATTTACCCATATGGGTAGCAGTTGCATCCAACCAATATGACTTGATCATCACGTCGGTCCGGTCTACTCGTCTATCTTGTTACTTTATCCATTCGCTAGCTAATTCATCTCGTTTAATCTGGTTAAGTCATCCTATAAGTCTGGCTAGCACATCTATCCAGGTTATCCCGTCGTTCATTTTGGTCATTCCCTCAATCCGATTCATTTCAACTATCCCTTCCGTTTGTCGGTCATCACCTCAATTTATCCATCCTTTTCAATCTATCCATGCAGTCTGTTGAACAAAATTTATGATCTCCGAGAACGGAGTCCAAGACCTGTTGATGGATTAATAAGTGTACCGAATCGCACAAGTAATATAAAATGGTAAGATGAAGTATCGTATCCTAAAAGACTCTCGACACTAGACAGTCGTGTGAGAACTCAATTAATTAAGACTTAAAAAAAATGAGATCATTGGTTTCAAATGCAAAGACATAAAATTAAATATGAATGCAATTGGATCAATAGTAGAGTAGCAAAATAATGAATGGATGTTGGTTAATATGCGGCGAGTATGTTGTTGGGGTTAGATTCCTCCAAGTTCCCTCTCATGTATGTAAGAATTCTTCTTTATGCATTAATATTAAACTCACTCACTAAATCACCTAAATCCGATCCCTCGGTGAATAAGCTTATCCTTAACCCTAGTTCATGCAATTCCTAGCATTCCTAGTGATTAATTGTGAAGATCAAGAGCTTTAAGACCACCAAGACTCATACCCTCATCTTGAGAAATATTACTCTTGGGAGTAATTCAATAAGAACCTGAATTAAAATGAACCTCCCGACACTCATGCAATTCATATATCATATGTTAATGAATAAATTAAACACAGTAAGCATTGAAACAGATGAATTACTCTAACAATTAATGAAAAAACATATATTATCGAGAATCAATTCAAATACATGAGAGTTCATAATGTTACATCATCCCCCAACAACAAATAGAGTTTAGTTCCCCATAGATATGGAGAAGCTATATGAACAATGGAGAAGAATGAGATAGAAAAACCTTAAAAAATGGGGAAAGGAGCTCCCGCATCCAAATCAGCCTTCTGAGGGTGAAAGACTGTGATGCTACGCTCTTCTCTGTCAAAGATACAAAACCTAGAGTGCCTGAATCCTTTAAATATAGTCAGAACAGAGTAGAAACAGGGTCCAATCCAATAGAGTAAAAACATAGCAGAAACTGGGCTTGATCCACAATGCATGACGCTCAGACGCCTAACTTAGGGTGCCCGGGCGGCGAACGATTGTCATGTAGGGCTTGAGCCTCCAAGAGGGGCACCCAAGCCTCGGGGCCCGACGCTCAAGAGCCCAAAAGGGGCGCCCGGGCGGTGGACGTCGGATATCAGCGCTTGAGCCTCCGTACAGGGCGCCCAAGCTGCGTGTTATCTCTCCTTTTGGTGCTTTTCCAAGCCTTTCTGAGCTCTATCCCCTTGGCTCTTCATCTCTACTTTCAGTATTACCTCATTCTCTGCCAAAACAAGGGGAATTAGTCATAAAGTCATTGAATTCAACCTCAACTCTCTTATTCACACAATTTAACAGAAAAAAATGATTTAAGTAAGTTTCTAAACAGAAAAGGGTGCATTTAGTGTCAGAATTACATCACAGATAACAGTATTTTCAACCGTTATCACAACCCTAAACTCAGAACTTTGCTTGTCCTCAAGCAAAATAGAATGTAACTCAGCTTTTCAGAACACTCACTACATTGAATCAACATTTTTTTCAAAAACTTTTCCTTCCAAGACAAGAAATCACTTTTATCAATTCAACATAAACATCTTAGTCAAGATTTGCAGATGCCTTAATTCAATCAAAATCAATGTGATGCTCATACACTTTTAACAGATGTTATCCTTAAGAATGATCAATCAACCAAGCAAAGATGTAATCAGAATTTCAAAGAACTACTCCTCACCAAGGAAAGTGTTTCACTCAAGCACTCAAAAGTGTATCACTCAACTCAAAGGTGTATAGTGAGGTGTTGGTGTCTTTTTCACTCTGTTATCACTATATCACACAAATTAACTTTGCCTTTCATTTAACCACAATCAAACATACTCACAAGCAAGTTTTCATCACAAGGCTTTTCATGGCTTGTAACATGGCTGGGCTAAGAAGGATATTGGTTTTTCTGGTCAGCAAAATTCCTTGAGTTAAGAGAGACATTTATGAATTTATCATTCAAGCACAGACTCTATTTCTTTTTCATTTATTCCCAGCTTTCCCTTACAGTGAGTTTTTCTTTTCTTTTCATTTTTTTTTTCTTTTGCTTTTGCTTTTCGATTGCTTACTGCCTAGAAAACTTGAACCTTTTTCAGTATCTCATCAGATGTTGTCAACTTAACTCAAGGTAAAGATTTTCAGAAAGGGTTTTCAAAACATGCATAAGGCTCAAGGTTCAAAGGTTACCACAAATTGTTCTATTTTCAGTGGGCAAAAATCATGTGAAGGCTAAAAGAATTAGGGATAACAAAAAATGGCCTTGATCATATGAAACCTGCAAGCAAGTAGTTCAATCACAGAAAATTTGGGCAAAATAATTTATGCTTCCAAAGTAATAGCAATTATTCACAAGAAAACTCTGAAGCCCAATTCTCACACAGGGAAACTCACAAGTCCCAAAATTCAGAAAAACACCTTGCTCAGTATCTCAATCAAATTTTTTTCTCAAGCACCTGTTTCAAACATTGTGAGTCATCATCTGTATATTATCACATCATGCATCATCTCCACATCAATCAATACACAAGAATCTCACAAAGCAATACTTATCACAAAACACAACACAGTTGAAAAAGCAGTTTAATTCATTCAAGCAAAGTAAAATAAAAAAAAGAAAACAATAAAGACAAAATAGAGTTCACAATCAAGGCAGTAAAAACAACAAAAATAAAAGAAGTCATGTTCTAAAACAAAGGTGGCATCCATCAGTAGATGCCAAGTACAACTCATCACTCATCATCCTCATAATCATAGTCCATGGCTGAAGCTTCAGTTGCTCCAACTTCACCATCCTCCCGTGCTGGGTCGACGGGCCATGCTACTCTGGCTGCAAATTCCTCCTGAGAGATGAACTCTCTCTTAAGGAAAGCGGACAACAGTGTCCTTAGCAGCTCTTGCTCGCCTCTGTAAACAGTAGCGAACGATGCCTCTATCAGGGCCATGTGCATGTCCCGCATCTGAAAAGGAGCGTCCTCATGAACTAGCTCCTAGGTTGGTGGTGGTGCTCTCCTGTGTGCCCTGGGTGCCTGTGGTGGTGGCATAGGTGGAGCATGCTCATCCGTTGTACAGTAGTAGGTGAAGTAAGCTTCGTCCAGCTACTTCCTTGGACGTTCCAGTAGTGGTGCTAACATATCAATCCTTGCATCTCACACAAATGGGTAATCAAAGAAGTGTGTCATAGGGGGACTTGCTGTTCGCAACACGTGCACAACTCTTGATCTCATTTGCAATGACTGCCCCAATGCTGACGTTCAGGCCCCTCAAAATACAGTACAAGAGAGTTGCCCTCTGAGTGGTGATATCAGAAACATGGGAGCAAGGCTGGATGTTGGCATGGGAGAAGGCCATCAAATATTTTGCCAGTGGTATCAAAGATGCTCTCCGGATATGGATGGGTGCTTCTGTCCTGCTCCTTTGAAAGTGCCCTCCAGGCACACATAAGGTTCTCTCCATATCCTCATAGTCGACCCCCTCCATTATGGACAGCTCATACTGACACTACTCCCCCTCCCAGTCTGTACCTAAAAAGGTGTTGATGGTGTCAGCATCAAAGGAGATTTTCTTGCCTCTCACGTAGCTAGCATTAAACTCCTTCACAATAACAATGTTGGCTGGAGCAGGGTAAGTAGTCAGGTTCCCCCAGCCTCTACTGTTGAGCTCCCTTCCAAACTGAGGAGCCAAAGCAGGTATCAGGCCCACCTTGTATTCCATGAGCAGCTTCCTTCCATCCACTGATGGGAAATATCTCTCATGAGTTGTTGTCCTGAACTGGTGTGACTAAAACTGCTCTTTTTATTTTCTCTTGTTTCCCACTGTTTTCGCCCTTTTGCCTGATGAGGAAGTCATTCCTACACATAGAGATTCATAAACAAATCCAGAAAACATCAAACATCAGTTCCTACAATCCAGTATCTCAATACAACTGTTCTCATTCAAGTATAGGAAAAAACAGGAAACCATCAGTGCCAACTGCATAAGACCAAACAGCCAGAAGACAGCACAACAAGTGTGTTATCACAGACATCCATCGTCTAGGGGGCGCCTGAGCGGTGCTGCCATGCGTGGGATTGTTTGTATTTCTTTCACTTTTCCAAATCAGTTTCAACTCAGTCCTGGCCAAAATTAGCACAATTTAATCGGCCCAAACAGTGGGCAAACAAGTTTAGACGACACCCATAATAAAAAAACCAAGTAAATTCATCAAAATTCATCAACCCTTTCAAGAATCATGCATATTCATCAATGTTCAACAATTGAAAGATTAGAACTTTAATTTGCATGACTTACGTGGATGGAAGCAGTGAATTAATAGAGAGTGCTCAAACAATCAGAGAAAAAAAATGGATTCCTAGCTGCCAGACCCATCAAAACCCCAAACTTGGATGCTTAGATGGTGCAGAAAATGGAGAAATCTTAGGGTTTTGGTGAAAGAGCAAAGGGGGAATTGGAGAGAGCACTTGGGTGGAGTGTTTAGAGAGGCTAGAGTAAGGGGAATCTGAAAATGGGGGCTTGGGCCAAACCCTTAGGGTTAAAAGGAGTGAAAATGGGCCAACCCCACTTAAGCCTCGCACTTAAAGCCAAACTCTGCAGAACCGCCGCCCGGGCGCCCCCAGGGGGCGCTCAAGCGGCGGTGGGTATTGTTCCCCCTTTATTTTTGCTCTGTTTTGGGTTTTCCTGTCCAGGGGTTCTCAAATTCAACTTAGAATTTTCAAGCTTCCTTTCCTTAGCTCACACAACACTTAAATTAAACAATTAATCTCTCTCCACCCCCAAGCATTCAGTTAAACAATCACACAAAAACAGAATTTAAATAACAAAAACTAAACAAAAGAAACAATAAACAAGTCAAAACAAAAGTTTTTTAAAACACTGGGTTGCCTCCCAGCAAACGCTTCTTTAACATCACTAGCTTGAGCTAGTGCAGTTGTCCGGTGCCTCAATTGTCCCTTTTCTGGATTTTTTTTTGTTGATTTTTTTTCAGGAATTTAATATAACCAGGAACCTGCTGCAGTGTCTCAATCATAGGAATTTTAATCTCTAATTTCTTGAAGATTTTCATGAAACACTCAAACTGTTTTTCCCTCTCCTTCCTATGAGACTTCTTTAGGTGAGGAAGGGATTAGTCATATGATTCTTCCTTTTTTTCTCTTCCTCTCTCTTTTTCTTTTCTTTCCTCTCTTTTTCTTCCTTGGAACACTCCTTAGGGTACAAAAGATTTTTCTCAATTTTTTCCTTTTCTCTCTCAATCTCTTCTTTTTCTTTTCTCTCTTCTTCCACATTCTTCCCCTTTTCTTTTCTCTCAACCTCACTTTTTCTCTCTTCTTTTTCTCCCTCTTCCTTTACATCTTTCTCTTTTTCACTCAACATTTCTTCTTCTTTTCTCTCCATTTTTCTCTCATCTAAAACACTGCCACTTTCAGTGATAATGGCTTGACATTCCTCCCTAAGGTTAATTTTCATATTGCCCCCAAAATCATCCAGCTTCTGAAGTATGCAACCAAGCTGCCTCTCCATCCTTCCGAATGTTGCCTGAGTGCTTTTCTGAGTGGAGAGAGTTGCCTACATGAACTGTTGAAGAGTTTCCTCTAACTTTGTAGTTCTGAGTCAGTAGCTTGCCCACTTTTTAGTGCTGCTTCAGTGCTTCTATGACAGAATCAGACATTTGTACTAACTGTTGAAGTGTGTCATCCATCTTAGTCATTCTTTCTGATATAGAGGATTGTTGTTGCCATTGTTGTTGTGGCAGCCTACGAAATTGTTCGGCAGCTTGCCCAAATTGACTTTGACTCATGTTTGAGCGAGGTTCCCACCAGTGGTTGAAATTACCTTGGTGGAATTGAGTGCCCATATAGTTAATTTCTTATCTGAATTGCATCATGCAAGCATTAGACACAAAAACCTAGAAAACACTGTTAGTACAAAAACAAAAATAAACAAAACACAATGCAAAATAAAATAAAAAATGAAAATAAAAATAAAGTCAAGGTTAATCAAGAATCACACAAATAAAGTCAAGGTTAATCCTAACATTCCTAATGATTAATTGTGAAGATCAAGAGCTTTAAGACGACCAAGACTCATACCCTTATCCTTGAGAAATATTACTCGTGGGAGTAATTCAACAAGAACCTGAATTGAAAGGAACCTTCCGCCACTCATGCAATTCATAAATCATGCTAATGAATAAATTAAATACAACAAGCGTTGAAACAGATGAATTACTCTAACAATTAATAAAAAAACATATATTATTGAGAATCAATTCAAATACATGAAAGTTCACAAGGTTACATCATCCCTCAACAACAAATAGAGTTTAGTTCCCCATAGACATGGAGAAACTATAGGAACAATGGAGAAGAATGAGATAGAAAAACCCTAAAAATTGGGGAAATGAGCTCCCGCATCCAAATCTGCCTTCCGAGGGTGTAAGAGTGTGATGTTGCGCTCTTCTCTACCAAAGATACAAAACCTAGAGTGCTTGGATCCTTTAAATAGAGTCGGAACAGGGTCCTATCCAATAGAGTCAAAACAGAGCAAAAACTAGGCTTGATCATTGACGCACAATGCTCAGGCGCCCCACTTACGGCGCCCGAGCGGTGAACGATTGTCATGTAGGGCTTGAGCCTCCAAGAGGGGCGCCCAAGCCTCGAGGCACGAACAGACAAGGACAAGGACGACCGAACAGGGTGATCATTGCAAAGAAAAGACAAGGACGATCGAACAGACAACATAACAAGACAGGAAAATAAGGGTGAGGTAGTGTAATTTAATTAACTATGTTAACATACAATTCAGATACACACATAATACAATCATACATATACAGAAATCATACAAACATATTATAACCGACCACTTTACACTGACTGTCCGGACTAGTATGAATATGAGCTATGGTCGTTCATGCATTCTTGGGTGGTAATCTAAAAACCTTATGATTACTCTAGCATGGATATCCCTTGAGCTACCACACGAGGTTAGCCCGTTATTCCTCACCTTAGGTCAAGATAATACATACTGCCCAGGTTAGGGCCTCTTGCTATTCTCACCACATGCATCATCATTCTCTACTTGAGACTTGGTGACCATTAAAATGTCAGGATGAATGCCAATACTAAGCTTCCACTATTCATACTTTTACCACACATTGAAACCAACCACTGAGACGTTCCTCCTTGGAATTCTCTTTCATAAATATCATATCATACTTCATTAGAATTATCATACCATGCTTCATTAACATCATACTTTCTCATCCATACAATGCAACCCGAACATTCATGCAAATCCCACTCTTGAACAAGACGGAACAGGAGAACATTCCCTATATATGAATATGACCGAGCGGTCATTTAGAGAGCAAAACTCAAACATGAGTCGAACGCTTGAACCTTATACCGAACATTATTAGCTTATGCCGAACACTAATGGCTTAGGCCAAAAACTCTTGCCTTAGGCCGAACACTATGAAGAGACCAAGTGCTAGTTCATGACCAACACTACTAAGACCGAGTGTTAGTCCATGACCGAGCACTTCTAAGACCGAGTGTTAGTCCATGACCGAGCATTACTAAGACCGAGTTCCAGTCCATGACCAAGCACTTCTAAGAACGAGTTCCAGTCAGTTAAGACCGAGCACCCAAGAAAGTCGAACAGTCATTAACAGGTAAGGTCGCATAGAGATCAAACACAGTTAAGACCGAACATCAGTACTAGACTAAGTACTAGTGTATAACTATTCGGTCATTAACTGAAAACTCCACAGAAGTAGAATTCTGTTAAGACCGAACACAATGGGAAGGTCGTTCGGTCCATGAAGGACCTTTAGCGAACTACATAATTCTGTAAAATGACTGCAGAATTATGAACAACACCAATCTTACAAATTTTATTATACTCACCCAACTTCTACTTCTTCAAACTTATATCATACCTTCTTATACATTAATTACGAGTACCAAAATCTTTCTAACATCATTGAAAGAGTTTCATTCACAGATTTGAGGATCAAGTCTGCAGAATCATGAACTCAATGACCGAGAACCAGATTTACTAGTTTTGGTACATTTCTAAGTGTCTTAAGGATTTTAACAAGTTTCTAAATACAAACTCAAATTTCCTATACATACCAAACTCAAACCGAACACAAATCCCCATTTTCACTACCACATTTCCTTCCAATTTCACTCGGCCACTGAACCAGAAACATGCAGAAACTCAATAATCATAAACACGGGATTAATATTTCACACCAACAGCACCGAACATCAAATCATCAATTTCACATACATGCAACATCATCAAACAACATATTCATGCATCCAAATCAAGTAATTAAATTAGCTAGCTTCCCTTACCTCTTTTGCCTAAACAAAGGAAGACCTCTCACTGAATTTGGCTAACCCACGCGCTCAGGCACTGCCTACAAATCTTTCGATGGTAAGAAAACATCATTCATTCAACCCAGAACTAAGAGTTAGACTCAGAAGAATAGTTTATGAACACATGCAAGACAAAACAATGCTTTGCATGTGACAAAAGTTGTAGAATTTCAAAAAGACGAAGGGGTTAAACTTACTAGCTCAAAACGAAATCTTGATCGGTGCAAAGTGAAGCTCTTGGCACCAGTAGGACTCAGGCGCTACCTGACTGATGATCGGAAGAAGAAGAAAGTGAAAATTTGTAGAGAGAAGGAAGAGGATTTTAGAGAGAATGAGGAGAAAAGAAGAGAGAAGAAGTTTCAGAGAGAAAGAGGGGTATCAGAAAATTGCACGAGGATTTGAAAATTTCATTTAAATGCTACCACCGAAAGCCATTTGTCCACTCCGAAAACATACACATGTCTCCTCCTTTCCACTTGTCATTTTTGGGGGCAGACACTCCGCATTAGTGGACATTGTTTCTTACAAATGCACTTGGGCAAATGCTTTTGCACCAATATCGCAAATCATTTCCTCTAAGTTGTCTTATTCTGGTCGATCTTCCATATCCATGGTGGAATCATATGCATTTTTAGTTGGAGAGACAGTTGGAAAGTCTATTAATTCACTGTGTCATATCCATGTTGTATAACTTTGTACGAAACCATCACAAATAAGATGTTCCCCAATATCGGTTGCGTTTAACTTCCTCCCATTCAAACAGTTCACACAGGAACATATAAACTTCACTTCGTCATTACTTATACTCGCATTACGTTGCGCAAACTGTATAAATTCTTCTACCCATCTCTCGTACTCGACACTTATACTTTGTCATCTACACAATTTCAATAATCTTGAATGATCACTTTCATCATTTTTGTATTCAAGGTATGACCCTATCCCATTAAAGAAGATTCACTTTTTTTAGTTTATTAAACATATAAATTTTAAACAACATATATTAAATTTCATGAAATTTTGTCAGCATTTCGCATTGGTCTTCAGGTTACATAAAATGAAAGTGATTATAAATCACAATCAAATATGCACCCGAAGATTAATACAAAACACAACTGCAAATTTCATGAAATTTAAGACATGTATATTAAAATTTATATATATATATATATATATATATATATATATATATATATATATATATGTATATATATATATGTGTGTGTGTATGTATATCTATATCTATATATATATATGTATATGTATGCATATATATATATGTATATGTATACATATATATATATATGTATGTATCTATATATATATATATATATATATATATATATATATATATATATATATATATATATATATATATATATATTAATAAACTATGGAAAAGTTATTACTCTTCTTAAACTGTCCAACCGGACAATTCAAGATTCAATACTTTAAATTAATATTACCATCTCCTCTCCATTCATTTTTAAAAGGTACATTTTTTCAAAAAAATCTAGAGATAGTAAATAATTTTTGTATTGAATGTCAAACGGGAAACTAATATATGTATATATATATATATGTGTGTATATATATATATATACATATATATATATATATATATATATATATATATACATATTTATATATACATATATATCTATATATACATATATATGTATATATATATATATGTATATATATATATATGTATATATATATATATATATATATATATATATATGTATGTATGTATGTAATGTATGTGTATATATGTGTATATATATGTATATATATATATTAATAAATTATGGAAAAGTTATTACACTTTTTAAACTGTCTAACTGGACAATTCAAGATTCAATACTTTAAATTAATATTACCATCTCCTCTCCATTCATTTTTAAAAGGTACATTTTTTAAAAAAAAAAATCTAGAGATAGTAAATAATTTTTGTATTGAATCTCAAACGGGAAACTAAGGCTAATTCCCAACAAGAATATATATTCAAGCAAACAAAAAATTACATATGCAACATGTAATATATTCAAGAAAACAATATATTGAAGCAAACAAGTTCATATTAAAAGGAAAATTTTAAGAATAGGAACTTGGGAGCGTGAAAGCCAATCAACTATCGAGAATGTCCGCATATAAAACCTCAACACAACAATACAATATCTAGACAAAAACAAACAACACATTATTTAGTTTCATGATTTCTAACCTTAAAATTTATTTCATCACCAAATCAACCTATTTAATCCAAACAATTCAAAATTATATTCCTTAATTTCTATACTATAATTCAAAATTATACATCAATTTACATCATCAACCAATTCAATCCTAACAATTCAAAATTATATAAACCTAAAAATTATATAAACGTACAAATTATATAAACCAATTAATACAAATTATATAACACAAATCATATAACAAACTATAATTCAAAAAATTTACCAGGAAGAAGAAGAAGCCACGAGAAATATGAACGTCGTGGAGGAAGGGGGCGGAGCAGCAGGGGCAGTTCAGTAGGGCGCCGTGTAGCGGAGGTGGAGCACCAAGGGCGGTGCAGCCACGACAGTGCAGTGGGGGCGGTTCAGCAGGGGTAGTGCAGCGGGCAGCAAGGCTGGTGTAGTGGCGTTGATGAGTCGAACGGAGCACCAACACAAAAGAAATGGAGGCAGAGGCTTCCCACCAGGCGCGAGAGAAACGAGGATGGCGGCACCAATGCGCGAAAGAAATGGAGGAACGACGATGGTGGACAAAGCGCGAGCAATGGAGGCACGGACAAAACCTTGTGCGAGCGAGCGAAAGCGAGAACAATGGTGAAGACGAGTTCTACGCGAGAGAGGAAAAAAAGGTTTTGCTCGAGGAAGAAGAAAATAGAATAGTAGGTTAAATTTTTTAATGGGGTTAAGAGAAAGGGATACTACCTCGGTTCTCAACTTAACCGAAGCAATACACTACTATATGCCTCGGTTAAGAGACAAACCGATGCCTATACTCCTAAGAAAAAATAAAAATAAAACATGAAATGGCATTTTTGAAATTATATTCACCTTATACACCTCGGTTCGCGGTTAAACCAAGACATAAAGGCATTTTCGTATCGATTCTGAATGAACCGAAGTCATAGGCTTTGATAAAAAGAATTAGAACGTTCAAAATTCAGACATGTCAGGCGAAAAAGTATGTTCTACATAGGGACAAGTGGGATTCTCAAGCTTTTCAGCATTGGTTGGCCTCTCAACTGAGGTAATGTAGCGTATATGCTTTGGCCCCGTGACGAACTGAAGCAGTAGGTCAGGATCGAAAAGGTGTCAGGCGGAAAAGTCTCTTCTGCAGAGGGACATGTTTGAATTTTCAGGCTTTTAGACATCGATTGGCCTTTCAACCGAGGTAATATGACATATAAGCTTCGGTTCCCCTTGAAACAAGACGTATAAGTTCGCCTAAACTATAAAAATGTCACCGCGTTTTGATAGACTTCGGTTTCTCTTAAACCGAAGCTTATTGGGCGATTTTAAATATCATTTCTTTACTAATGAAGTGAAAATAACATATAGTGGATATTTTTTTTAATTTCGAAAAAGTATTGTTTTCATAGTTCATTTTATATATATATATATATATATATATATATATATATATATATATATATATATATATATATATATATGTATATAGGGTTAAATATGTTTTTAGTCCCTATACTTTGGGGTGATTTTGGTTTTAGTCTCTCTTTCAAATTAAGGTACAATTTAGTCCTTCAACTTTAGAAAACTCTGGTTTTAGTCCTTTTTATCAAATTTTTTTAATTTTATTTGTTGTTTCAAACACGTTTCATTATAGCATTTGGATTGTTTACACTATTTGACACATTTTTGCTTCAATATTAACTGAGAAACACATTTGAAATAACAAATAAAGTTTAAAAAATTGATAAAAATGACTAAAACCAGAGTTTTCTAAAGTTAAAGGACTAAATTGTACATTAGTTTGAAAGAGGGACCCAAACCAAAATTGTCCCAAAGTATATGGACTAAAAACATATTTAACCCATATATATATATATATATTACAATATATCAAACAAATTAATCCTATGAAACATATATTAGCATTTTGTTATTGAAACTTATCAAAAAGTGTTTACCACGATTAAATGATGACGGTGAGAATTAAATTGATAGTTAGCAAATTTCTCAACTGAATTAATTAGATGCCTTTGCATGTATGCTCTAACCTATTTTTCAGTATTTAATAAATGCAAATTATTGTAAAGCATTCAGAACGAAAATACAATTATACTTACTAATGTAAAGTGACTTTAAAACTTAAATGGATATATAAATAGAATAAGACAGAAACAATTAAAAAGTGATATTTTGATCTTAATCATATTTTATTGGTGTTCAGTCTTCTTACTATATTCTTTAGAGAAGTAAAAAGAGTATCGAAACTGATTTTCGTAATAATAATACACTAGGTATTTTGTCGTGCACCTCTTTTCTTTCCTTTCTTCATGCACCTCTAAAATTAAAAAAATACCTTCAATGCTTTATTACTATTTTTTTCTCTTCTCTCTTCATTCACTGCATTCCTTTTATCTTTATCCGACTTTCAAGAGCCCCTTAACCAACTTTATAAAACTAGTTAAGAAAAAAACTAATACAAATGTATTTTAAAATACTTTTAAGGTTTAATCATTTTAAAGATTTTTATTTGTACACAATCGTTTCAAATAAGTTTTTATTTTTTTTTTATCTTAATTAAGTTCTTTTTCTATAAAAAAATTGAGTCAATTTTCATTTTAGCGATAATTAAACTCTTGTCTCATGACATACTGACTCCACAATTTTTAATAACGTGACAGATATATAAAATTTAATTATTTTAGATTTTAAAAAACTATCCTCAACCACAAACTAGTTGCATTTCAGTGATGAATCATCTGATATTTTTAATGGACATACGTTCATTTATCTCAAGATAACATGGCAAACCACCAAACACTATTTCCAATTTAAATGGATCATAAGTGTCATTTTTCCTTCTATAATCCCAAATTAGTGGAACCAATAAGAAAAATATACAACCTTTATGAATAAAATAAAATAAAATGTGAATGAAATTTAAAACTATTACGTCACAACACAAAGGCCACAACATCATTATGTGGTTGAAACTAAGTTTCAAGCTTTGTTTTCCCATCATGTCTCGTCAACTTAAATGCATTGTATGCGACAAAAGAAAGTACCCTAATTTTCCACAAAAAAATCCAAAGCAATTTAGAATATGTTCACAAGCTACTACAAAAGTTTATTTAATAATATGAGGTGTTAAATATATTCTTTATGACATGCATTGACTAACTTTGTCAATGTCTATAAGTTCAATTTCGAGGATTTATATTTATTGACAGATTTTATTTTATTTTTTAGTTTAATTGGTAATTTTAAGTTTAATTGTATATACAATTACATTAACTATTTAGATTTTTTCCAATTTTAATATTTAATATGAAAATATATATAGTCTCTACAAATATTAACTTTAACTTCAAGAAAAAAAAAATGTAAAAAGGATATTTACATTAAATTATTTCTTGTAAGAATTTTGTTGTTAATCGATACTTTAATTTTGTGATGTATTTGTGTCAGACACATATCTATATCCAATATTTTAGAATATTTTACTCATACTTATCATAAAATAATTAATTTATAGTTTTTTTTTTCATGTATTTGTGTAAGACACATATCTATACCCAATATTTTAGAATATTTTACTCATACTTATCAATAAAATATATAATTTATAGAACAATAATACTTCTGTGATGATATTAATTTGTAATTTTTTTTATTTTGACATCTTTTAATATATTTGACTTTAATTTATGTTCGCACAAAAACAATTATATGTTTATTGTACGGTAGTATATCTCACACGACCGGTTACACTGAACAGTCAAGCTTACCAGTTAAATGGGCTGAGTTATTAACCTGATCCAACTTTATTGGGCTCAAGGCCCATAGCGTCACACACGAGAAACAATATCATATATCTCGTATCAAATAATATCTCAACAGAGATATTTCAGGTAAGTTTGTTTATATTTCATTCTGTTTATATTTTATTCTGTTATAATTGATCCAAAGCTTATAAATAAAGAGCAAGAGCTTCCAAACAAGGTACGCACAATCTAGCCCACACTAAGCTGATTCTCACACCCACACTCTCATACTTGATTGAGTTTTACCCTCTCTCCGTTCTAGGCATCCACTTGCTGAGGACAGAGGATCTTCCTATACCAACATCTGACTTGATCGTCGGAGTACCTTTACAGGTACCACCCCCCTCTTGGGCAAAGGTTGAAGAACGGACGGTCTGAAGAACGGACAGCGAAGGCAATTGGAGATTTCGCATCAGAAGGAAGCAGAATCGCACCATCGAGGTTAGTGCTTTCGGTCCTTGAGAATCCATACCGAAACATTTTGGCGCCCACCGTGGGGCCGAATGGTAAACCCAAATGGCGACCACGAGGAACATGGAGGAACAACAAAACACCAGAAAGATGATAATAAACAAAGACGAGCGTTCAGTCTCAACATCACTACTCCATATCAACATCAAGAAATTTCACTAAAGCGAAGATTACACAACATGAGTTATCATCTCTACATGGAACATCTTCAACAAGATAAGTGTTTCTGAAATATGAATATTTCATATGAAACAATAAAATATCTATCGAAATATATGATATACGAAACCCATATACATGACATATGATGCATATCATGATATTCAAAATTAACTTGATCGGAACAAAGATCCAGAAGCACCTAATATACATATGTTATTATGCGTGCATCTTCATAAAATTATTTTACTATCAATACATGATTTTAATCAATGTTGTTTCATTCCACAACGAGATTTATTTATAACCAATTTCACTTATTCATATATGTATATTTAAATATACGTACCCCAACTGTTTTCATAAGATTCAATATTGATATATATGATGAGAATTCAAAAGGAGAATATTATCTCCACATTATAACAACCAAGAATTATTTATAATAACAGTATAAATATATATATACTGATGCATTTGTTTCATATAAAAGATATACATAAGTAATAATATAATAACATATTATATGACGCACTTGTTTTATATTATTATAATATAATATAATGTATAATCTGAATCTTAGAGGATTCGGTAATCATGTATCAAGATACCACTTTTCATTATTATATCATCAAGGTAAAAAGAAAAACTTCAGGGGCAATATGAGGATAAATCAAGATAGCCGCAAGAATACTGAACATGATGCAGAAGGTGGCGCACTCTCTCAGCCGGTCGACTTTTATAACATGATCTATTTTGTTATGAATTGTCTAACCATGTAAATACATTGGTCTTTTCGAGTTGTTATATCTCTTCAATGCAGATGACAGGATCTTGCACACAAATAATTTGGCTTATCTGGAGCTTACCATAAATCAAAGACCGAACGGTCTCGCCTATATTTCTAACTTGCAGATTATTAAAGCCGTTAAATCTCAACCGACCGGTCTCAATTATATCTTCAATATTATATCTCTTGCAGAAGCGGTTATTAAAGCCGTACAATCTCAACCGACCGATCTCAATATATCTTTCTGATATTATATCTCTTGCAGATTACTAAAGCGGTTACATCTTAACCGACCAGTTTCAATTATATCCTCAATATCATATATTTTGCAAATTACTAAAACTGTTAAATCTCAACCGACTGGTTTCAATTATATCTTCAGCTACATATCTTGCAGATTATTTATCAAAGGCATAATACATCAAGACCCACCGAGTCTTGGTCATTTATGGACTATAACGTCCACCAATTACACTAGACCGACCGAATCTAGTTACATCAAGACCCACCGAGTCTTGGTCCAACATACGGCCTATAACGCCCGTTAAATACGCCGAGACCCTCCGAGTCTCGGTACTACAAACATCAAGACCCACCGAGTCTTGGTCCTATACGGCCTATAACGCCCGTTAAATACACCGAGACCCTCCGAGTCTCGGTACTACAAACATCAAGACCCACCGAGTCTTGGTCCTATACGGCCTATAACGCCCGTTAAATACACCGAGACCCTCCGAGTCTCGGTACAACACAAACATCAAGACCCACCGAGTCTTGGTCCTATACGGCCTATAACGCCCGTTAAATACACCGAGACCCTCCGAGTCTCGGTACTACAAAAACATCAAGACCCACCGAGTCTTGGTCCTATACGGCCTATAACGCCCGTTAAATACACCGAGACCCTCCGAGTCTCAGTACTACAAAAACATCAAGACCCACCGAGTCTTGGTCCTATACGGCCTATAACGCCCGTTAAATACACCGAGACCCTTCGAGTCTCGGTACAACACAAACATCAAGACCCACCGAGTCTTGGTCATAAATGGGCTATAACGTCCACCAATTACACTAGACCAACCGAGTCTAGTTACATCAAGACCCACCGAGTCCTGGTCATTCATGGACTACAACGTCCACCAAACAACGAACGGTCGTCAACATTAAAGGCAAAGTTGTTCCACACCGTTTGGCCATTATCCTTCCCAACACTCTTTAAAGTCCTGCAGTCACGCCAGGCTAAAGCCTCATCCCTCCTTTGGACTTGGGGGGCATGATGTACGGTAGTATATCTCACACGACCGGTTACACTGAACAGTCAAGCTTACCAGTTAAATGGGCTGAGTTATTAACCTGATCCAACTTTATTGGGCTCAAGGCCCATAGTGTCACACACGAGAAACAATATCATATATCTCGTATCAAATAATATCTCAACAGAGATATTTCAGGTAAGTTTGTTTATATTTCATTCTGTTTATATTTTATTCTGTTATAATTGATCCAAAGCTTATAAATAAAGAGCAAGAGCTTCCAAACAAGGTACGCACAATCTAGCCCACACTAAGCTGATTCTCACACCCACACTCTCATACTTGATTGAGTTTTACCCTCTCTCCGTTCTAGGCATCCACTTGCTGAGGACAGAGGGTCTTCCTATACCGACATCTGACTTGATCGTCGGAGTACCTTTACAGGTACCACCCCCCTCTTGGGCAAAGGTTGAAGAACGGACGGTCTGAAGAACGGACGGCGAAGGCAATTGGAAATTTCGCATCAGAAGGAAGCAGAATCGCGCCATCGAGGTTAGTGCTTTCGGTCCTTGAGAATCCATACCGAAACATTTATTAATTTTTTAAAAGATTTTATATATTTTTTAATATACAAATATCACATATTGTATTTTATTATTTTTAAAATAAGTGCATAGGTATATCATGTAACATTTCAAAATATAGTATTTAACTATCACTAGTAAAAAAGCTATGTACAACGTCGAATATTTTGGACTTTTAACGGCGAATTCGTGAATAATGTTATATCATGAGACGTTAAATTGATGTCGAATTTTGTCAATAGACGACGTTAACTGAATGTCAAATTTTATCAATATACGACGTTAACTTAGCGTCGAATTTTGTCAATATACAACATTAATTATTATTTTAATTAATTGTGATCATTTTTTACAACTCTACGAGACACGAAAAGTAGAAAAATAATAAATTTCAGTTTTTGGTATTTTATAAAGCATGAACTATGAACGTGCAGTGTAGTACTAATAACAAACAACAATAACCAACAACAAACAAGTTCAATCAAACAATAACAACAAACAAGTTCAGCCAAACAACAACAACAATAAACAAGTTCAACAAAAAAAAAAAAAAACACAACAAAAGTTCAACAAATAAGTTCTTCAAAACGAAAACGAAAACTAACCTTCAAAAGGTGGATTCATCGGAATAAAGTGTCATCGCCCGTGAGAGAGAAAGTAGAATGTGCCTATGAAGGATAAGAGCACGAACATAATCGGTCAAAACAAACAAAAATCATACATAAAGTAGTTAATTAACATGCATTTATATCAAATGAAAGAAAGATTACTTGTTATGGTCATCAAACGTTGTTCGACAAAAGTTTGAGAAGAGAAGAGGGTCTTGCGCGCTAAGATAAAGTGAATGAATTTTCAATCTCCCACTCAAATTTTTATTGAATTCACTAACCTTTTAACGTCTAACACTAGGGCATTCGACGTTTTATATCCTTTTACGTCGAATTACAATTATAAACGACGTTTAATAATTGCATTTATTTACTAAAATGTCATTGGTCATTTTTAACGTTGGATATTTAGTGATTGGACATTGAACGCGTGACGTTATACGTTGTTTTTACACTAGTGTATATAATTGTCATTACAGTTTTAATAAGATAGATCAGTTGCTAACAAAAATATAAAGTAGAATTTGTAGTTATCCAAACATAGCTATAAAATTAAACTTTATATATAAAACTGGGTTAATCAAAACTATTTACAAAGCTAATATAAAGAAACTAAATAGCAGCATCTTCTCCATTCCAGGGAAATCTCATCTCTCTCTGCTCACACCCACAGGATGATCATAGCAAAGAAAAAAACACAAGATACAAATACAAGCACAAATAAACGGGTAAGCTAGTTTGCAATTAAAGAATGATACATATAAACTCATTTAAACACATTACATACAACAAACATATCAATATAACATCATTACACACTTTATGCATGACATTAATATGAATGAACTGTCCAGACTTAGAATTAATGTCGAGCTATGGCGAGTTGTGCACTTGTGGTGGCTTCTACTACTTTGCAAAGCCATTGCCAATGAGTTTCACCCTACCACACTCACAAAGTTAGTCTATTACACGCCTTGGATTATACTGGAAACACCCAAGACTAAGACCTCTTTCTACTCTCACCACATGTATCAATCTTCTCTACTTGAGAATGAAAGACCATTAAAGTGTCAAGATAACTCCCAAGACTGAGCTCCCTGCAGGATTCTAATCCCAATTCTATTTTAATATAACCCTAATTTTAAAATCTGTAACAAAAACCCCAATTTTTTAATTTTTTGTTTAAGTTTAATAATAAAAACCAAGTACATAATAAAACTCACCTCAAAGGTTCGTTACACGCCATGTATCCATATTTCTCCACCTCACCCTCACAGGTAAGCTGGAAGTTAATCTTAGAGATATAATTGATTTAATGGCAGGAATTAATTTTTTTCAATTTTTCAATCTTAGAAATATAATTGGTAAAAAATTAAAAACGGCGACGTAACTGGGACAAGTTGTGTACTTATCCACTATCCGGAAAGGTCATATTTTTTAGTCATATCATTTAGATTAACTTTTACGAAAATAATTTGTATAAATTTATGGCTCGAATGACACCAAATAATACTCTAATCAAAACACACGTGGAAAAATTTGTGGAGGTGAATTTTCTATACATTTAGGAAATTTTAGTTTCCATGTTTGCTTGTTTGTACATATACACATAAATGTATATTATCTTACTTTTGAATGGTTCTTGTTCTTGATATATATATTTACTTATTTCTTATTATACTTTTTAATACCTTTACTTATTTCTTATTTTGTTAGCACTTCTCTGTACTTTCTTAAAATATCATTATAGGTTTCCATCACTTGCTTAATTTTGAATGATTTTATTAAAATATACAAAAAGTAAATTTAATTTTAAATATTTATAATCTTTTTCTCATATTTCTTATTAAGTTCTATCTTATGCACACATAAATAGTTACATCTAATTAATACTTTCCATTCATCACATTACACCACTAAGAAGAGGATCATAAATCTCTTTTACTTTATTAATAATTAACTCTGTTGGTTTTAGAAATTAATGGTCAATAATTTATCATAATAACCACATTGAAAAGTAGTAACAATAATAATTTATAGTAATAAATTTCACTAAAACGAAGAAATCTCATATATGTGTGTGTGGGTTAAATATTTGTATGATTGATACAAATCTAGACAACATAAAAAGAATGTGTGGGTTGTTAAATAATTAACATAATTATTATCTTAGTTGAAAAAAGAACTAACATAAAAAGTAATTTATTTTGAGAAACTAATTTTATAGTGATGAGAATGAATTAATTTTAAATAAAAGAAATTATATTCTGGAAGAAAACTAAATGCACTAAAATAAAAAAATAATTAGTACAATATGGATCACAAATTAAGCACAACTTGAACAAAGTAAGATACACAAGAGGAAACTCTTTCTTTGATGATAATAAAGTAGAACCATTAAAGGAACTCTTCTCCCTCCATATGTTAATTCTATGAAGACTTTCTATATTAATTATAATATAAAAAGTTGAGGGTGTTTCCATTTTTTTAATTTTTGTTCAGAATGATGATATATAACGTCAAACCTCATTAATACTATTATTTTGAATATACAGCTCTGATCATAAATAATATCATTATTTATTAAATTGGAATTTTTTTTACATTAATTACTTTACGCTTTTATAGTATATAATTAATTTTTTAAATTATATTTAAATCAGAAATGATTTAATAAGTTTAGTCTTTATTTTCTTAATCTAATAATTAAAAATGAGATACTACTTATTATTATTGTTTAGATACGCGTACAGTATGTCCACACGATAGTTAGGAAAACAGATATTGTTAAAGAGATACTTTTATGTAAAAGAAAGTAGGTGAAGTGATAAAAGAAAAATTAAAAGAAATGGAAAACCGTGATTCCGTTTTCCAAATATTTTATTAATTTCGGCGAATCTGAACCTTTGAAAAGTCACCCCTATCTCGTATTCTGAAGCGCACACAATTTGACTTCAACCACTTTCTCTATTTATACGCACAGACACTCTCTTCTTCATCTTCATCTCCAGGTGTTCAGATCTCACTCCTCCAATCCTAACGCTGCGTTTCAACGCCAACCCTAACCATGTCGCGCAAAACATGTTCGGCGGACCAACTAGCCCAACTTTTTGGCCCAAACACAACCAACGCCCAAGGGGCGGCCACGCTAATCTGCGACCAGTTCGCCATCGTGGCTGGGAATTTCACCGACACAAGCTACGCCATTGACAACACCTACCTCCTCTTCTCCGCCTACCTCGTCTTCTCCATGCAGCTCGGCTTCGCCATGCTCTGCGCCGGCTCGGTCCGCGCCAAGAACACCATGAACATCATGCTCACCAACGTGCTCGACGCCGCTGCCGGCGGTATCTTCTACTACCTCTTCGGCTTTGCCTTCGCCTGGGGCTCCCCTTCCAACGGCTTCATCGGGAAACATTACTTCGGCCTCACAGACCTCCACTCCGAGGGGTTAGACTACAGCAACTTCCTTTACCAGTGGGCCTTCGCCATCGCCGCTGCCGGCATCACCAGCGGCTCCATCGCCGAGCGAACCCAGTTTGTCGCGTACCTAATCTACTCCTCCTTCCTCACCGGCTTCGTCTATCCGGTAGTCTCTCACTGGTTCTGGTCCCCTGACGGTTGGGCATCCGCTATCAAGCAAAGCGATCTTTTATTATCTACCGGCGTAATCGACTTCGCCGGCTCCGGCGTTGTCCACATGGTCGGCGGTGTGGCAGGACTCTGGGGCGCCCTTATCGAGGGTCCACGAATCGGCCGATTCGATCACGCGGGACGCGCGGTGGCCTTACGTGGCCACAGCGCCTCGTTAGTCGTGCTCGGTACCTTCATGCTGTGGTTCGGTTGGTACGGTTTCAACCCTGGTTCATTCAACAAAATCTCAGTCGCTTATGACTCGGGGACCAAGTATGGTCAATGGAGTGCGGTTGGGAGAACCGCGGTTACCACAACTCTAGCGGGGTCAACGGCTGCGTTGACCACGCTCTTCGGGAAACGCCTGATATCTGGTCATTGGAACGTCACCGATGTCTGCAACGGTTTGCTGGGAGGGTTCGCCGCCATCACAGCCGGTTGTTCTGTGGTGGAGCCGTGGGCGGCTATCGTGTGTGGTTTTGTGGCGTCCCTTGTTCTGATCGGGTGTAACAAACTGGCGGAGAAGGTTAGGTTTGACGATCCTTTAGAGGCGGCGCAGTTGCACGGAGGGTGTGGCGCGTGGGGGGTGCTTTTCACGGCGCTGTTCGCGAAGAAGGAGTACGTGTTGCAGGTTTACGGGGAAGGGAGGAAGCACGGGTTGTTTATGGGTGGTGGATGGAATTTGTTGGGGGCGCACGTAATTCAGATTTTGGTGATTGTTGGATGGGTTAGTGCGACGATGGGGCCACTCTTCTGGGGGCTTAAAAAATTGAAGCTTTTAAGGATTTCATCGGAGGATGAACTGGCGGGTATGGATCTAACCCGGCATGGAGGGTTTGCCTATGCCTACGAAGATGATGAGACTCAGAAGCATGGGATTCAGTTGAGGAAGATTGAACCCAACGCCTCTACCCCAACCACTGATGGGGGATTATGATGAAGATGAAGATAATGACGATGACGATGGTAGGTTCTGTTTTAGATTTTTTTTTCCTAGAAAATATTGTTAATGTTCACTCGAAGCGAAATCATTCAGAGAAAGATGTGAACGTGTCTGTCTTGGGGTTGGTCCTCACTAGATTACTTGTCCTGGACCTGACAAATGGCTGTATAAACATTTTATTTACGGCTTTTTATAATTTATTTTCCTGTTTTTTATTATAAAAATATTTTTTTTATTATCTTCACCACGTGGATGAACTTTTGCTAACAGCTCAGACATCAAATTTTGATTTTCTGAACAGTAAGTAGTTTTTCACTATGAAGAAATTTTTATTTATGGCCTTTATAATTTGGTTTCGTGTTTTTTCAATGCAATTAAAATCATCTATGATGATGCTTCTTTCAATTTTTATATTTTAATAGTATATAAAACTATATGCATACATTAAGGAGTTTCATTTTCAATTGTTACAGATATATCGTTAATGTATTTTCTTTTCATACTTTCCGTTTTTCTTCCCACTCCACTTATCGCATAGTGATCACTTTCTTTGACGTTTGCCAACAACCATTATCTTCAAAAAGTAACGTCTCCCGTAATGACCAATTTAAACATAAAAATAATTGTTTATCAATGTGGATGTGTCACGCGGTCTTCAATGATATTTGTTTAGCAAGATTGAGCCAAACGCGCCTTCCACCTCCATCACACATATGCATGACGATCATTTTTTAGAGTTTTTTCTCTCTCTGTATATGTATTTTGATTTTTATAGGCCCTGCTGCTGCTAAGAGTAAAGATTCTGATATATATAAAAAGAGTTAGAGATTCTGTTAAAAGGTTTAAGTTAGTGTTCTTTTCCCCTTCCAAAACGTTCGTTCTCCACATGACTCGGAAGTAAACTTATTTGGTTCTTTTTAATTTTTATCCGTTTCTAAATTTAAAAACTTTAATTTTAAAAATGTTTTGATTCGAAGTCTAAAAGAAATTAAAGTTTCAATAACATGTTTATTTTATTATAATTTTATCTATAAAAGTCACTTATTAAAAAATGAATACATTGATAATGAAATATGAGATTATATATAATGGCTGTTATCTTTGATGGGCATGTGGTTTCGTGAACAGTGGTGGGTGGTACTGTTGGCTGTTATCTTGAATGGTTTTTGTTTGAACGTGAAAAGTGGTGTTTGGGAGTTAACATAAAAGTATAAAGTCGCTTTCATTTCCAAGAGTATTGTGCCTTCATTTTTATACGGACAAAAATGTTTGATGCCAAACAATGCAATTTAAAAGGTTTTGAGGTAATTAATGAAGGTTTACCAACACTCATGACTTTGAAATGTCTGAAAACCTTTCACCTTCAAATGCAAGTTTTGGTAATGGCATCACAATAATTTCTCATTCCACCACCCATTTCAACTCTAACCACTTTCATACATTCTTCTCTTTTTTTGTGTGGATTAGTTTGACATGAGTTTTTCTAGAAAATATGAGAAAAATGTTATCTCATTCTTCTTTCTAATATGGCTACACAAATGTAAAAGGGTGGTAAAAATTTGATTTTTCTTTTTATTCTTGTCTAACTTTTCCATTACAAGCTAAGCATTTTCAAACATAGAAACAACTTTCTTTTTCTCACTCTCTTACAAAAGTTTTAGTCACCTTAAAGAATAAAGGTGAAAATTCTCATCTCCTTCCTCTTTTTTTCATTCTTCTACAATCTTTTCACTCTTATAATATAAGATAAAGTTCCTCTTTTTTAAAAGCCTTCTATTCTTTTTCTTTTTGTCGTATATCTATTTTTTTTAGAGTTTTTCTTATTGGTTCTTAGAAATAAATTTGAATTACAGTTTTTTTTTCCTTATGTTTTGATAAATGTTTCATTAGGAGTTAAATCGAATACAAATCCTATATTTTTAGTCTTGTTTAAAAATTTTGTAACCTGCGTTGTTTTGGTCCATGGAGTTGTAAGGGTTATTTGACAAAACTGATTCTAGAAAAAAAAAATTCTTTAGATATGAAAAAATAGGATTTGATCTAAAATAAGTTTTTCATTTTTGTTAGAAGTAAATAAACCAAATTTTTTGTTTTTATTGGAAAATTACGACAGGTTTTTTTGTTTGAAATTAATTGTTCATGTTCATGTGTATATTTTTTTTCACTTATTTTCAAAATAATAAAATGTCTTAATCATGAAATGTGTGAATTTTGAAAATTCTAGGTTAGGCAATAAAATTTTTATAGCAAAGTGATATTTTTTATGTTTAAATTTATAAAAAATACGTGATTTTGGATTGAGTTCAGATGATTCAATCTTCCAAACTTTTCACCTAAACATGCGATATCACCTAAACATGCGATTCAATCTTTATGATATTTTAATTAAGATAGATCTAATTATGAATTAATTTGTTTTAAGTCTAATTACTAATCTATTTAGACTAATTAGATGTTTAGCTAGTTCTAATTGTGATCAATCAATGTTTTTCCTACCCGGTCGTGCTATTGCGGTCAATATGTATTGGTTGGCACATACAATAGCTGAGGGGGACGAGTTGAACCTTTCGAAAGTTCTTGAATATGAGTGGGTCACATATGAAGTATATGAGTATGTTACTCGCTTTCGATGGGGATAATGATATAGTGAACCTTGTTGGTCAGACATACATTCTAAGGGACAACATTGATGATGGTGTCGTACACCTCCAAGTGTATCGAGGCAACAAACGAGTATGTCATGATCGAGAGAATTCAAAGTTGGACTTATTTTTTTATGTACTCCTACTTTTTTATTGACCTATTTGTGCACATATTGTTCAAAGACTTTAAAGTTGGGTCTTGCAGGAGTTGAACATCACCCCCACTCAATTTCATTCGAATGCATAGGCGACCATGCAAACATTCGGGATATTGTGCAAGGCTTTAAGCATAACTTCTACCCTAGCCTTGTTCCTCCACTACTATCGAATCAATCTGATTGTCTGAAAAAGATGAGTTTCTCTAATAACTAAGACTGATTAACCTCTTCCAACTTTTCACTACTTCTTAGAAGGGCTTTAAGGGGTTCTTCAAGGTCCATATCACAGCCAAGGGTTGTAAACTGCTTTCTGGGAAACCATCAATTGAACTTTCCTTTGTATTGGACTCGTAATCCCGCTTGGTTGAACCCTTAGGAATCAACGATGATGACCTGTTGAAGAAGACTCTACTCTTGAGATTTTGGAGCAGCTTCCCCCTAAACTCCCGACCAAATAACTTTTGAAATGTTTCCGGTCTCACAATCTTTGTTGGGATGTTTATGGTCAATAATCTTTCTCTTTTCGGTTTATTTATTGTTGGTTTTTAACTTGGCTAAATTTTTGTTTGTGTTACAACTATAATGGCCTACACCAACCTCTGAAACCTCAACTTCTTCAAAAAAAATTGTTGGACAAGCACCTGATAGGTGCAAGCAGTTTCGGGACCGCCCTAGATTCACAAAAGGTCTCATAAGCCAAAGCAACAAAAGTTCAAGCGCCAGACAACACTACACTAGGGGCGACAAAGTCCCTTACACCCGTTTTAACATTCCTTCCCTTACCACTGTTTTCGTTGTTTCTACCGATCGAGAGGATGAATCCAGAAGGAGGAAGGACAAGAGGAAGCACGATGAGCGGTTTACTTCTACTTGTTCTCTTAAGTGAAACTGTTGAGGTAGGGAGAAATCAGTCCCTCTTGTTGGCGGCGTTTCCGGTACTGGCTTACAAATGGGAGATAATGTCTTATTTCACCTTAACTCCGAGGAGAAGGAGTTGATAAAGGGTCTCTCCGAAGTTGACGTGTTGGCTGCTATAGTGGAATTAAGCTTGTGCATGGTTGCTTAATGTAAGAGGGTGTCTCCCAACATCGATCGATCGAAGATAGTCCAATTGGAGAAGGACTTGGAAGGTTCTCAGGCGGATCTTGCAACAAATCTCAAGGCCAATAGGGTCCAGACGACCTAATTGAAAGAGATCAAGTTGGCTCACACGTAGTGTGCGCAAAAGGAAAAGGATTCAGCCACCAAGGTTGCTACCTTGGTTGAAAAGAAAAGATTTTGGTGGCCGAGACTAGCCGATTGCAATGACATGTTGACAACCTCCTTTTATCTCAACAAGTTGATCATAATGCCTTGAGAGACTTAGATAAAAAATACAAGTCCTTAGCTGCGAAGCTTGATGAATTGAGTAGTTGTTTGGACTAGATAACCTATTTCTACAACATCCCCCTAGACGAGGGCAAATTTGACATTTAAATGGCCTTCCACAAGGGTAGGCTCATGTGCATTCAGGATACCTCTAATGACAAAGGTGTTTTGTGGATGTTATGGAAGGTAAAGTCTCTAACTGATTGAGAAGAGGTTGTTATCCAGATTTTTAGTATGTAACTTTTCATTCTTTATGTTAAGAGTTGTTTTTACTTAGTATTTTGAATAACTTTTGTGGGTCGATCCAACACAATTGGTAAAGCTAGGTTTTTTGTAAATCTATCTTTATTGGATTGAAGTAATACAAATTCTACTTAACTTTATACTCTTGTCTATTTTAATTCATTAGTTTGTCCTTGCTACGATCGATCTAAGATGAGTTTACCCTTAACGCGATAGGTAATCGTTCATGTGATCATTACTCAACCAATTTTATCGGTAAGGATTCAGAAGGGGTTTGTTGGGAACTCGTCCGATCCATTGAAAAGTGCGATGGGATTTGTTAGAATTCGTCCTTAACCGATAGTGCATTCAACAAGGGTTCATTAGATGAACTTTAGACCATTTTTAATGGTGATCATTCGATAAGTGCACATTTAAAACTCTTCCTTAACCGAATATATATGCTTTGAGCGATAGGGATTCATGTAGAATTTTTCCTCAACTCATAGCGCACACACCAATAACAGGGGTTCTTAAAACTCTTCCTTAACCGACGACTGATTAGTGTGGCAAGGATTCATTGCGTGAACTCTCACTTATCCTATTGATGGTAGTTGCTTCGTATGAGTAGAAAAATTGAGATAAGTAGTTGTAGTGAAACTCCTGATTTTATTAATTCAGTAGCCTCGGTAAAACCTCTTTGGCTAAAACCTTCCTTAAGAAAAAATGATAGTGGTGGAAAAGAGTATGTCGTTCGGTACTTACATTTGCATTAACTGAAGTAAAATTTAAAGTAAAATCAGTTTATACCAGGTCTCAACATCTTGCAGCATCCAACTGATGAAATATATCGACTTTTGTTTGGGCTTTTCTTGCGTGAGTGTGGTCTTGATGGCCTCGTTTGACATCGACATGTATAATTGCACTTCTTCGTTAGTTACCGGTATGGTTATAGGTGAGCTAATATGGATTGCTTTGATTTCGTCAAATGTAGTTATGCATCGCTTGTCCCAATTTGTTGTCGTCTTCTTTTTCATGACACTGAAAATCGACTTTATCTTTTCACTAGTCGAGGCAAAAATATGGAGTGTGAGATTAGTTCACTGGCTAGCCTCTTAATTTCTTGGAGATAATGGGTGCTTCTCATATTGAGGGTTGTCGATCACTTATCTGGGTTGGCTTCTATGCCCTGATTGGTCATCATGAATCCAAGAAACTTTCCCGCCCAACACCGAACACACACTTGATTTGTCGGATCCTTTTTGTGGTTTTCGATTGACTGAGATTTAACTACCATGTCATCAACGTATGCCTTTATGCTCTTACCAATTTAATCTTTAAATATCTTATCCATTAGGTGCTGATAAGTAATTTTTACGTTCTTTAGACAAAATTACATCACTTCAAAGCAATAATTCTTCTTATTATAATAAAGGTCCACTAGTTTAAAGGCCCACGAGAGATAAAAATGTCTCGTATTAAAGCCTGAGCCAAAGAAAGGCAGTATTGGTCCGCAAGAGGGAGAAAGAGCTCGAGGCTCTTTGGTAGCATTCAGGCATGGCTTCTAGTAGAAGGAGAGAGAGTAAATCGGCGGAAAGGCTTCATCAAAAGGTAAGTAAAAACTAAATCTTTCATTGTTACTGTATTGTGAGAGTATTATGATTTTTACAAAAGGGGGAAAAACCCTAACCTTTAAATAGGTTAGGGAAAAAGGAAAAAGGGTCCAAAATCCAAACTTACCTAACAGATTACTACTTCTAAGTAGTAATCCTAATATATCTAACTAATAACAAACATCAATAGCCTCTCCTTAAGCTGAATTGTGTATGTTCACCAATCAAGCTTAGGAACGATAAACTAGAAGCTAACGTAGTGAGGAAACTTCGTGAAAATGTCAACGAGTTGTTCATTTGAGCGAATAGGTAGAAGATGAAGGTTGGCTTGAATCTTCTTGTGGACAACGTGACAGTCAAGTTCAATGTATTTAGTTCTTTTATGAAAGCTTTGATTGTGAGCAATATGCATGGCTGACTTATTGTCACAATAAAGCGTAGCAGCAGTAGTGGTCTCAACACTGAGGTCTTGTAGGAGGTAATAAATCCATTGAATTTCGTATATTGTGGCACCAAGGGCTCAGTATTCTGCTTCGGTAAGACTTGGAAACATTATTTATTTTTTGGTTTTCAACGATATAAGAGAGGATCCTAGGAAGATGCAAAAACCAATGGTGGATCTTCTAGTATTAAGACAAGTTGCCTAGTCTGAGTCACTAAAAGCCTTTATTTGGATATAAGAATCAATAGTAAAGAAGAGGCCTTGTGAGGGTTGGACTTAATGTATCTAAGCATGTGTTGTAAGGCTCGATAATGATAATCAGTAGGATTTTGAACAAATTGATTTAGAAGATTAACAGAAAAGCATATATTAGGTCTAGTATTACTGAAATAAAGAAACTTCCCTATTAGTCTGCGATAGGAATTGAGATTGGCTAAGTAATTTTCTATTTTATACAAGGAATTGGTGTCGCTTAGAAAATGGGTAGTGCAGGGCTGACATACCAGCATTCCTGACTCTTCAAGAATATCCAGAGCATATTTCCTCTGACATAGATATATCCCCTTCTTAGATTTGGCTACTTCAAAGCCTAAAAAGTATTTCAGCTCTCCTAGGTTCTTGATTCGGAAAGCATGATGAAGAAGAGCTTTTATGTGGCCTATTTCTGTAATGGAATCTCCTGCCAAAATAATATCATCTACTTACACAAGAAGAGCTGTGAAATTTGTGGATGTTTTCTTAATAAAAAGGGAATGATCAAATTTTAGATTGAGTGAAATCAACAGAGAGTAGAAAAGATGATAGCTTATCAAACCGTTGTCTACTAGCCTATTTAAGCCCATATACAGACTTAGTTAACCTACAAACCTGACCTTTTGCATGAATGTTCAGCCCTGGTGGTGGCTTCATATACACTTCTTCATTTAGGTCTCCATGTAGAAAGACGTTATCTACATCAAGTTGATGTAGATGCCAATTTTTTAAGGCAACAATGGTAAGAAGCATTCCGACAGTGGTTAGTTTGGCAACATGAGAAAAAGTTTCTAGAAAGTTTATACCTTCTTGCTGGGTATAACCCTTAGCTACCAAGCGAGCCTTGTGCCATCGACTTTATGCTTAATTTTGTACACCCACGTGCAACCAATGTAGTTTTTTCCAAGAAAGAGTTGAGTTAAGTACCAAGTGTCATTGTCCTGTAAAGCTTTGAGTTCTTTTTGCATGGCTATAACCCATTCATGGTTTTCTTTGGCTTCATTATAAGATTTAGGCTCATTGTTGGCAGATATGGCCAATGTGTACTTTAGGTGCTTCCCCGACAAAGTATAATACAATTTTCAATAAGCATGCATGTATTATTTAGATGATAAGGGTAATCAAAATTTTAAGTAAGAAACTTCACCTAAAGCTTATTTAACTTGCGTATTGCTTTCGCCTTCTTCCTCTTTTCCCATGACTCTATTGTTTCCAACAACTTCTCGTACCTAATAATTATGCAGAGCATCAATCCACAAATCAATTTACAACCAGCTTTTAAGAGCTACAGTAACATAAAGTTTTTAATTTAATGTAAAAGATATCAAATGTTAAAGACATCATTCTAATTTGTCTTTTTGTGAAAAAAAAAGGTTAAAACATGTTCATCCTACAGTGTGACAAGTATATACCTTTCTTTGATCTTTTCCAGCTTCTCTCTCTCCCAAACATCTGCTTTTGTTTCACCTGTGTTCACCAAGTTCTCGTCATCAAAAGTTCAGGTCCTTTTGGGGGGTTGAATCTCAGGTTTTTTACCATCAGAATTACTCTTTAACTTTTCACCAAAAGTTGAACTTCTTCTCATTGATGAGGCAGGGGTCATGCCTTTTTCAAGCCTCTTTATAACTGCATAATGTGAGTTCATGATAACATATTATTGGGGGAAAAGAATAAAGAGGTATGAACGGTATATATACCTCGTAATCGAGGGTGCAATCTTGACCAATACCAGACCTAATCTGCCACTGTTCATCATCCTAATCAGGGGGTTTAAAGGGTCCACATGGTGCTTCTTCTTCGTCGCTGTCGTCTTCAAGATCATCGAGGTCCTCAGGCTCAACCTGCGAACTGGAGAAAGGGTAGGGTTTGGGTTGGAGGATTCATTTGGAGGGTTTGCGCCCCTCAATCAACCCCTTTTGCAGCTTCAATCATGCAATTTGATCCATTGAATCTGCATTTTTGCAAAGGAATTCTCTTCCCGTTTCTCTCGGCCTCTCGAAACCTATTTTCAATTTGGGGTGAAATTTTTTATTAGAAGAAAAATCTGTGATTGCAGTTAACTGTACTCAAATTGTGTAAAGTTCAGTTTCTTTTAACTGTACTGTAAAATAGTATAATTAGTTTTTAGTTAAAACAATTTTAGTATTTTTAAGTACAATATAGTATGGTTAATTGTAGTTACAGTACAGTTTATTGAACTATGCCCAGCCCTAGTTAGAATCATCTTTGCAGGTATTAGCATAACTCCATTCATTTTGTCCTCCCTTGTGTTGACTGTTGTGGTTGTCATTTTTCTTGTACCATGGTGGGTAACCATGCTTGGAATAACAATCATAAACCGTATGATTCATCTTGTGACAATGGGAACATTGTTTCCCATAGTTGGGATTGCTCCCTCTTCTTCTTCCTTGTCCATGTGAGCTAGTGCCACACCCTTGAGGTTTTTGGTTTGGTTTGTCAGTAGTGCTTGCAAAAATCTTGAAAGCATCATTCTAATTGATGGCTCCAGGGTGTTGTCTTTCTTGTCTTTCTTGATGCATAAGGAGAGAAAAGACCTGTTGATGTTAGGAAGGGGCTCCATCAAGAGAATATGTGTTCTAACAGTATGATAGGTGTCATTTAAGCCCTTTAGGAAGCAAATAATGTGTTCCACCTCTCTGTATTTGAGAGAGACTCTAAACAAATCACAAGTACAATGGATTTGGCATGTGCAACAAGGTATAGGTCTAAGAGACTCTAATTCTTCCCAAATAATCTTCAAGTCAGTGACATATTGGCTGACATTTCTCTGTCCTTGTTTAATGGAATGAATATCTTGTAGTAAATCGGAAATCTTGAAGTAGTCTCCTTTACAGAATCTATCTTTAAGTTCTTCCCACAAAGCTTTGACATTGTCAAGATAGATAACACTTTCTGCAATATGAGGAGAAAAGGTCTTGATGATCCAAGACAAAACCATCGTGTCACATCTCTCCCAAGAATCAAATAAAGGATCAGTTCTTGGTGGCTTTTTGATAGTTGTTAGGGTAAATCAATAGTGTACCGAGTCGCACAAGCAATATAAAATGGTAAGACCAAGTATCGTATCCTAGAGGACTCTCGGCGCTGAACAGTTGTGTGAAAACAAGATTAATTAAGACTTAAAATAAAAGAGATCATGGGTTAGGAGTGCAAAAATAATAAATAAAATAAAGATGCAATTGATCAATGGCAAAGGAGCACAAAGATGAACGAAGGTTGATTTATATGAGATGGGTATGTTGTTGGGGTTAGATTTCACTATGTTCCCTCTCATGTACATAAGAATTCTTCTTTATGCATTAATGCCAACGTCCCTCACTAAATCACTTAAACCCGATCCCTCGGTAAATAAGCCTGTCTCTAATCACCAGTTCATACAATTCCTAGCATTCCTAGTAAAAAGATGTGAAGATCAAGAGGTTAAGACGGCTAAGACTCGTACCCTCATCCCTGAGAAATATAACCCTTACGAGTAATTCAACAAGAACCTGAATTGAAAGGAACCTCCCGGTATTCATGCAACTCATAAATCATGCTATTGTATAAGCAAGAATAAAAACAGATGAATTACTCTAACAATTAATGAAAAAGCATATGGAATTAAGAATCAATTCAAATACATGAGAGTTTACAAGTTTACATCATTCCCCAACAACAAATAGAAATTAGTTCCCCATAGACATGGGGGAACACTATGAACAATGGAAGAAAGAAAGAGAATGGAAGACTAAGAATTGGCTAAAGTGTATTGCTATGCTCTTCTCTTCCAGGGATGCAAAACCTAGAGTCCTAGGGTCCTTTAAATAGTGTCAGAGGTGTGCCAGAACGAAGCCCGGTCCAAAAGAAACAAAACAGAGCAGAAACAGGGCCCGATCCACATGAAATCTCGCTCAAGTGTCGCAGAGGGGCCGCCCGGGCGTGAATTGAGAGTCATGTAAGGCTTGGGCGTTGAAAATGGTCACCCAGGCTACGAAGCTCCGCCGCCTGGGTGTCGAGGGTCGTCGCCCGGGCGGCGGACGTCGATTTTCCTCGCTTCAGATACACTTCTGGACGCCCGGGCTGCGGGTTTTCCCTCCTTCTGGTGCCTTTTTTACCCCTTTTAAGCTCCCTCTTATCGGTCTTTCTTCTCTTCTTCCAGTATTACCTCAATCTTTGTCAAAACAAGGGGAATTAGTCATAAAATCATTGAAATCAACCTCAACTCTCTCATTCACACAATTTATTCAAAAAGGATGAGTCCAAGCAAGTTTCTAAGTGAAAAAAGGGTGCTTTTAGTATCAAAATCATATCACAAATAACGGTGTTTTAAACTGTTATCAATAGTGCCACTAATGAATTTGATCTTGTTTTTGGACAGAATATCTCTTTTCAAATTTTTTCTCCAAGAGGAGTAGTTGGTCTCATTGAAAACCTGGGAAATGAGAGTAATACTTGGATTTTCTCTAGAATGTAGGCAAAACGGGCTAGAGGGATGAGTAGTGGGATCTGGATTGTCCATCAGGCCAAGAACAAACCAAGAAATACGTTGCTCTTCTGATACCATATTATAATAAAGGCCCACTGGTTTAAAGCCCCACGAGAGATTAAAATATCTCGTATTAGAGCCTAAGCCAAAAAAAAGGCAATGTCGGTCTGTTAATCCCCTGGCAAGTGTACCAGATCGTATCAAGTAATAATAAAATTGTAAGTCCAAGTATCGTTTTCCCAAGAGACTCATGGCACTAAACTGTTGTGCTTTTGCTTAACCAATCAAGACTGTAAGAAAAATATTTTGGGGTTTTTGAATTCAAGTTACAGAAAAATAAACATGAATTCAATTTGATCAATTGAGGTTAAACATAAAAGTGAATGGATGGATGAAGGTTAGAATATGAGATGAATATGTTGTTAAGGTTAGATTTCACCTAATCACTCTCATGCATATAAGAATTCCTCTTCTTCATTAATGTTAATGCCACTCTCTAAAACACTTAATACCTCTGTCATCGGTAAGAAAGCCCATCCTTAACTACGAGTTCATACGATTCCTAGCATCCCTAATAATTAATTCTGAAGCACAAGAGTGTATATGCAACTAATCCTCATATTCCCACATATTCCTATGTCTAGGAAATACTACCTTTGCGAGAATTTTCCCAGTTCTAGATTTCCCCGTATATTCCCATATTGAAAAATTCAATGATCATGCAATTGAATGAGTTAAACAAAGCATGCATAGAGCAAAGAGGAAAACTCTAACAATTAATGAAGTAAAACATATATCAATAAAAAGAATTAATTCAAATACAAGAGAGTTTAGAGGTTACATCTTCCCCGATAACATATAAGGTTTAGTTTCCCATCGTCATGGAGAAACTAGGTGAACGGAATGAAAGAATGAAGATAGAAACCCTAAAAAAGAGAAAAGGAGAGTTATCACCATCTCCAAATCTACCCCCAAAAGGGTGAAAAGTGTGTTTCTATGCCTAAGCCATCAAAAGATACAAACCCTAAGACATTCTGGCCTTTAAATAGGACATAAAATTAAAAGAAAACAGGTTCAAGCCCAAACAGAACATAAAAATTGCACAAAATATATCAAATCACATTTTGGTTGACTTTTTCTGGATTTTGGTTGACTTTTCAGCACTCTGGTCAACTCTCGTCAACGTTTCAGCACTCTGGTTGACTGGTTGACTTTTCTGCACTCTGTTTTACTTTTCTGCACTCCTACCATTTGATACTTCAACCTTTCTTTCAATTCATTCCAGAAACCTACAAAATCAAGTGAATTTAATGATAAAATCATAAAACTAGGAGATCAACTACTGGCTAGTGTATGTTCCTAGGGAATGCTCCTATTTCATGGAAATGTAAGAAACAGGACTCAGTCTCCAAGTTGTCCACTGAAGCAGAATATCGCGCAATGTCTGCTGCTTGTTCTGAAATAACATGGCTACGTGGTCTTCTTACAGAGCTTGGAGTTTCTCAAGCACAACCCACTCCACTACATGCCGATAACACCAGTGCCATACATATTGCAGCAAATCCAGTTTACCATGAACGGACAAAACACATTGAGGTCGACTGTCATTCTAGCTGAGAAGCATATCACTCTACCACATGTCTCCACAGCTGTTCAAATAGCTGACATTTTCACTAAATCATTGCCACGCCAGCGTCACAATTTTCTACTTGGCAAATTGATGCTTGTAGATTCACCAGCATCAATTTGAGGGGGGATGTCAATGAATGGAAAAGATATGCAACAGTTATTCTCTTAATTAGGATAATTAAATGTAATAAATGTATATGATATTTTAGCTTATTTAGTATACTGGTTATTCTCTTAATTAGGACAATTAAATGTAATAAATGTATATGATATTTTAGCTTATTTAGTGGGCTGAAAATTAGTTTGACAAATTGTAATCATTTGTATATATATGAAAGTTCTCCAGCAAGAGGGAATACAGTTTTCTGGCTCAATCTTCTCTAAATTTAACACCTAAATCAAGAAAGAATCCATGAACTATGACCTTCCATAAATTAAGAAATGCATGCAATTTATATATCTCACATTGAAGAAGATTAACCAAGATTAGTAGATTTTTCAAATTTGTACCTAAAAAATTCTTGGTGCTCTTCATAAGAAATTG
Organism: Vigna mungo; assembly: GCA_036885675.1. NCBI lineage: Eukaryota > Viridiplantae > Streptophyta > Magnoliopsida > Fabales > Fabaceae > Vigna > Vigna mungo. The sequence goes on along the minus strand of CP144692.1, from coordinate 10,022,739 downwards.
TAGATTATGAATTATCATATTTAGATATATGAGTAGCTTTTTTTGAAAAATAATGCAAGGAATAATACTTTTCTTAGGTATAACCCATTCTCTTACAATATGACCATTGAGGATGCCCACTTCAGCCACTACATACTCCTTGGTTGCTTGAACTCCTTTTCCTCGAGTGCTAGCATTATTGATGTTTTTAATAATATGAATTGAATTTTCATCTTTAACCGGATAAAAACCCAAACAAGTCTAGTGACTAAGTTGCTCATTGAAAGGATTTGACCACCAACTAAAAATTGGTCATAAATATGATTAAAATCTTAGTGTAGGCTTCTCAAAATTACAACCATGTATAACTTATAAGTTTTTTGTTGATATCTTCCATTGAGTCAACAAAAATTATCTTTAATTCTTCCACTATAACGCGAACCTATGCTACGTGTGAGACAATATCATGACTGGTCTGTCTGAGAGAGACTAGTCTTTGAGTTGCACCAAAGAGACATTGAATGCCATTAGCAAAAGTATCTTGCATCCTTTTCCAAAATAAAGAACATGTCTTATATGGTTTTAAAATTTTTAAGACGTCGTGTTCAAATGATTGTCATAAAACAACACATAACTTGAAGTCCAATTTTTGTCACTAAGGTTTGTTTTCCTTTGAAACACTAGAGACACTTAAATAATCATGGTATTCTTGACCTAGAAACTATAACTCCATGAAAAAGGATTAAGATAAGTAATATTTTCAATTAAGCATTTGACATGATAATAATCGATGTAGCATGGTGAGGGAAAGCTATTCCAAAAATTTGAGGAGGGAAGGAATAACCCTAGCTTTAGAGGAAAGAAAAAACGCCTTGAAAGGAATTGTAACGTTCCAAAATTTCAATATACAAAAAAAAAAAAAAATCTACTTCTAACCATAATTCACATAAAAAATTTCATTATTTATCAAACTTATTCAAATTTCATAGATAACAAAAATCACACTATTTATATTAAGTTTTATTGTAATAGAATAAATACACCATTCAGAAAAAAAAATCGTAAAACTTTATTCTCCCGACTCTTTCCACTCTTCAAAGTTGTTATGATTTTTACTAATATATTTATAAGATATAAAGAAGAAACAAGAGACTTACATAAACCCTAATCTGAAAATTGGAACATGAAAAAATAATAAAAGAAGACATTACATTCAACAGAATATGATCATAACGTTTTTCAAACACTTTAAAAAATTAATATAATATTTTCAAAAATTAATAGTGATAAATATAGGACAGAAAAAATATAGTATATTTGCGTTAATTTACAAAAGTTTTAAAATGATAAACATAACTTTTGTATATAAATAATTTAGAATTAAATAAAAAGCAAATAATTTCCCCCTATCTATCTATCTATATGTGTGTATAATCAATATTTCCATTGATTAGTATGATATTTATTGTTGTCTCTTGTATGTTCTATTTTAACCATAGTGTAGTATATATAATATTATCATTGTAATGGTTTTTTGAATGTTCCCTGCATTCATATCTTCATACCCTACACGGAATATGGTTGGGCTTTTAAAGCACAGGAAAGAGATGTATGTTGAGAAAAAAAAGTACATGATTCAGAAGTTGACTTACCCTTTAAAAAGATCACGTGCAAGACATTGTTAGGTACGAAACTTGGTGCTGATTAAAGTCTTCTATTAAATGAAAGGAGCGCCTTTGAAAACTAGCACATCATTTAACAACGGTCTTTTTCGGCAATGATAAACTAGTGGTTTAAGTTTTGGCTCAGAAGCAAACCCTAATCACAATATTTTACTTTTGATAACATGTCTATTCCTATAAACTTTAACTTTCTTAGATCAAATGGTGAATCATTATTACATCATGGGACGAGTTTAGATTAGTGTTTGTTGGATCGGGTTATGCGATAACTTAACTTCATAGATAGACTTTAATCTAATTAGATTTAGTTGAGTTTGATTTCTAATTAGGTCAAATTTTACTCAATCCAAGCTAATTCACTCTTATATAAATTCAGCGATTGGTTTCATGTGAATTATTTAAGATCCAATGAGATGACTCAATTGCATAGGCGCGTTATGGACAAACTTTGTTATAATTTTTCTTTTTTCATGTTTTAAACTAATTTAGACAGATTTTTCATGCTTAAACCTTAAATTAATTTTTATAACACAATCTTTTAAGGAAAAAAGAAGAAGAGAATTTTTAAAACTCATTCCAGTTTAACCAATTTAAGAGTGGATTGAATTAACTTGAGTTTAACATTAAAAAAAAAAAAGAAGGAAAACTCATACTCAACGTTTCTCTTCATGAGTTACATAATGGATTTACTTAAATCCTACTTAACCCATTCCAAACACTCCTAATTTAGGTTCAAGTAAAACTACTCGATAGTAAAATATATAAAAACTTAGAAGTTTTAATAATTAAAAAAATGTACAGATATAATTAAATATTTTAAGTAAAAGATGAAATTGTTTATTAGTTATAATTCAAAATTTTTATTTTATTTTAAAAAAATTTATAAAAAATAAGATTTCATAAATAATTATTTAATTAGAAAAATATTATTAAATATTAGTTGATATTTTTGAAAATTATTGTTATTATAAATTAAAACACATCATGATATTTTGTTAGATATTATGAGATATTCTTATATAATATTATATATTATCGTTAGATAATAGTAAGTGAGAATGAATATTATATTTTCTTTAAAAATATTAGGCTTATAAAAATATGAGAGAACAATGATTAGGGAGAGAATTTTAATAGAAACGGTAACATTTCAAAAAAGAAGGAAGAAAGTTTTAAAGGTCTAGTTTTTATGAGAAAGAAGGAAGAAGTAAAAAAGTAAGAGGTAGAGGAAACTTACATTTTTATTGTTTTCTTTCTTACCTTCTTGTTTGCATTTTATATGATTACAAATATTGGAGTAGATATTATTTAATATAATTGCAATGATATATTAATATGTGCTTGTTTGGAAACAAAAATGTATGTTTTTGTGTGATGACTTAGTAAAAGGTAGGAGATTTCGTCGTAAGACTATTTGGGAGCGATAGAAATGAAACTTGAGGACTCTGCTGAAAGAGGTGGGTTGTGGACTTTGTCCATAAAACTATTGTGAGAAGGAAGGTCTTTAACTCCAAAGGAATGAATGATTGGTAAACTTTGTGTGGTGGTACAACTGGTGAACTTCGCCCATAAGTCCTTTCGAGAGAGTAGTTGAAAGTAAACTCTGTTTGTAAGGCTCTAGAAGTAGTGAGGAGTTCACTCTTATGGTGAGCGAATGACTGGTCCGCTACATTTGTGAGTTGCAATTGAGAACCTGATTTTCGTTTATTAGTTCTTAAAGATCGAAAGGCTGAAAAATCTTTGCGAGGATTTATCAGGTTCTCAACTCCAGTTATTTATTAGTTCTTAAAGACTGAAAGGCTGAAAACTCTTTGAGAGGGTGTAATTTATGAAAGTCGTTTATTAGGTTGTTTTTTTAGGAGCCAATGTCTTGCTTTGAGACCATTTATGGGTTGAGCTGGTTGCGTTGTTGCTTTAATAACATGCTTTAACTTACGATTTGATCATGAGTTGTGTTAGAATGTTGGTTGATGGATATGATGTGATTTTTTTTTATTGTATACTTGTGAATTGTGATTGTAAGACCGATTGTTTGTATGTTAACTCACCATTCTATTTTGGTGGTTATGTTTTTCACCTATAATGATCATATTTTATACAGAAATAGATAATAATATATGTATTGAGGTAGATGCGAGACATTAGAAAAAGTAGTTGATAATAGAAGATTTTCAATATGTAAAACAATGTTTATTTTTGTTTATTGAGATTTTCAATAAAATAGAAATGAAAATTTATTTTAAATTATAAAATTGTGTTAATTATAATTTTAAGAATCGGATAATACAAAATACAAATATTTTATACCTTTGGTAATTAAAAGTACTTGAAGTACTTATTATATCTAAATATTTGATAAAAATATATGGTAAATTGATAAATAAAAATTGGTTAAACAAATACAATAATTTTAAATTTTCATACCTGTTTTTATTTCCAAATCAATCATTTAAAACTGTATATTTTATCTATAATTGTTATATATATTTTATTATATTTTCTAGTGTGTTATCTATACTAGACTATGTTTTAGAATGTTTTCAATCACAATTAAAATGAAATAAAATATCACATTTTTAAGTAGACACCATATTTTCTATACAAAATTAGGTCGAGATGGTCCTATCCCTTGTGGAAGATATCATTTTGGTCACAATTAAGGATTATATTAAGATTAATTAAATAATTAGCATCTAAGTTAATTAATCATAAATTACCTTTGTTGATGTTAGGACTTTTCTTACAATCTTCTCAAAGTATGCTTCATTAACATATTGATGAATCAAGAAGGTTGCTTTATAATCTTTCTTCTTCTTTTCTTGCACATTATGTCTATGTGGAAACTTCAACTAGCATTAGGTATATGTTTTCAACAATTTTTGTAACATCTTGATACCTAAAAATTGCCTTCACACACCACCGATCCCATTTCTTTCCCTTGAGAATAGGAATGTTGATTGAAAACATACCTGGTCCCATTTGAATCTTTTTATGAATACCACTTGTTAGAGCAAAGAATACAACAACATGCACATAGAGAATACAAAAACAATGCTCTTGATTTTGTGAGCATATATTACAACTTATGACATGTACAAAGAGTATGTATAGATAAAATTTATAAAGTAACTGACAATATTTTTAACTCTTTTGAATCATATTAATTGTAACACTTGAATAGTCAAATTTTTAATTGTTAAGGATGTTGTGTTATCTTATGACATATGTATGGTTGAGTCATGATGTGTTTATCTTATGAATTTTCATAAATCATCTAATGAAATGTGTACTATGGTTGGAGTGTTTAATAACCTGAGTTTGTTGAATTATTTATCTTATAAATCTTCAATATATTATTTCAATTATTATCACATGGTTATTTTGTTTAGTCAATTAGGCTTTCTATTATTGGGTTATGTAGTTAGATCTAGTTTATATATAGTCTAGTCTGGCCAATAATATGTGAGAAGGATCTTATGTGTTGTGTAATTATTATTGACAATATTTGTAATTCGCTCATGTTTGAATGTATATCAATGTAATCGTTGTATTATATTATAGTATGTGTTAATCAAGAACTAGTTAGCAGATATATTATTTTTTGGGTTAAATTTTAGTCCTTAAATTTTGGCGTGAAATTGGAATTCGTTTGTTCTTAAACTTTGATGTATTTTGGTCTCAAAACTTAAAAAATAACTAGATATAGTCTTTTTAATCTAACGAAATTAATTTTTTTTTTTTGCATGTTAAGCTTCTAGATTGACATTTGAGTTGAAATGTATAAAATAATGTAAATTTACAACTCAAAAATCAACCTTAAACGTTGTTTAAAATGGTAAGCGAATTTAACACAGTTGGGTTAAAAATACTATATCTATTGATCATATTTAAAATATGAAAATCAAATAAGTTTGTGATAAGAATGAATTTTAATTTTGCATCCAAATTTAAAAACTAAAGCCATATTTAACCTTTTTATATCATATTTTATAAAAGTATTGTTCGTTCTTTCGTTATTCATTATTTTCAACATCTACAAATGTGTATAATGCTAATATGTTTCTATGTAAACTTTTTAATCGAATACCCAACATTTTACAGTAAAGTATGCATACAACATTTTATATGGAAACCAAGATGTGAAAGTGGGTAGTGTATTTAAAATGCTATGGAGTACTAAAAAACTCTGAAGACACTTATATTAGGATGGAGGATTTTGTTAGATAAAATGTCAATAAAGAATAAATTACTAGCAAGGTGAATCCAACTACAATATAATTTGTGCAATATGTGCCATAGATGGATGGGGTGTCTTAAGTGCATCATAATAAATCTAAGAGTTATCAACATCTCTACCTCCTTAACCTTAATGGTAACAAAAATCTCATTTGGAAAGGTAGGTGGCTAGCAATAATATAGGAACTTCGAGAATATAGAAATGGGGTAACTTTTAGACATAAAAGAGTAGAACATTAAGAAATTTTTAGTTTAGCAAAGGAGAAAGAGTGTGGTATTGGATGAAACACAAGATTCCACATGTTAATTTTGTTATAATAATTTGTATTTATGTCATTCTTTATGCTTGAAATCTTTGTGAACAGGTCATCTTTGTATATTATAAGTGTTTTAGGTGACTAAAGGAAGTTTTGGAGCATGGATATAAGGGAGGATAAGAAACTTCAAAGATGCATCCAAATTATGCATGAAGCCACGACGGAAACACCAGAAATTGGGGGTGTTAGCTTATTTCTTTTTTTGTTTTGTTTGGTGAGCTACATAGGAAACTCTTTTTGGTTAATCTTACCATGAGAATGAACAAGTGCAAAGTTCTTATGTGTCTTTATTTGTTTTGCAATCATATATTTTTTATGGGTCTTGAATCATTAGTAGACCTATATGTTAAGCTTGCTTTGTTAAATTATATTAATTTAAGAGTTGGTTTATCTAATTTAAAGTATAACTTTGATGTAAAGATTATAATGGGATGATTATTAGAGTATAAGGTATTAAAGTTATAGGGATTATTTTAGAGTTATTAAAATTAATCCCTCTCTTCTCACTTCAATAAAGGGCATTTTTGTATTTTACAAAGTTGATTAAATATCATAAAAAAGGAAAAATGTTTTACTACGGTTGACGTTAAGTTTCTAAAAAGTAAAAGAGAAAAGGAACGTTCTCAGAAAGAAAAAGAAACTGTGACTTTGACAGAGAAAAACATCATTGACAATTTCTATATCATCAAAAAAGCATCAAAGAGGAGTAAGAGAAGGGAGAACAATTAATAGGAAGAACTATACAATGAATCCAGGTAAGTTCTCTTCTATTATGTATGTGAGAATACCGAATATCATGAAAATTAAAAAATTCATTGTTTGATTTGAAAATTAAAGAATTGCTTACATGCTCATGTAAAAAGCTTTTATTTGTTATAGTTTCTCTTTGAACTCTTTAAACATCTTATGTAAGATTAATATGTACTTTTTCTTTTGTTTAAAATGGTTAACATACTCCTCAAGTGTTCTATATTTATAAATTTCTTCTGTTGATAAAAAGAAAAATCAAATACCCAACAAACTGATAATGTATCCATAGGTGATTGGTCCCTGACTAAAATTAGTCCTCTTTGTGTGATTATTTTGTCAAGAAAAAAGTCACATAATCGAGATTGAAAAGTTTAGAAGAAATACAAATTTTCAATTTTTGCCGCATTCAAATGCATGTTTTATTCAAGAAATAGGGAGTTTGAATATCCCCTTCCGATAGGACTGCACATTTGGATTTGGAAGAATCACTTCTAAGAGTTCAAAAGAAAAACGTTTGATGTATAATTTTCCTGTGTGAATGACTCATAAAGACCTCTCCCATGACTCTTTGAACAAGTTTCCAAATAGCCATTTTATATATACAAAGTTCTTATAATTTAGGTATGCAGACATATATATATATATATATATATATATATATATATATATATATATATATATATATATATATATATATATATATATATATATATATATATATATATATATATATATATATATATATATATATATATATATATATATATATATATATTTTGATTCTGTAGCCAATATAAAAAATGCTTATTATAGTAATTACCATATTTAAAATTAATAGTTAAAATAAAATTATAATTAATTTTAAAATGTTGTAAAATAGTCATACAAAATTTAATTTCATAAAATAAGTTCAAGAAAACTATTATAGATGCATACAAACCATAAGTGCATTAATGTTTACATGATTGGTAAAGAATTATAAGAAAATCGAGAATAGTTGAAGATGCACGAAAAGCTATGTTGAGTGGTGCTTTTTGTAAGGGCCCTAAAAATATATAAATATAAGTATATGATTTTAGGTTTAAACCATTTACACGTCCCTATTTTTGGTCGGTCTTTCCACTTTGGTCCTTTTTTTTTTAAATTTTCCTAATTGAGTTTTCAGAACTGCTAATTTGAAACAATTCAGTCCCTACCGTTAAAAATCATTAACGGCCGTTTAAATATTGATGATGTGAAATTATAAATGAATTTTATATTAAAAATTATTAATGAATATTTGTGTAATCAAGATTTTAGAAGGGCAAACTGGGAATAAGAATTTCTGTGACAAAAACGGAAGACATTCTTTCAAGACATCAAGAATATAGAAAATCTGTTGAGCTTCCTTAGTTCCTTCACCAGTACTTGCATTTGCTCCACCAACAAGCAATATAAACTAATCGCCAGTTCGCCCAACATTTTCACCACCGCAAGCCACCGCAAGCCATCGCGAGACAGAATTAGAACCTGCGAAAATCCCCAAATCAAAGACTAGAAAAATCCCTAATCACGATAACCCTAACTCAAGTAGATGTTCAACCCTAAATTCACGGACCTTAATCACGAGTTTCTATACGTCACTGGACCACCACAGCTCCTCCATTTAAGCCACCGCAAATAGCACTTATCGCACCTTCATCTTCTTCGAGCTTCTATGGAAACCTGCAAAACCCGGAAACAAAAATGCAAAGATTGGATTTCTCTCAACTACAAAGATCGCGTGAAAAAATTGCAAGAACAAACAGTTGTCCAGAACATTGAACCAGACTGCAACCAAAAGTCCTTCCTTCACAACAAAGCACATTATTTTTCATCTCCAGGAAAATTAAACAGAATTATAATAAAGAAAAAAGGAGTAAAAGTTACTCCCACATATAACAATTGGGCAAAGTGGGAATAAGAATTTTTGTTAAAAACTCCTCGTTCCTCTAAAGTGTTACAATTGGGGCTTCACCCAATTAACAAGCTGTGTGTGTCGGACTCGTAGTACTTGGTGGCAGCGACCACGACTTCGAAGAAAGGGAGGGTTTTTTCCCTGCTTGCGAACGAAGGGTAACCAGCGGCGACCTTGGCCGTGACCCGTGGTGTTGGTGGTGCTTTGACTGGCGACTCGCGGCGGCTGGGCTCGCTCAAACGACGGTGACTGGTCGGATGGGATGGTGGCGTGCAAATTGAAATGGAGGAAGGGCCTGACGTCGGGCGATCGGTGGCTCTGGCGGCTCGCGATGTCACCGGCGACACCATTGACGGCGGTCTGTGGCGGAGAAGTCGAGTGGTGAGATGGTAGCCTTGGGTTCTATTGGCGGAGATGAGGGGCTGCTAGTGTCATAGAGAGAGAGACCCTTTGTGTTCTTCTGCGTTGAGTAAAATGATGTGAGGATGTGGAAACCCTAGAGGGGTTTCTGAGTTTCTGAATGGGAACCATTGGGCCAAATCCAAAAGGAAGAAGAAAGTCTTTTTTATTCCCAGTTTGCCCTTCTAAAATTCTTATTACAACAATATTCATTAATAATTTTTAATATAAAATTCATTTATAATGCCACGTCATTAAACTTAAACGGCCGTTAATGATTTTTAATGGCAGGGGCTGAATTGCTTCAAATTAGCAGTTCTGAGGACTCAATTGGGAAAGTGGGAAGACCGAACGAAAATAGGGACGTCTAAATGGTTTAAACCATGATTTTATTAAAAAGGATTAGGGTGGAATTTAAATTAAACAAAAGGAGAGGGACCTTTTTATCAAATAATTTGTAGCAACTTTAGTATTCTGCCAATTTCTAAAAGGCAGAAGTTCATTTTCCATTTAACATTCTTCTCTTTAGAACTCCAAACCCTTGCCTCCTCTGCTTCTCTCTAGCTTCCAAGTCCACTGATCCAGTGCATGTTCATTTAGGTGTTGTCCCAGTATCCACGGCGTCGAGAGCTCCAGTTTGAACCAAACAGTTCTTCATTCTAGCTAGGTAAGTAGTTTTCCCTCTTTTCTCCACTGTCCTTGAAGCCTAGGGCATGCGATTTTGTTGACTACAAGTATCTTGCGTTCCCTTTTCTTTCCAATTTATGTTGAATCTTAAGTTCTAAGAGTTATTGTTCCACCGCCATTTTTGGGTGGTTTATATGATCTGTTGTGCCTTTGCTGTGCAAGACACTGTAGAAGCATTTCCGTAAGCTGAGCAGTCCAACCTCCAGGTAAGGGGAGCTAGTTCTGTTTTGTTTAAATTTGTTGTATGATGTTAAGGCATGATAAATTTCTAAATGAATCCGTTTTTGTGCTTGGTCTAGGTTTCAGTATTTGAAATGTGCATGTGCTTGAGTGTTAAATTATGAACTTGTACTGTTGTGGTTGTAAACTATTATGGATTAATTGATTTCCATAATGGTGTATGTTGGCGGTGGTTGTTGTGAGATTTCTGTCATAAATCTAATTTGGAAAAAGGGTCAAATGTTAGGTACTGTTATAAGTCATTTCAAGGGGAACTAACATATTAATTTTGGGCTAGTGTAGTTAAGAGGGCCTTTGGGCATGTTGGAAGTGTTTAGGATGGAAGTTCTGTTATGGTGTTGATATCCATGTTATTAGTTAAAGAGTATAGTGGGTATAAAGTTTTAGGCCTTTGTTAGTGGAACTAAGAGAGTGACTTTGAGCAATTCTTGTCTGGAGTGTAATTGGACGGTTGAGGTACTGTTAGGAAGTCTATTGTGACTTACTAGAATCATAAAACTAGATAAAAACAAGTTCTTAGTAGTGGAATTGAAATTGGGTCACTAAGTTAATGATTTTGGAGTTTTAGAGTTGAAGTTAGGCCAAATTAGGGAAGTGAGGAGATGATTTTGAGCAATGGAGGTTTGGGGTATAATTGGGCTGTTGGGGCAGTTTTAGCAAGTGGATTGGGACTTGTTTGAGTCACCAAATTGGTCAAAATAGATACAAAGTTTTAGAATTGGGTTTGGGGTTCTATAGCTATTGAGTTTGATGTGTCGGAGTGGAATGAGTTGGTTTAGTACATCTAATTCCTATCCAAATGATCAATGCAATACTTTACTTTCATCTATAAACGTATTTCATATCAACAGTAGTGTTACATATTTAAATTCATTTGGATATGTCTCAGATGCACCAAAACCAGAAAAATCAGTTTGTTGTAAAAAACTGATAAGAATAATCGATTATCGCACATGATAATCGATTATTCTAGTCAGAGGGTTGTATTTCCTTCAAAGTTCTTGTAAATAATCGATTATCACACGTAATAATCGATTATTGTAGTTGGGAAATCATCCAGGACATTTTTGGGTGGTTTTCAAGGTTCTGGGTATCATTTTTGGACGTTCTTTATATCGTTTTGGGGGTTTTGGACCCTTCCGGAACCATTGATGATGGTTTCCAAGCTGTTTGAATTACTTAAGTATTGATAATTAAAGGTTATGGAGAAACCTGTGTCAATAAGTGATGTTGTCTATGAAAATATGTAGTGGCGGAGTATTTAGGAGTGGTTTTTAAGAAAGGATTAAAGATTGTAATATTTTGAAATGTATAATTGTGAATGGAAGGTGTGGAATAGAGTTCCAAGGAGGAACTTCTTGTTGATTTTGTATAAAGTGTTGTTTATGTCAAGAATTGTATGTATGAATGTAGGAGCTCAAACTTAGGGGTTCATTCTGATGCTCTCAATAGTCTCGATCTCACGTAGAGAGAAAGCTATGTGGTGGAGAGTGGGAAGTCCTTACCGAAGATCCATTTTGATGGACAGAGTAGGAAGGATGTAGCTTCAGTGGTTATATTTATATCCGAAGATCCACTTTGGGGGACATAGTAGGATAAGATGATTGAGCTAGCAAGTAAGTGCATCCTTATCTGAAGATCCACTTTGGGGGACAAAGTAGGATAAGATGTAGTTGGGTAGAGTATCACTGCAAGTGTAGAACCTGCTAAGAGTTCGATATTCATATGATTCTTGAATGAGTTGAGTTTGTGAGGATTATGGTATATTTATTGTATGATTGAGTAATTTATAAGTTATAATATTTGTTACCTAGCTCACCCTTACTTTTGTGTTGTATTTTGCTTGGGTATGTTTTCTCTTGCGATGATCATTCACTTGGATGGGAACAGATGTCGTTGAGGAGGTTCCCTTGGAGCAAGAGTTGGAGGATGAAGATGATGTTGCAAGCTTAGTCTTCTTAGGAATTCCTTTCCTTGTTGAACCTATGTATCTTGAAATATTCTTTATGTCTAAGATTAAGGTTTAGACCTTTTATCTTAAAGTTTTAAATTCTGGTACTTCGAGGAGGATCGTAATCTTGTACTTAACTTCAAATTTAAATTCTAACGGTTCTCCTATATTATAATTGTGGACTACCATATTATATATTGGTTATGAATTTTGGGATGTTACACTTTTATAGTTAGTACCTAACACCTAGGTATGAAAAAGGCATATACAATGAAGCAACCCAAGTTGTCCTTTATTATAAGTTTCAACTCTATATATGAAGAATGAAGGGAGACCTTGCCAACTCTTTACCAACACAATAAATTCTCTAGTTTGAGTGGGAGTGATCCTATAATAACACTACCACTATTTCAGAAGATCTTAGCCATTCATTATTACTATTTTAATTTTGTCACAAATAAATAAATAAAAAAATCAGAAGTTAATAGTAGAATGATAGAAGAAGTTCACCATCTCACTTGTTTCTCTAATGCAGAAAATCATATTCCTAGTTGGAGTGGAGTTGCCAAACTTGACCCCAAAGGGATTATAGTCTTATAAATGTGATGTGACTTTATTGACTCTAGCAACTTTTGTATTTTACCTTAAAAATGATTCAAAGATAGATAAAAGTTATTGTATTTAAATATAAGTGAGTAAAAAATATTTGGTATCAAAAGTGTTATTCTTTAATTTTTGTTTAAAATGATTACATGGCATTGTTTATTGACCCAATTCAAGTTAAGATGAGAAATTTAATCTAACTTTAAGAATTATCATATCTAGAATCATTCTAGGTGGTAAGTAGTTTGAAATTAGTGTGTATTAAAAGAAAATAGAGATTTAGTTATAAAAAAGTTGGTAGAAACCAAATTCTTGCCAAATTGTGATTATTCCTTAGAAAAAATTGAATGCAAACTTTGTTCATTTTCATTTATATATTGATAAAAATCATCTTCTTACGTAATTTTGTAATTAACTATTATGCATTTAGTTTCTTATACATTTTATATATGTTTGTATATCAGTATTTTGATGATTTATTGTAAGAGTCTGAATAAATAAAAAGGGCTATTGGGTCCTAGTTAGAGGAAGCCAAGCCCATCAGACTAAGGGCTCATGACCTTAGCAGGGGTCTTTCTCCAAAAAGTCAGATTCTTCATTTGAAACTTTCTCTTTCTCTCTCTAAAAAGAAACCATTTTTCCTAAATATTACTCTGCCTTCTCTCTAAGGAATCAACACACTGAACCGTTTAATTTTTAGTTTGAAGGTGCCTAAACGTTCACAGCGGCAAAGGCTTCACATTGGACCGAATAGTTTCTCCGTATTATTCCAGTAAGTGGTTCTTCTGTTTTCTCCGCTATTTTGATACTTAGGGTTTGGGGTTCTACTGATTTTATGCTATTAAACTGCCCTCTTTCTAATTCATGTTAAGTCATAGTTCTAAGAGTTACTTTCTACCGCCTATACGGGGTTTGTAGGTACTGTTGCGTTCTGTCCGGGTGAGACTCCCTTAGGACGTTTTCAAATTATTTGCTCTTTGAGAAACCCAGGTAAAGGGGAGCTGATTTTATACCTTGATTTAACTGTATAATATGTTGGTATGTTAAGTTCTGGAATGTGCATATTGTGTGCTTACATATTATATTGTCGTGTTTATGTAGTTGGTGCTTGAACTGTTGAATTGTGGCATATGGGCTATGATGGTTATAATCTGTTCCTTTTGAAATTGACATTATAATTTGTTGATTGTGATTGAGTGTGATGGGTTATGAAGTGAAAAGTAAGAAAGATTGAAGTATGGGAAAAAGAAAGGAGATGTAGAGGAGAGTATCTCTGTAGATAAAAGGGATGGGAAGGCAATACAAATAGTTCGTGCTCTTAACTCTGTGAGGTATATAAAAAAAATAAATAAGTAAATAAATATAATGATGCAGGGGAGTATTACAGGATAGAAGAAATAATGTTCTGTGAATGAGTTTTATTGGGAAATGATTCACATGTGAATCATGATAGGATATTGTACTTATGTAACATACTATATTAATATATAATATATTAAAATAGTAGGTGACATAAGTTTATTTATTCTATGTACTTATGCATGAATGACATACATACATACATACATACATACATACATACATACATACATACATACATACATATATATATATATATATATATATATATATATATATATATATTATAATAGAAGATGAAGTAAGTTAATTTAGTATATAGTATAGTTTTATATATATATATATATATATATATATATATATATATATATATATATATGTATTATAAAGTGGGGTTCATTTGTGTTAGGGGTTCCACGTGGAGGACCCACTTTGGGAAGGTGTGAGAAGAAAGTTTTTTTTTTTTTGTTTTCGCTTGAAGAATGCGTGAGAAAATGGAGTGTAGAGGAGGGCCATTTTCCTTAGTCTTGGTTTGGTATATTTTTATATATATTGGGTAAATAATTAAGGGTGGGTTCGTGAGCTAAGAGGGAGAGAGGAGGGAGTTCATGGTTTGTGTACAGGTTCCTTTCATTTCCCTAATAATTTTTTTTAAGTGTGTCAGTTTAAATGTATACCCTGGTTGATAGGGAGGTCACTGTCCTTACACTAGTCTGAATGTAAAATAAAATGAGTATATTTGTAACACGTAAAACATATATGTTTGGATGTCTTGACAGGTATCAGTGAACTAATCAGTCTACTTGAGCCTATGGTAAATTGAAGTTATTGACGCTGTTGAGATTTAATTAAATGAAAGTTAATTACGATGATATTATTTTCATTTTGGAGAGAGTGGAGTAATGCATATGTTTGGAATTGTGAATTATGGTTCAAAAGTATGTGAATTGGGAAGGAATAAAACATGATTTCTAGTGTGTTGATGGTGGTAAATGTGAAATCTCTCGGTGAGATTCTTAGTGTTTTAGAATGAAAGTAGGAAGCTCAGTCTTGGGGGTCATCCTGACGCTCCAATGGTCAATCAAGCTCATCTAGAGAGATTGAACCATGTGGTGAGGAGTAGCAGGAGGTCTTAGTCTTGGGGCTCCCAGTGTGCCTCAAGGCGCAGAACAGACTAACCTTGTGAGTGTGACAAGGTGGGGAATCCAAGTTTCATAAGTCACCATTAGTGCAAGACCTGCAATAGCTCGACTTTCATTCTAAAGTCCGAATGAGTCAAGTCTAGAATATAACATGTACAAGATGTGTGCTTTATATTGCTTTATTAAAGTTTACTCTTGTATGTTATATGCTTGATATGTTGCATGCTTTTATATAATTAGCTCACCCTTGCTTGCTTGTTGTGTTGTGCCATGTTGTGTGTGCTTTCTTGTTGCAATGATCATCCACTCGGATGTGAGCAGAGGAAGAAGAGGTTTCCTTGGAGCATGTCTTGGAAGAAAATGAAGATTTTGTTGCATAGACCCTCTAGGATTTTCCTTGTTCTCTTATGTTCTTTTGAAACACTTTCAGCTTAATTTGTTTTGAAATACTTCCTAGCACCTTAAGTTTTAATTCTCAGCTATTTTAAGGATGACTGTAATCCTATACATCTTAAGATACATATCTAACTGCTTTCAAGTATTACATTTGATGATGTCTATTATTATATGTCTGTCATATATATTTTGGGATGTCACATTTATGGTATTAGAGCAGTTTCTGTCCTCAAAAAGAAATCTGTAGGTTGTGTGCACCTTGTTCATACTTATATACTATTAGCACATCTAGGCAATCGTTTTTCCTCTTTCCATCTGATCAATAATCTCTCTTCTTTGTGTAAACAGAACAATGGCGCCTAGACCCCCTCCATCTCCTCCTCCTTAGTCAGAGCCTTCAGAGAACACTTTAAGGCTAGAGGCTATACTTGAGGCAATGCAACGCCAAAATGCTGCCTTAGTGCAACAAAACACTATCGCCCTACAAAATTTGGAAGCTGCAAGGGTGTCCGATGAGAATGCAAGGGTGTCAGCAGATAATGCATGGATGGAAACTGATCACAACCAGAGGCAACTGATGGATATGTTGGCTAGAGGTGTACCCACTCAAGGTGCCTCCTCTTCTGCAGCTCTAACTCAGGAGTGGACTTTGGAGAGCTTTCTCCAACATCACCCCGCCTGGTTTACTGGCAAGTGCAGTCCTGATGAGGTTGACCACTGGTTCCGGGACATGGAACGAATTTATGAAGCTAAGAGCTGCCCGGATGAGAACAAGTTGGCCTATACCCAATACTTGCTGACAGGGGAAGCTGGCCACTAGTGGGGCAACATGAAAATGATCTTGGAGAGGAATGGGACTCCTATCACTTGGGAGTTATTCAAGACCAAGTTCTACACCGAGTACTTCCCCGATAGTGTCAGGTTTGCTAAAGAGGTGGAGTTTCTTGAGTTGACACAGGGTAACAGGTCGGTTGTTGAATATGCAGACCGTTTTAAGCACTTGATCCGCTTCAACACCATGGTTGTGGACGAAGAGTGGCAATGCAGAAAGTTTGAGAATTACTTAAGAAGTGACACCAAGCTACTTGTGAAAGAATTGCGCATCAGGGAGTTTCCTGCCTTGGTAGAGATGGCACGTCAGATGAAGAAGACTAAGAAGGAATCCGAGGGGCCTCAAACTCAGAGAGTCCAACCACTGAGGGTTGGAGGGCCAGCAGTGTCGAGAGATGGATCCAGCTCGAGGACGACTCCTTTCTCTAGACCCACCTCTTCTGGGTCCAAGAGTTCTTCCTCCCAGCCTTCAGTGCAGCAGGGGCGCCCTAGTTTCCCTAGCCCGGTCTGGTGCTTCATGTGTGGAGGACCACACCTCCAGCCATTGTGCCCTCAGCTGGTAGGGTACAAGAGGTGCAACATTTGTAGACAGGATGGCCATTATGCTAGAGACTGCCCTACTGTCAGGAGGACAGAACCACCACCACGCCCAGTTGGGAGAGCAGTGCAGAGAGGTGGCGGAGTTAGGCCATAGGCTACGAGACGAGTATACGCCCTGACTGGAGCAAAGGCAGCTAGTGCAGGTAACTTTATTGTCAGAAACTGTATTTTATTTGGAGCATCTTGCATGACGTCGTTTGACTCGGGGGCGACACATTCATTTGTGTCTGAGGCATGTGTGGAGAGGCTCGGTCTAGTTGTCAGAGAGCTTCAGTGCGATCTAGTGGTGTCTACACCAGCCCCTGGGCTAGTCAGGACGTCTATGGTGTGTTCCAGATGTCCTATCGAGGTTGAGGGGCGCAGGTTCAGAGTAAACCTGATTTGCTTGCCTCTACAAGGGTTAGAGGTAATACTCGGCATGGATTGGTTATCCGCCAACCATGTTCTTCTAGATTGCAGTGGGAAGAAGCTGATATTCCCCAATGAAAATGAAGACATGACTCTGTCGCTCGGTGTATTGAGGCAAGACCTTATAGAGGGTGCTTGTTGTTTCTTGATCATGTCACACATGGACGTAGTTCCAGACGTGAACCCTTCAGCTAATGGGGATCTTTTGGTGGTGAATTACTTTCAAGATGTGTTCCCCGAAAAAGTTCTTGGTGTACCTCATCCCCGTGATAGAATTCTCTATAGACCTGGTGTCAGGCGCAGGACCAGTGTCTATAGCTTGATACCGAATGGCTCCAGCAGAGTTGGCAGAGTTGAAGAAACAAATCGAGGAGCTACTAGAGAAGCAATTTATCAGACCCAGTGTCTCACCATGGGGTGCACCGGTCTTATTGGTGAAGAAGAAGGATGGTAGTTCCAGACTCTGTGTGGACTACAGACAACTTAATAAGCTAACCATTAAGAACAAATATCCTTTGCCAAGGATAAATGACTTGATGGATCAATTACATGGAGCAACAATATTTTCTAAGATTGACTTGAGGTCGGGCTACCATCAGATATTGGTGAAAGCGGATGATGCACAGAAGACAACTTTCAGGTCCAGGTATGGCCACTACGAGTATGTGGTTATGCGTTTTGGTGTGACTAATGCTCCAGCCATCCTCATGGACTACATGAACCGAATATTCCGACCATTTTTGATAAGTTTGTCGTAGTCTTTATAGACGACATTCTTTTCTACTCCAAGACTCGGGAAGAACACGAAGATCACTTGAGGACAGTGCTTGGGGTGTTGAAGGAGAGAAAGTTGTATGCAAAACTTTCTAAGTGTGAGTTCTGGATGGAAGAGGTCCATTTCTTGGGGCATGTCATCTCGGCTGGTGGAATTGCAGTTGATCCAACCAAAGTACAAGCCGTGATGGAGTGGGAAAGGCCAAAAACAGTTACTGAAGTTAAGAGTTTTGTAGGATTGGCGGGCTATTATCGCTGCTTTATTGAGAACTTTGCCAGGATAGTAGCCCCATTGACTCAGCTGACTAGGAAATATCAGCCTTTTGTATGGACTGAAAAGTGTGAAACCAACTTCCAAGAGCTTAAGCAAAGGTTGACAAGCGCCCCAGTGCTAGTTATTCCAGACACAGGTAGACCTTTTGAGGTTTACTGTGACGCCTCTCATCAAGGTTTGGGATGCGTACTAATGCAAGAGAAGCGAGTGGTTGCTTATGCCTCAAGACAACTCATAAAGTGCATAAGAAGAATTACCCCACTCATGACTTGGAGTTAGCTGCAATTGTTTTTGCCTTGAAGATGTGGAGGCATTATTTATATGGTGCACAGTTTCAAGTGTTTAGTGACCACAAAAGTCTGAAGTACCTCTTTGACCAGAAAGAGTTGAACATGAGGCAGAGGAGATGGATGAAGTTCCTCAAAGACTATGATTACGAACTCCTCTACCACCCTGGAAAAGCAAACGTGGTAGCAGACGCACTGAGTAGGAAGTCAGTGCATATATCTTGCTTGATGATTAGAGAGTTGGAGTTGGTGGAGAGCTTCAGAGATCTAGAGTTGCAGGTTGAGTTAGAACCTGATAGCATCAGGTGCAATAAATTGGTGATATCTTGTGGCTTGTTAGAGCGCATTAAAGAGGGGTAGTTGATAGACCCCGAGCTTCAGACGTCTATAGCTTTGATTGGTACTGAGAAAGGGAAGGACTTCACAGGGACAGATGGCCTCTTGCGGTTCAAAGGTATGACTTGTGTCCCTAATGATGGGGAATTGAAGAGGTTGATACTTGAGGAAGGACACAGAAGTCGTTTCAGCATACATCCAGGAATGACAAAAATGTACCAAGATCTAAAGAAGTCATTCTGGTGGTCAGGGATGAAGAAAGATGTGGCTCAATTTGTGGCTTCTTGCTTGACTTGTCAGAAGGCAAAGGTAGAGCATCAGAGATCTGGAGGTTTATTGCAACCCTTGGAAGTTCCCGAGTGGAAATGGGATAGCATAGTCATGGACTTTGTTACCCATTTACCACGCACTTTCAGGAAGCATGATGTTATATGGGTCATAGTGGACAGATTGACCAAAAGCGCCCACTTTTTGGCGATTGACTTGAGGATGTCTATGGCAAAGCTTGCTCAGCTGTATATTAAGGAGATAGTGAGGTTACATGGGGTACCTTCAAGCATTGTATCAGACAGAGACTCGAGGTTCACTTCCAGGTTTTGGCAAACACTCTAGAGCGAGATGGGAAGTAGACTGTAGATGAGCTCGGCTTATCATCCCAGACGGATGGATAGTCTGAAAGGACGATCCAATCGCTTGAAGATTTGTTGAGGACATGTGTTTTGGATCACTTAGGGGTCTGGGATGAGGTGTTGCCACTGGTTGAGTTCACTTATAATAATAACTATCAGGCCAGTATTGGTATGGCTCCATTCGAAGCTCTATATGGAAGACGTTGCAGAACACCCATGTGTTGGTTTCAAGATGGAGAAGCAGTGTTAACGGGCCAGAACTTGTGCAGCAGACCACGGAGAAAGTGAAGCTCATTCAAGAAAGGATGAAAGCATCTCAGAGCAGGCAGAAATCATATACTGATCAGAGACGGAGACCTCTGGAGTTTGCAGTTGGGGATCATGTGTTCCTCCGAGTGACTCCTACTACTGGCGTAGGAAGAGCCATTCGAGCTAGGAAATTGTCTCCTAGGTACCTGGGCCCTTATCAGATCCTGAGGCGTATAGGACCAGTTGCCTATGAGATAGCCATGCCGCCTCAACTTGCTAATCTTCACCCGGTTTTACACGTTTCACAGCTTAGGAAATATGTGCCAGATCCGTCCCATGTCCTAGAAGCGAAAGATGTCCAAGTTAGAGAAGACTTGTCTATGGAGATACAACCAATTAGAGTGGAAGAAAGACAAAGAAAACGGCCTCAGGGGAAGAGTACCAGACTCGTCAAAGTCATCTGGGATGATAGAACGGGTGACTCAACCTGGGAATTGGAGGAAGAGATGCGAGAATCTTACCCTCATCTATTTTCTGGTAAGTTTTATTTTCGTGGACGGAAATTTTTCTTGTTGGGGAGAATGTAAGAGCCTGAATAAATAAAAAGGGCTCTTGGACCCTAGTTGGAGGCAGCCAGGCCCATCAGACTAAGGGCTCATGACCTTAGAAGGGGTCTTTCTCCAAAAAGTCAGATTCTTCATTTGCAACTTTCCCCTTCTCTCTCTAAAAAGAAACCATTTTCCCTAAATATTGCTCTACCTTCTCTCTAAGGAATCAACACACTGAACCGTTTAATTTTTAGTTTGAAGGTGCCTAAACGTTCATAGCGGCAAGGGCTTCACATTGGACCAAATAGTTTCTCCGTATTATTCCAGTAAGTGGTTCTTCTGTTTTCTCCGCTATTTTGATACTTAGGGTTTGGGGTTCTACTGATTTTATTCAGTTAGAACTGCCCTCTTTCTAATTCATGTCAAGTCATAGCTCTATGTACTTATGCATGCATGACACACACACACACACACATATATATATATATATATATATATATATATATGTGTGTATATATATATATATATATATATATATATATATACATACATATATATATATATATATATATATATACATACATATATATATATATATATGTATGTATGTATGTATGTATGTATTGTAATGTGGGGTTCGTTTGTGTTAGAAGTTCCACGTGGGGGACCCACTTTGGGAAGGTGTGAGAAGAAAGTTTTTTTTTTTAGTTTTGGCTTGAAGAATGTGTGAGAAAATGGGGTGCAGAGGAGGGTCATTTTCCCTAGTCTTGGTTTGGTATATTTTTATATATATTGGGTAAATAATTAAGGGTGGGTCCGTGAGCTAAGAGGGAGAGAGGAGGGAGTTCATGGTTTGTGTACAGGTTCCTTTCATTTTCCTAGTAATTTTGTTTTAAGTGTGTCAATTTAAATGTATACCCTGGTTGATAGGGAGGTCACTGTCTTTACATTAGTCTGAATGTAAAATAAAATGAGTGTATTTGTAACACGTAAAACATATATGTTTGGATGTCTTGACAGGTGTCAGTGAACTAATTAGTCTACTTGAGCCTATGGTAAATTGAAGTTATTGACGTTGTTGAGATTTAATTAAATGGAAGTTAATTACGATGATATTATTTTCATTTTGGAGAGAGTGGAGTAATGCATATGTTTGGAATTGTGAATTGTGGTTCAAAAGTATGTGAATTGGGAAGAAATAAAACATGATTTCTAGTGTGTTGGTGGTGGTAAATGTGAAATCTCTCAGTGAGATTCTTAGTGTTTTAGAATGAAAGTAGGAAGCTCAGTCTTGGGGGTCATCCTGACGCTCCAATGGTCAATCAAGCTCATCTAGAGAGATTGAACCATGTGGTGAGGAGTAGCAGGAGGTCTTAGTCTTGGGGGCTCCAAGTATGCCTCAAGGCGCGGAACAGGCTAACCTTGTGAGTGCGGCAGGGTGGGAAACGCAAGTTTCATAAGTCACCACGTGTGCAAGACCCGCAATAGCACGACTTTCATTCTAAAGTCCGGACGAGTCAAGTCTAGAATATAACATCAAGATGTGTGCTTTATTTTGCTTGATTAAAGTTTACTCTTGTATGTTATATGCTTGATATGTTGCATTCTTTTATATAATTAGCTCACCCTTGCTTGTTTGTTGTGTTGTGCCATGTTATGTGTGCTTTCCTGTTGCAATGATCATCCACTCGAATGTGAGCAGAGGAAGAAGAGGTTTCCTTGGAGCATGTCTTGGAAGGAAATGAAGATGCTGCTGTATAGACTCTCTAGGATTTTCCTTGTTCTCTTTGTTCTTTTGAAACGCTTTCAGCTTAATTTGTTTTGAAACACTTCCTAGCACCTTAAGTTTTAATTCTCAACTATTTAAGGATGATTGTACTCCTATACATCTTAATATACATCTCTAACTGCTTTCCAGTATTACATTTGATGATGTCTTATTATTATATGGTTGTCATATATATTTTGGGATGTCACATTTATTATATTATATATAGTTATGTTTGTTTTTATCAATACTTTTGTTAATAAAGTTTCTCATTAATACTAATTACGATAAATTAATCTAAAAGTAGTTGATAAAGTTAACATTTAACCTAAAAATTAAAGTAATAATGTTTTTCACCAATGTTTTATTGGAGCATAGTTTATTTTAGATTTCTCATGGTGTCCATGTACACCATAAAAAGTTAAAACTAGAAAAGAAAAAAAAAGCTATAGAAATATTTCTTATATTAAAAAAAAAGAAAAGAGAAGAAGCATATTTAAGAAAATTTAAAGTATTTAACCACAAGTTTAATATTAGTGATCATATACATTCTTAAAAGTAAAGAATGGAAAAATATAATAGAAAAAACACTATTACGTAGAATCTTCGGAACACAAAAGACATTCAACAATGTCGTTTTAAGGTAATCTTTTCACACTGAAAAAAAAATCAGATACTCAAATGAATAGTTAACCATATGTATTTAATATTTTTATTGTATTTGATTAGTCTCATTTATTTCCATTATACTAATATATAATTTTAAATACATATATTATTATTAAATTAATAATTTATTAATTAAAAAATTTTAAAAATTCCAAAAGTATATGTTTTACATTAATTAAGAAAACTCCAACTTTTGTTGTTTTAAAAAGTCAAATCTTTACTCAAAAAAAACGTTGAAAAACCTAATGACTAATATATATATATATATATATATATATATATATATATATATATATATATATATAAAGCGCGTGATACGAGAGTCAATGTAGGCGGCGACATCGCAATCATTGTCCATAAAGTTGTTAATTAATAATTGAAAAAATGGGTTTGAAGATAAAGCATATTTCCGGCACAAAGAAACCAACAACTTTTGATAAGTTTAATAATAGACAACAAAGGAAAAGTTTATTTTAATGATTGATTGTAGAAACATAAAAAGTAGAAGCATAAATAAGATATCTTTTGTCATTTAGTAAAATGGTTTTGTAATTAATTATAGATACGTTTTATGTGTGCAATCTTGTAGGTTAAAAATTATTTAATACATTTAAAAATTTATAAATTTTATATAAAATATACATCATTTAAATATTTCGATTTACAAAATCATAAGAATTAATTTTAATTGATTAAGAATTCATATTTCATTTGAACAATTAATTAATATTTTTAATTGGACTGTTAATCAATTTAAAATTTTGGAAAATCGAAAAAAGTAGTTTTATCCTCAAGTGGTTATTTAACCTTTAAGCAATAAAGTGTATTTAATTAACTTAATCAAACAAAAATTACCACTTAATTAATAACTCAATGATCAATAGATACTGATGTTGATATATAAACTTATACCTAATTATTTTAGTATTGACATAAAGGAGTGATATATAATATTAGTATTATTTTTCGAAATGTTATATATTATTGTAGTTCATTACATTAATGATATATATGTGGATAAAGATTATCTAAAGACGAATTTTAAATTATAAAGTGAAAAAAATAATTTATTCTATTGCATGTCAAATTGTGTAAGTTTAAAGTATCCTACCAATTATAAGCTGTTTTATCTTATAATGAAATAAGTTGGTAAAATGTACTAAAAGACATTAAATGCATAATAAAATAAACTTAAGTTGAAGTTATTGTATAATCGTTAAAAAAAAAAACAGTATACTTGCTTGTCTATATTAATTAAAATTGTTTAATTAAGCTTAGACTATTTTATAAAAAAATAAAATAAACTTAGGTTCTTAGAAAAATAGCAAGGAGTTAGTGGGGTTGGTTTTCAGAAACTTAATCTTAGGTAATATATTATTCTATATTTTCCTTACCTTTTCTTCATAGGGTAAATTGTCTAATGATAATGTGTATTTAGTGTGTCTAATGGACACCATTTACATACTAAAGCATCAAGTCTGTTTGTGGATTAACGTGTGAGTGCAATTCGTGTTGATTATCCATATAGTTTGTCTTTTTTTGTTTGATTATTTTCTGCAATTATTATCTTTGTTCTTGCATGTGTTCATCAAGAAAGTTTATAAGGATCATATTCATTTTCTCACAATCTCTTTGTCATTCTTTATGCATTATTTTGTGTTTACTAGATTGTTTAATGTTGAATGTTTTTGTTTTACGTTATTTTTATATTCCACAAATTCGCATTAAATATTCAATTACGATTTATTTAATAGGTGATCTTGACTCCCATTTGTACCTTCATTTTGTTGTAAAGAAAATTATTACGAAAAAGTTTAAGAACATTACCACTACAATCACAATTTAGAACTTTTCTAGAAATAATAATCGTGGTGCATCATGATGCTTGCTTTGTTGAAATAATAGACCTTCTATATTTCCCTTTCTAATATGATGATACATGTAGAGAGTTAGTTCTAAGAATTCAAGTAGCGAAAACTCAATCCTTAATACTTTTGTCTCTTTTAGAAAAAAGTTCTTTAGAATGTTGTTAGTGAAGAAGTTGTTTTCCTTTTTAGGATTGAAGTTAGAGAAACTTTTTATAACAAATTCTATCTATAGGAAATTGATTCTTAAGAAAAGACTATTATTTAAACTTTGTATGACGAATGATTCATTGTTGAAGGAACATTTCGATAAGATGACCTAAATTCTTCTGGAACTAAAAGATACGGGCATAAAGATGGACAATGAGGATCTTATAGCAATTTGTTTTTGCAAGTCTCTATGTTCGTTTGAGAAATTTGTTAATATGTCAACACTTTAGAAGAGGTGAAGTTTCCTTTATGTAAAGAATTTTGACATTGGACTTTTGGGAATGATGACGAAATTGGTTTGTATTGATTTATAATTACTACTATTGCCAAGGATTACAAGAATAAGAAGAGAGGGAAAGGAGGATGTTAAGGCAAAGACAATCTAATACATGTCTAGATACATTAGACTATCTATCAATGGAAAGTTTTGATAATAACAAAAGATGAATGGGTAATTGAATTAATCTCTAATCTCTTATAAACCTTCTAATATGTGTAGTGTTTATCAAAAATACATTAATAAAAAACTTTCCAATATTCTCCTTATAAGCATGTGTTCAAAGCTGACTCAATCAATTTTCTATTTGAGATCAATGTATGCATATGATATGATGAATATTTGCTCAAATCAAAGTATATGTGATAAAAAAGAGTAACATCAAAAGCATTGTATGTTAATAAGTAAAGATGATATATTGTTGCATAAATGAGAATTTACCCTTTGATACTTAAAGAATTCAGCAAAGACATTTGGATATGAAAATGTGTGGACTAATGTAATTTCTTATGAATTTCAGTTATTTTAGAAGAATCAAAGTTCAACAAATTAAGTCCTAAAAATCTAATTTGTCTTATAGATCAAATTGAATCATGTAATGTTATTAGGTGACAAACATGCATCAACATGTTTTATTTGGTTAAAGAATCTTAATCTTAATGTAAAAGTCTCTTCACTAGGACGTGGAGAATTTACCTTGAGTTCCAGGAACAACAAATGAAACTTTATAATTCAATGAAACAATAATCTATTAGCAAAAAGAAAAAGATGGACATATTGCTCCAATAAAAGATTTTGATGATGATGTTTCATGCAGAAGTATTGAAGATTTAAAGGATGCTTGGATTCAAGAGATATATTAAAGTCTTAAGGATTTATTTGTTAAAGTCTTGTAATTTGTGTAATATATTTAATTTAGTAGTTCAAAAGTCAATAGGTAGAACTCAAGCAGCAGAGCTCTCAAGAAAAGTTTTATGTTTCATAAAAGCCTCTGTGATAATCGATTATCATTAAGGATAATCGATTATCACAATAAGAAATTGTTATTTGAAAACATTTATGAAATAATCGATTATCATCAGTGACATTTACGAACTTGACTCAGTTTTCTAACCTAATTTTCAAACATAAGAGTCTATAAACACTTAACTTAAACCTAACTTAAAACAACTTTTTCACTAAAAGTATTAAAGTTGTATCCTAAGGGAAACTTTTCGCGTTTGTGAAAAAGAGAGTCTGGGAACTTGTAGAAGGAAGTGCTTATCTTAGTGGTGCTAAGTG
The DNA here is from genome assembly GCA_036885675.1 of Vigna mungo. NCBI lineage: Eukaryota > Viridiplantae > Streptophyta > Magnoliopsida > Fabales > Fabaceae > Vigna > Vigna mungo. The sequence goes on along the minus strand of CP144692.1, from coordinate 9,996,056 downwards.
GTGAAACATATCTACAAAGCAAAGTAAAGTTGTGTTCATCCTTTTGTTGGTCAAAAGGAAGTGTTGTTCATCTCTTATTTGTTAAGAAAGGTGTTTTCTAGACTTTCACTTTACTTCATTATTGTAACTTGTTTATTTATTTTAGTTTATAAGTTAATACCTCTTTTTGAGAATATTAACAATTGGACGTAAAGTCTTTTGATTCAAACTAGTATAAAATACTTGTGCAATCTTTCTCTTTTCCTATACTCTTTATTTCTATTGTTGTTATCGATCTTATTTGTAAAATCAATTTATAAAAAGGGGAGATTTTTAAAAGGCTCAGTTTTTCTAAATATCCTAATTCACCCCCTCTTTGTTAGGCGTTTTCTACATAATTGTGCTTAAGAACTTTTATTTGTGAAGTTAAATCTGCACACATTTTATCACATTGACCTGTTTAATTACAAATCCAAATTGAAATATAGTTTTTTTATAACAATTGATTAAATCCATGTGAATATGACACTTGGTATTGTAATTGAACCAATGGACTTGCTAGTGTAATTGCTCAAAGGTCATCAAGGAATAATTTGATATGATAATAAATAAAGAAGTGTTAAGAAAATTCATTTAAACATAATAAATGATATATTCACTTGCACATTTATATATATACAACGGAAAGATTCAATATGAAAGTTCAACCTTAAGTCTATTATAAGTTTTATAGGATAAGTATTATTTCTGAACCTGTGATGCATAAATGGGTAATGATAATTGTCATTGTTGTTATTGTTACTATACACTCCTTCACTTAAAGAGGTTAGAGGATTATAATGGTTTTTGCTTCTTTATGAGACCTCATTATGTTTGGTCCGATTTTTTCCCCTTGCTTATTAATGAGTTAAGAAAATATATCTCTTATTTAAGTAATTTGCAATTTCCTTTTTATAATTTTCTTTCTCTAAGTTTCTTATCATATCCCTTAAGCTCATACCTTCATGGTCTTTAGTGCTTTTACAACTTCCCTACACACTAAAATAATGACTATTATTTCATTCATTCTTTTATTAATAGAAAGTTTTCTCAAACTTGAAGTGATCACGTGCACATACGTTAATTAAATTAGTGTCTCTAAATTGCTTAAGTGTAAAACTTATATTTCCACTAATTGACTTCCAACAAAAAGCAAGAAACTTAAAAGAAAAATAAAGTAAAATTTGACAAAATTGCAAAGTAAATGATTTTCTAATGTGAAAGACTAAATGACACTTGTGAGCTTCTTAGCACACTTTCACAAGTCTAAAAACTTAAGAAAGCTATATGTCTTCTTAAAGTGAAATTCTAACTATTTTACAAGTCTAACTATTTTACCATTACATTATTCGCTTTAAGGGATGAGAGAAAACCAAAGATTTTCCAAGGCACCTAAATAAAAACAAAAAAATAAAAGTTGTAATATAAAAAAAATTGTATCAAACTACAAGCTAAAAACACAAATATAATCAAGATTTAGAAACAAAATTTGTAACATTCCATTTAAATACACTAATATACTATTCAGGAAATATTAAAAGTCCAATAAACTTGAACATTTAACAAGCTGGAAACATAGAGTCTTATTACAGTTATCTAAACATAATTATAAATCAAACTTTATATACAAGTTACTAATCCAAAACTTATTCACAAATCTGGTCAGTTTTTTTAAAAAGCACAAAATAACCAACAGAAAACATCTATATTAAGGTAATCTATACGTTTGCACTCTCTCCGCCTAGAGCTTGTTCCACAGACATGTCATCTCCATCTGCTCACACACCAGATGATCATCGCCAAAAGAAGCAATCACACAAGAACAACCAAACATAGAAACATACAAATTGGGTAAGCTAATGATAAAAAGAATCAAACATAACATATGAAGATTTCATCATACATCCTATTTCACACAAAGCAAACCGGTATAAACAAGGCAAACTTTTGTTTATACCGGTTCACTCAAACTGAGCTACGTCTAATTCTCCATTAAACATGTTTAAGGGGTTCCACTAATCTTTAATAGATTATAATGAGCATTACCACTCCGGTTTTACAAACTATACAATTGGATAGAGAGGTTTACTCACTCCTGGTTCAACACTAGTCTTTCTAACTAAACCGTTTAGCTTAATTGAACTAAACAACCAAGTGTTTTGATTCTCTTCAGAATTTATAAATACAATTAAAGTGTTTAGAAAAACAAGTACAGATCTGTCAACACCCAATTTCGTCTGGGTGGAATTTTTTTTTTTTTTACTTAACTTGCGTTTTCTTTTATTTTATTTTTCTTTTTTCTAATTGTTTCTATTGTGTTTTGTCTTACTTTTCGCTTTTTATTTCTATTTTTTTTCTTTTTTTTTGTTTATTTTAATATAGTTAGTATCATTAATTAAAAACGTAAAAATAAAAATAAATAAATAATAACAATATAAAAGTAATAATAAAAAATTGATTAACAATTAATTAAGGTAATTATAAAAAATTAATTAATTAAAAAAATGAATTGAAAAAAAACGTGTAAGGTGATTGTGTTGGTGGAGCGAGGCGTGGAAAAGGGGAGCAAGAATTGAATTTTGAAAACAAGGTTGTTAGAAGGAATATCTTTAGATTTGGTGAGGGAGAAAAAAGAGAAAAAAACGGTTAAGGGATTTTGGCAAAAGGAAAAAAAGGCAGATTAGAGAGCTTGCTGAGGGAATTTCTGGAGCGGAGAAAAGAGCCAGAGAAGAAGCACGACTTGTCGGAGATCAATACTACGGTAACTTGCCGGAATTCGCCGAAATTCTTAAGGGTAAGCACCTTATCTTATGTTTGTTGAACGAAGGATTCGTGGTGACGGCGACGGAGGAGGAGTTTTTCAGAAGTATTGACAATTTGATAGTGGAGGTTTCAACCTCTAGGAGAATCACTGGAAGTTGCTATTCGAGCTAGGGTTGAGATTATTTTCCGGTCAGAGCAACCACCGCAGCAGGCTGAAACCGGCGCATCCAAATCGTCTTTCAATGATTGTTGCCGAGTCGGTTTGTTCTTCGCGATGGTGGTTCAGAGTTGCCTTGGCACCGTTAACTTTCCGGTGATGAAAGGAATCGCCGACAACGGCTGCTACTTGGAGGGAATGAGTCGCGCGTCCGTGGCGGTTGGGTGGATGGGTTCCTAGGTGTTTCGACGAGCGTGGAAGATGAGTGGTGAGAGTAGGGTTGAGCGAGTGTGTGATTGGCCGAGAGTTTGGTGGTGGCCGGCGTCTCTGATAGTACCTTTGACTGCCAGTTACTGTGGCTGGGACGGTGGTGATGAGGTTCAGAGATGGTGGTGCTCATTGGAGAAGGAAAAATCGAATCCTCAGGGTGTTTGGATCGAATGAGGGCATCCCTCAGGGTTTGAGGGTGAGAAAACCCTAGGAAAATTCTGAAGAGAGGGATTGGGTTGGGTTCATTTTAGCTTTTTTTTATCATTTTATTATTTTATGTTTCTTTTAGTCTTTTAGGTTATTCCTTCTACACCCCCGTTTTTTTACTATTCCGCACCCTACAAGTAGTCAATTGGGCCCAAATCGGGTCAAACAAAAAAGAATAAAAAATTTCCCCTTTGCAGTCCCCCTTGTTTTCCTTTTCACCACCCCCTTTCCTGTTGGGTTTAGGCCCAGTCCAGTTTTAACTTTAAATTTCCTTTGCGCAGCACCTGTTCTCACTCTTCACCACCCTTTTTCACATGGGCTTAGACCCAATATGTGATTAAACTGAAATTAGATTTGCACACCCTGTTTTTCATTTCCACACCCCTGGCCACTTGGGCTTAGGCCCAATCAGCTTTTTTTTAAAAAAAAAATGGTTTAGACCCATCTCTTATCTAAGTACCTCCACACCTTTTATTTTATTTTATTTTATCATTTAATTTTTCATTTTATTATTTTATTTTTACTCTTTATTTTTATTTAGTAATTTACCTATTTTATTTTAACTATTTTTTATGTAAATATTAAAAATCACAAAAAACAATAAAAATTTATTTTTAAAGGTTTAAGCACAAGTGCAACCGTTCGCGTAGGCTTTGTGCTAAAAAACCTTTTCCTTCTCTTTTACAAAAAAGCAATAAAAAATATTTTGAAAAGGTTTAAGCACACGTGCGACCGTTCGCGTAGGCCTTGTGTTAAAAACCTTTTCCTTTTCTTCTATGAAAATAATCAAAAAATTATTTCTAAAGGTTTAAGCACACGTGCGACCGTTCGCGTAGGCCTTGTGTTAAAAACCTTTTCCTTTTCTTCTATAAAAATAATCAAAAAATTATTTTTAAAGGTTTAAGTACATGTGCGACTGTTCGCATAGGCCTTGTGTTAAAAACCTTTTCCTTTTCTTCTATAAAAATAATTAAAAATTTTTTTTAAAGGTTTAAGCACACGTGGGACCGTTCACGTAGGCCTTGTGCTAAAAAACCTTTTCCTTCTCTTTTACAAAAAATCAATAAAAATTTATTTTTAAAGGTTTAAGCACACGTGCGACCGTTCGCGTAGGCCTTGTGCTAAAGACCTTTTCCCTCGTTTATATGAAAATACCCAAATACTAGACATCCTTTTTTTCAAGCAACACAAACAATCTATTTTTCTAAGAACTACGTAACCCTGATTTCTCATTTTTAATGAGAATACGTAGGAGCAACGTCAATCCTTGTCGGCACAAAAAACACAAAAAATATATTTTGTTTTCTTTAGAGTTTATATTTTTAGGGGAAATTAAACATTTTGCAAACAACATCTTTATTCATGTATTTAATTAAAGGTACTGCCTTCGGGCAGGTGTTGTAGGGTGCTAATACCTTCCCTACACGTAACCGACTCCCGGACCTAGAATCCGGTTTTCACAGACCATGCTTTATTTTTTATGGTTTTTTCCGTAGTTTTCCAGAATAAACTATGGTGGCGACTCCAAAAACCCTTTTCTCTAAATACACGTTTTCTTTTTTTGGATCGCCGTCCCGTCGCGATTTTCGGTTTCGACCGATGGTGACTCCACTGGGGAAATGTGAGAGTCAGGCCACTTAATTATATGCGCGAATTCGATGTGGTTTTGCTTTGTGTTTTCCTCCCCCTTTTTCTTTATCTATCTTTGATGTTTGAAATAACTGTTGTGATATTGAACCCTAGTATAGATGACATGCTTATATCTGCCTGAGAATGTCTTCTGGTTGTTTTGTAGGTGAGGGTTTGGGTCATTGCATTCTCCCTTCACACACACACATATTATGCATCTATTGAGTGAGGCCCTATACCCGGGTCTGAGTGTAGCCTAGAAATAGGGGGTTGTGTAGCGGTGCCACTTGGGCCATACTGCCTGTTTGGCTATTGTGAGAACCCCAACTAGAGTTTGTTCTCTCCATTTGTGTCTTCATACCTAGTTGATTACTCGACTGTTGTGGAGATACTGTGGAGGGGGGCATAGCTCTAGTGACCATTAATCCTTAGGCTCAAGAAACCATCCTCGTGAGGTTGCATATACTTGACCTTGAATATGAAATGTTGAACCTCCGTTAGGGCACAAAGGGAGATGTGTGCAGCCTTGTAATCCTCATTTTTGCATAATAAAAAGCAAGCACCTTGTTTCTTTATCTTTTTTGTATATCTTTTTCCTTTATTTCTTTCTATATCTCATGCATTTTTGTGGTCTTGTCATTGGTTCTAGTCAGGAAATTATAAATTTGTGACTAAGCCTTCGAGGTAAAATGGAAATTAACATGAGATTTGAAGTCAAGGGGGGTTCAAGTTTAGACAATTTGAAGGAGAGTATAGCCATTGAAGTAGAGGAAGTTAATATGGATAGTCTAAGAGAACTGGTGAAGAAAATGAATACGACCCAAAAGAATGCATTCAGGAAGGAGTATGGGAATTTGTTGAGCCTGTTAGAGGTGGAGGTCCAAACATCGGCGATTACTACTTTAGCCTAGTAGTATGATCCACCACTGAGATGTTTCACTTTTCGGGATTTCCAATTAGTGCCTATGATAGAAGAATTCGAGCAAATTCTAGGTATACCTCTTGAGGGAAAAACTCTATACAACTACCTGAGGCAGTATATCCCTATCTTGCAGCTAGCAAGAATCATGAAAGTACACCCTATGCAGTTGGAAAGTGAGTTCACAATCAAGGGTAGAGTGAGGGGCCTTCCTCAAGGATACCTAGAGCAGTACTTGCATCGTTTGGCTGAAGAGGAAAAATGGGAAACATTTATGGATGTGTTGGCCCTTATCCTCTATGGTGTCATGCTTTTTCCCAACCTCGAGAATTTTGTCGACCACGCCGCCATAAACACATTCGTGGGATACAAAGAACACTCTGAGAATCCAGTCACTCTGACAAACGCCCAAGCCCAATTTCTTTAATGTAGTATTTCTTTGATGTACTTTGCATTGTGTTAGGCATGTAGGACCTCTAGTCCTATAAATAACCATGCCTACCTTATTGTACTTAACTTTTGAGATAATGAATTAATTTCCTGTTGAGAATACTCCAGAATTAATTCCTTGAAAGTCAAGGCTGCAAAATCCAAGGGATTCCTCAACCACCTTCCATTCACATTACACTTCATTCAATTTCCAATATTCTTCACTTTTTCTCACTCCTCCGTATCCACCAATCCTCTGCGTCCTCGTGGCACATCAGATCTCTGCCACGCTACACACTTTCATCCAATCCACTTCAGACGCATCATTGCTACACATTAGCACGCATCCGCCTTCACGTGTCTTCATTTTTTTTCCTTCACACATCAGGAGAGCGTCTCATTCTCGCTCTCGAAAGCTTCTCCATCCTCGCTGGATCACCACCATTTCTTCAGAGATCCACCATCGTCTAAGCTATTTTCACCGATTCGAACCACATCGTCGATCCTTTTCACCGATCTAACCGGCGAATCCTTCATTTCCACCGAACAGACTTGCAGATCTAGGGTTTCTACCACTAAATCCTTCGATCTAGGGTTCGTGCCACCTTTTCTCCGATTCAGTCTCTTTCTCACCGAATTCCAACCTTTTCCACCGATCTGAAACCTTCCTACCTCGAACCTTAACCTTTTCACCGATTGAACCACAAGCTTAGGGTTCGTAGTCTTCGTCTTCAGTTTTTCCGCTGCGTCTCGATCTCCAAATCGTGCTTTTCGCTGATCTCGAGTTCGTTAGTCGCTCCACATCAGATCCCTGGATCCTCGTCGGAGTGGATCTGCATCATGTGGTATTTAGAGCAAGGTTCGAGTTGCGTCCGCTTGAGCTAAGTATTTTGTTCTCTCTGATTTGAGTTATTCTTGTGATGATTAGTTTCTTGAGTTGTCATGAATTTCTCAAATTGCTTGGTCTCAATCTGTTCTCTATTATGAAGTTTCGATCTGTGTGTTGCGTTGTAAATCTGTTATGAGTTTCAATGTTGTATTGAGTTGATTCGCGTCTCTGTTGTGTAAGGATTCGTTTTGTTTTAATCTGATTCTAGTTTCGGTGTTGATTCGTGTTTCTGTTGTTGATTTCTTCCTTTTCGTGTTGTGCACTGAGTTTCCTTCACTGTCTCGAGTATTATGCTTGTTGTTGCTTATGAACTGTTTGATTAAAGGTCTGAATAAGATTCAATCTGTTTGTTCGTTCTTGAATCTGAATTTTTGTGTTAGGTTTCCAAGTTTGATTAATTTGTGCTTGAGTGTGCTGTGCTTTGAGTCATTTTATTGAGTCTTTCATCATTTTTAATCGGTCCAAAATTTTTGTTTGAGTCTTTTCATTTGAGCATCATTTTCTGTCTTGTCTTTAGTCTTGTGCATTTGATTAATTGTCATGAACTCTGGTTTCAAACTGTGTGGTGCTGTTTCATTTTGATTTTGATTCATACTATAACATCTGCACAATTGATGAGCGATGACATTGTAGAGCTCAAGTGCGTGAAATGATGTTGATCATGTTAGATTTGTGTTGGTTGATTTCGCTTTAGCAGTTGTCAGTCACTGATCATTGGACCATTGTGTGTTTGACTTGCTATTTTGGAGATGTATCAATGCTTACTTAAAACTGATCCAGAATGAACACCGTATGAGCATGAAATTGCCTTGACAATTGGCTTAGTGATAGACTGGAAATTCAGAGTGCATTGGCAGTTGACCGAACTGCATATTCTTTGCTCGAGTCCTTTTATTTATTTTTTATTATTTTTTAAATCTGTTTGGCATTTAGATCTTAGCTGAACATCTTGAATAACATTTCTAGAGTCTATTCACATTGTATAAGCTGTTTGGAGTCATTATATCATCACAGACTGTCTTTGATTCATATGACTGGACTTGGATTGGGAATTTGGCTAAATTTCATGTGCAACAGCAACTGCTATGGTGAATTTTTGATTTGATAGCAAATAACATATGCGGTAAGCGTGAACCAATCATTTTTAGTAAACAAAAGTTGCTCCAATAATGAAATTGGTATTCTAGACACTTGTGCAAAATTTAGCCATTTGAACCGCCATTTTCAGTTCATTTTTTTTGTGTGCAAGTGGAACTGCAGTACTGAATTTTTGAATTGAATTTTTTTTTTTTTATGAAAATTGGATTGTAGCAATAGCTAGGATCTGTGATGTTAAAAGCAAAAACAAGATAAAAAAAAAAAGAGAGCTGATATATTCAGTGTAAAAGGCTTTTCAGACCTGTACAATCCAATTCAACCCAGTTTCAAAAACAGAGGTTCAGATTTAAACAAATAAACTGGTTTCATTGTGGCATTTCATTTCACATTTTGAACATTCAGTCTAGAAGTTGCATGTGATTTCAGTTTCAACTTGTTGTGGGTTTCTTGCTTTCTAATATGCTCTAGTGCCAATCATAGGTTTTGTTTGAGTGCCTCCCTTCTTGATAGTTTTGTTTATTGCTTGTCTTGATTGTTGTCCTGTTTTTGTCCATCACAAGTGCATATTGTTCTGCTGTTCTTAATTTTTAGCTTTTCCTTGCTTTATTCATCTGATCTAGATTCTATCTACAGTTCTTAAGTTTGTCTCCTGTGCTGTCAATTCCATTCGTTTGTGGCTGTCATTGTTCTGTCCTGTTTGGTTCAGGTTTCGGACTGTCACCTTTGCCTTAACTTTAACCTTACCTGATTGAGAATTTGATTCTGTTCTAGATTATGGAAATGAAAAGAAGGTAATTGTGATTTGGTAGCATCCTAGGTGGAAGTTATCCACAGGATTCTTTGGCCAATCCTTGACTGAAATCTCTTTCAAAACCTAACATTTAAGTGTGTAAGCTGTTAGAGAGAAACCTGAGTTGTGAGTTTTGTGGGCTGCATCTAAAAGCCAATATATCCTTGTTGAGAGCGTGTTTTTCTCAAGTTCTGAATCTGAATTGTGCTAACCAACTAGATTGGATAGTTTTTGTCTTCATTGCCATCTACAGGTGGTGCTGGATAAAGAGGAGTCACAAACACTTGCTGCAGTGAAGTCGTTGAACATACCAGAACCTTCACTGAGATCAGTTTGGAGCTTCAACAGATTCTATTTTAAGCAAACAGAAGCAGAAACACTTCACGTGGAAGTGTTGAGCTAAAGGGAGTTTTTCACCTTAAATTACTTCTGTTTGGTTGAACTATTACTGTTATAGCTTATTCTTGATTAGTATTATGTGAAGTGTGAAGCTCGTATGACAATTTCTTTGATTGTGAGGTGAATCTGTGAAATCAGTAGCTGGGAGTAGTTGTCTCGGTCCAAGAAATCAGTAGCTGGGAACAACCATTAATCAGGGAAGTGCTTACTGCCATTTATATATCTATTGTGCAATCTGCTTGGCTAAAGAGTGTAAATGACAGTAGCTTGGTATATATGTGTTTGCAGGCTTGGATCAGCTGGTTCTTGTCTAAACCGAGACTTGATAACAAGATCTGGGCCGTCGTGATTCTTCATTAATAAATTGGGCCTAGCAGCTTTGTGGGCACGTGAATAATTGGACACTTGAAGACTTTGTACAAGATGAAGCAAGAAAGCTGAATGGATCAAGACCGTATCATCTGTGGGCTGAAGCAGAGACCAGTAGCCTAGGATTAAATTTGTTTGTATTTTTCTTTTTCCTTGTATTTGAGTTGTAATGGGCTTGTGTTTAGCCCACTGTTATTTTTGGTTTGTAAAGGGCCTTTTATAAAGTCCAATTTCTTTAGTGTAGTATTTCTTTGATGTACTTTGCATTGTCTTAGGCATGTAGGACCTCTAGTCCTATAAATAACCATGCCTACCTTATTGTACTTAACTTTTGAGATAATGAATTAATTTCCTGTTGAGAATACTCCAGAATTAATTCCTTGAAAGTCAAGGCTGCAGAATCCAAGGGATTCCTCAGCCACCTTCCATTCACATTACACTTCATTCAATTTCCAATATTCTTCACTTTTTCTCACTCCTCCGTATCCACCAATCCTCTGCGTCCTCGTGGCACATCAGATCTCTGCCACGCTACACACTTTCACCCAATCCACTTCAGACGCATCATTGCTACACATTAGCACGCATCCGCCTTCACGTGTCTTCATTGTTTTTTCCTTCACACATCAGGAGAGCGTCTCATTCTCGCTTTCGAAAGCTTCTCCATCCTCGTCGGATCACCACCATTTCTTCAGCGACCCACCATCATCTAAGCTATTTTCACCGATTCGAACCACATCGTCGATCCTTTTCACCGATCTAACCGGCGAATCCTTCATTTCCACCGAACAGACCTGCAGATCTAGGGTTTCTACCACTAAATCCTTCGGTCTAGGGTTCGTGCCACCTTTTCTCTGATTCAGTCTCTTTCTCACCGAATTCCAACCTTTTCCATCGATCAGAAACCTTCCTACCTCAAACCCTAACCTTTTCACCGATTGAACCACAAGCTTAGGGTTCGTAGTCTTCGTCTTCAGTTTTTCCGCTGCGTCTCGATCTCCAAATCGTGCTTTCCGCTGATCTCGAGTTCGTTAGTCGCTCCACATCAGATCCCTGGATCCTCGTCGGTGTGGATCTGCATCAGGAAGGAACCTTTGTTGAAGTGCTACATCAAATTAGGGATGCTTGGGGCAACGTTGTTCGTGTGGAAAGGGACCCAAGACCATGGACTGTTGATGAGAGAATTCCTTATAGCCATTGGATTGCAGAAAGGGTTAGGACAATGAAGTTGCCTTTCAAGTTAGTTTCTCCTGGTCTGGATTGTGAAGAGCATCTTCATAAGGCTGAAGACGAGGAGGTACAACTGTTGAAGGCCGAATTAGAGCGGATGAAACTAGAAAATATCAAGTTGACCAGTAATCTTCAGAATCTATAACGCGATTATGCGAATCTCAAGCAAGATAGTTTGGAAAACAATGAAGTATGTGAAGAGTTGTTATTAAAACAAAGGAGAGAACTAGTAGCAGCCAAAACTGAGCTAGCCTTGAAAGATCGGGAATATGAAATAGTTGAGATATCAGAGCGTGTTATGAAGCATATGTGTGATGAATTCAAAGGGGACAAGGAAAAAACACTGGAGGACTTGCGCAAAATGCATATCAGATTGGACAATGCCAAACAACAGGGGAAAGTAGCAGTGACAAAATTGAAGAAGGAACGTTGGCATCGGGCTGAAACAGAGAAGAAACACTGAGAGTTGATAAATCAGATGAGGGAGTGTATCGTTGAACAAGGGCGGGTTATAGAGAACTGGAGGAGAAGTTTCTCACAGCTGGCTTCCCTTGCTAATGAAGCCATTAAAGATGTCCCTGGCGTACTAGCAGTTGTTGAGTCTGCAATGCCGATCTTTAACCCACCTAAGAAGGTCGAAACTTTCCTCAATTACTGCAAGAAGCTGATGAGAGAAATGAAGAATGTGATGGCTAGGGCTCGTGATAGTTGATCAAGATTTTGTACCTTCAATGCGATGAACTTTAATGTTGTGGACGTTTTATGAACTATCCTATTGACTTTGTTTCATGTTAATTTCCAGATTATACGTTTGACAATGTTTTCACATCCTTATAATTTCTGGCTATAGTAGTTGTGTTGCTATGTCCTTTCTCTTTTCCTTTTCGTTTTTATTTTTCTTCTTCTTAATTTATTTCATCTAATGAAATTCAGTTTAAGAATAACAATACGGCTAAGTTGGCAAGACACCCTAAAGGACATGAACCAGTGAAAAATCATGGAGAACCAAGGAGAAATTTAAGAGGGGATGAAAGCCGATATCCAACAGCTGAAGGGACAAATGAGCCAAATCCTAGAGGCTCTGAATGCATTACGAAGCCCTGGAGATTTGCTGGCACCGTAACCGCAACCAAGAGTATAAGAGGCACAGACTCTCCCTCCACCCTCAGTAGAGGACTTGGGACATGCCAACACCCAAGAGGCCGAAGATAACGCAGTTGAAGTAGAAGACAAGCTTGGGGTAGACACTGCCATAATTCATGGGGAGACAATCCAGGCAAGTATGGCGAACGTGATAATGACAAAATCACCCGAGATGAAATCATCACCTTATGCTGTTACACCAACAGATTTTGAAAAATTGGAAATGCTTGAGAAGAAGTTGAGAGCCATAGAGGGCAAAGATGTGTTTGAATTTGGAGATGCTAGAAAACTATGTTTAGTTCCTGATGTGGAGATACCTCCAAAGTTCAAGTTGCCAGAGTTTGAGAAATATCGAGGAAACACTTGCCCAAGGAGCCACATAACCATGTATTGCAGAAAAATGGCAGCCTATGCTTACAATGAAAAACTTTTGATTCACTTCTTCTAAGAAAGTTTAACTAGCGTGGCTCTAAATTGGTACACGCGCTTAGAAATAACGCACGTCTACACATGGAAAGATCTGGTTGATGCGTTCCTAAGACAATATGAATATAATGAAGATCTAACACCTGATAGAGTACAACTACAGAACATGGTGAAGAAAGAGTCTGAATCGTTCAGAGAATATGCCCAAAAGTGGAAAGAAATGGTTGCTCAAGTGGAACCTCCTCTAAGTGACAAGGAGATGACTACCATATTTTTGAATACTCTACAAGCACCATTTTATGAGCACATGATAAGCAGTGTCTCCTCGAGTTTTGCTAATATAGTAGTAATTGGAGAAAGGATTGAGGGTGGCATAAGAAGTGGAAAAATTCCATTAGATCCAAATCTGGTGGCGAGTCTGAATGAGTACAGTCCGGGACAGGAGGAAAATAGAGAACAAAAGGCTAATCCACATTTTACTGCCTATGGCCAGACGTCGCAGTCCTACGGGTCCAACCGAGCCATTGAGCGGAGAAATTACAATCGGAATGAGAAGGTTGTCAATTTCACTCCTATCCCCATGACCTATACAGAGCTACTGCCAGATCTTCTCCGCAATAACCTCATAGAGATTTGTCCTACCAGGCCTATACGACCTCCTTACCCAAAGAAGTATGACATAAATGTCAGTTGTGATTATCATGGAGGAGTGCGTGGACATTCAACAGAGACATGCAAGGCTCTAAAGCATAAAGTGCAATCTTTGATCGATTCAGGATGTGTAAAATTTGAAGAAAGTCAACCCAACACTGTGGCAAGTTGTGAGTTTGCCTCTGCAAAGGCCGTGGACAAATGAAGAGGACTCTAGGACTATATAGGAAGGCATATGTTGTTGTAACAGAGGAAACTAATGTTGTTCTGCTCTCGTTTTCAATTTGCCCTGTTGTAAGACTATGCTTACTGATATCGTGCTTTCATATATGAACTTTAATGTTAACTTTCATTACGAGGTATCTCCAAGGATTACTGGAAATCATGTCCTAATAGGGTGTCGTGGATAAAACAAAAGCCGCAAATAACAAAATGAAAAAAAGAGGCAATCTTGAGTCGCTTGTTTTTCTTGCAAATCATCAAACTCTTATTTTTCAAAAATAGCAAAAAAGAGAGAAGCAAAAAAAAAAGATAAAAAGGATGATAAAAAATAAAAGTTGTAGTGTCATACTTTTCCGAGGTCAAATGTCTAGGCAAAAATAACAAGTTGACATCTTTATCGAGACGTTGGTGCGCATGTTGCTTGAAGACCTTCACCCTGCACTTTTCCAAAATAAAGGATCTACCCCGACAAACATTGTCACTGCCCTAGCTAACAAAGCAAACCTTTATACTGGGGCAGATTGACCTGACCAAAAGTTTTCTTGTCTGTGCTGGTGGGGTGATCCCTGAATCTATTGAGATAAAAAAAAATATAAAGCAAAAAAAAACAAAAAACAAAAAAAAAAACTTTCAAAAAGAGAATAAGCCCACTAGATTGAAAACCCGAAAGGGTGATCAAAAAAAAAGAAGAAAAGAAAAAACGACTCATGTTGAGGTCATCTAGTCGCAAACTTAATCTTTTGAAAATAAAGCAATCAAAATTTGAAATGATGTGTGGCCTTCTTTTTTTTATCTGAAAAGCAAAAATATGTATCCATTGTCACCCTGTTTGAGCCAAAAAATAGTTTCATTTTCCAAAATTTTCCCAAGCAAGGGTTATCACCAGTAAGAGTCAACTCAGTGTGCAAATAATGAGTACTCATTGATCAATCAAAGAGAATTCAACAAGAAAAAAAACAGGACAAGAACAACAAAAAATCACAAAGTGATGTTGAACAAAAAATGAAAATCAAAGTTCAGAAAAAAAAAAACAAAGTGCTCAAAATGTCAAATAGTTGATGCAATGCCTAGATGACAACCCTTGTTTCCAAAAAATATAACCACTAAAAATTCATTTGGGCCTTTATATCCTTTTCTTCAATACCTTCTAGTCGTTGGCCACGTTACAAGCCTAATAAAGTCCACGCAGATTGAATAATGATTGCTCAAATTTTCATAAAGCTTAACTTTGCGATAAGGCGACTTTCACAGTGTCGTAAAAAAAAAAGTTGAAATTGAATGAATGAAAAAAGAGAGAGAAAAAGTAATATCTCAAGAAGAGGGGATCTCCCTGCCAACAAGCCAGAAATATCCAAAAGAAAATCAAACCAGTTGGGGCTATCCTTTTAGCCTATCCTTTTCATGCCCACCACTTCTTCCAAATAAAACCCTATGCAAAGAAAAAACTGGGGCAGCCTTGTGGATCTCACCACGCGTCTTCACCTTAAAATTCGTCAACCCATGATCTCAAGACTGGGGCAGCTTTACGGATCTCCCTTGAATTTTCACATTAATTTTCATGGATCCAAACCCCAGCTCATTTTCCTAAACACTAAACCGGGGCAACATTTTGTGGTATATCGTGTAGTGCCTATGTGCCTGTCCCAACCTTCCAAACCATTCTAAACAACTCTCATTTTTTTCCCTTGCCTAAATTCAAGCATGTGTACACTGATGTCAAGAAGGAAAAAGTCAAACTGTAATCATATCTGACATTAGACCTCGAATGTATGACATCCCTCAGTTTTCACAAAACATTGAAATAAGGATCAGTTTGATGATGATTGCAAGATGACTGACTCAAGAAAAATGAAATGCAAAACAAAGCAAATGTTTTCATCAATCCCAAAGAAAATCTTTTGGATCGAAACCTTCTTCATTCATATGAAAGGTTGTCGAATCCTTCTTCAAAAATACAAAAAGAGTAGCATCAAGATTTTGACACTTTGTACTTAGAGTTTCAATGCCTCGATATCTTTTCAAAAAAAAAAGAAAAAAAAAATCAAAAATAAAAAATCAAATTTCTACCAAAATTACAAAACATTTCACAAAATTGCAAATCTCAAGAATTTCGAAATTCATAAGCCTAGTTTCTACACTGGCCCATAAGTCCAGTTTCGCTTGGCCCATAAGCCCAGTTTCTACACTGGCCCATAAGCCCAGTTTTGTCTAGCCCATAAGCCTAGTTTCTACACTGGCCTATAAGCCCAGTTTCGCCTAGCCCATAAGCCCAGTTTCCACACTGGCTCATAAGCCCAATTTCGCCTAGCCCCTAAGCCCAGTTTCTACACTGGCCCATAAGCCCAGTTTCTACACTGGCCCATAAGCCCAGTTTCGCCTGGCCCATAAGCCCAGTTTCTACACTGGCCCATAAGCCCAGTTTCTACACTGGCCCCATAAGCCCAGTTTCCATACTGGCTCCCGAGCCCAGCTCGAGTTCTTATTCTTTCTCTTTCTCCTTTGAAACCCAGACGTAATTAGTGTTTTTATCTTTACTTAGCTTTTAGTCAGACAATATGAAAATATCAAATTTTCATATTATCTAGTAATATCTAAGTAAAGAGGGGCAGCTGTCAACACCCAATTTCGTCCGAGTGGATTTTTTTTTTACTTAACTTGCGTTTCCTTTTATTTTATTTTTCTTTTTTCTAATTGTTTCTATTTGTTTTGTCTTACTTTTCACTTTTTATTTCTATTTTTTTGTTTTTTTGTTTTTTTTTGTTTATTTTAATATAGTTTTTTTTGTTTTTTTGTTTTTTTGTTTATCATTAATTAAAAACGTAAAAACAAAAATATAAATATAAATAAATAAATAATAACAATATAAAAGTAATAATAAAAAACTAATTAACAATTAATTAAGGTAATTATAAAAAATTAATTATTTAAAAAAAATGAATTGAAAAAAAACTTGTAAGGTGATTGTGCTGGTGGAGCGAGGCGTGGAAAAGGGGAGCAAGAATCGAATTTTGAAAACAAGGTTGTTAGAAGGAATATCTTTGGATTTGGTGAGGGAGGAAAAGAGAAAAAACGGTTAAGAGATTTTGGGAAAAGGAAAAAAAGACAGATTAGAGAGCTTGCTGAGGGAATTTCTGGAGCGGAGAAAAGAGCCAGAGAAGAAGCACGACTTGTCGGAGATCAATACTACGGTAACTTGCCGGAATTCGCCGGAAATCTTAAGGGTAAGCACCTTATCTTATGTTATCATAGTAATGCTGGGTATTATGCTTCATGTTTACTTTTAAGCGTTGTGTACTATGCTTAAGTGTGTGAATCTTCTTCCATCTTCGTTTGCTATCCTCACCAATTTTGAACCCATTTGCATCATCTCCATCTTTTTTCCTCGGAATTTCAATGCCAAAAGCTGCACCAATAACCCAAAACAGCCATAACAAACGGACCAACTCATCTCCGCCATTGCCCTGTAACTATGGCCATGCCAAATGTTGAGCCAACCTGAAACGTAGAAAAATTTCAAACAACAGAAACCCAATCTTTTAATTTTCTCCTTCGTCAAACCATTATCGGGTTTCATTTGATCCAGAAAAGGGAAAGGTACAACATAGATTATAAGCCCTTACACCTTACACTGATTTCTTCACCAAACTAGTTTTCGCAATCCAAACCATCAATGGGATTCAATAGGTAAATGAGAAAAGCACCCAGCTAAATGGGATTAGTAATAGAAGAAAGAAGTGGCACAGGGGTGGGCCGTGTTTGTTGAACGAAGGATTCGTGGTGACGGCGACGGTGGAGGAGTTTTTCGAAAGTATTGGCGATCCGATAGTGGAGGTTTCAAGCTCTAGGAGAATCACTGGAAGTTGCTATTCGAGCTAGGATTGAGATTATTTTCCGGTCAGAGCAACCGCCACAGCAGGCGGAAATCGGCGCATCCAAATCGTCTTTCAATGATTGTTGCCGAGTCGGTTTGTTCTTCGTGATGGTGGTTCAGAGTTGCCTTGGCACCGTTAACCTTCCGGTGATGAACGGAATCGCCGACAGCGGCTGCTACTTGGAGGGAATGAGTCGCGCGTCCATGGCGGTTGAGTGGATGGGTTCCTAGGGGTTTCAACGTGCGTGGAAGATGAGTGGTGAGAGTAGGGTTGAGCGAGTGTGTGATTGGCCGAGAGTTTGGTGGTGGCCGGTGTCTCTGATAGTACCTTTGACTGCCAGTTACGGTGGCTGGGACGGTGGTGATGAGGTTCAGAGATGGTGGTGCTCATTGGAGAAGGAAAAATCGAAGCCTCAGGGTGTTTGGATCGAATGAGGGCATCCCTCAAGGCTTGAGGGTGAGAAAACTCTAGGAAAATTCTGAAGAGAGGGATTGGGCTGGGTTCATTATAGCTTTTTTCTTATTATTTTATTATTTTATGTTTCTTTTAGTCTTTTAGGTTATTCCTTCTACACCCCCGTTTTTTTACTATTTCGTACCCTATCAGTAGTCAACTGGGCCCAAATCGGGTCAAACAAAAAAGAATAAAAAATTTCCCCTTTGCAGTCCCCTTGTTTTCCTTTTCACCACCCCTTTCCTGTTGGGTTTAGGCCCAATCTAGTTTTAAGTTTAAATTTCCTTTGCGCAACACCTGTTCTCACTCTTCACCACCCTTTTTCACATGGGCTTAGACCCAATATGTGATTAAACTGAAATTAGATTTGCACACCCTGTTTTTCATTTCCACACCCCTGGCCACTTGGGCTTAGGCCCAATCAGCTTTTTTTTTTAAAAAAAAATGGTTTAGACCCCATCTCTTTTCTAAGTACCTCCAACCTTTTATTTTATTTTATTTTATCATTTAATTTTTCATTTTATTATTTTGTTTTTACTCTTTATTTTTATTTAGTAATTTACCTATTTTATTTTATCTATTTTTTATGTAAATATTAAAAATCACAAAAAACAATACAAATTTATTTTTAAAGGTTTAAGCACAAGTGCAACCGTTCAACCGTTCGCGTAGGCCTTGTGCTAAAAAACTTTTTCCTTCTCTTTTAGAAAAAATCAATACAAAATATTTTGAAAAGGTTTAAGCACACGTGGGACCGTTCGCGTAGGTCTTGTGTTAAAAACCTTTTCCTTTTCTTCTATAAAAATAATCAAAAAAATATTTTTAAAGGTTTAAGCACACGTGCGACCTTTCGCGTAGGCCTTGTGTTAAAAACCTTTTCCTTTTCTTCTATAAAAATAAAAAAAATTATTTTTAAAGGTTTAAGCACACGTGCGACCGTTCGCGTAGGCCTTGTGTTAAAAACCTTTTCCTTTTCTTCTATAAAAATAATCAAAAATTTATTTTTAAAGGTTTAAGCACACGTGCTACCGTTTGCATAGGCCTTGTGCTAAAGACCTTTTCCCTCGTTATATGAAAATACCAAAATACCAGACATCTTTTTTTTCAAACAACACAAACAATCTATTTTTCTAAGAACTACGTAACCCTGATTTCTCATTTTTAATGAGAATACGTAGGAGCAAGGTCAATCCTTGTCGGGCACAAAAAACACAAAAAATATATTTTGTTTTCTTTAGAGTTTATCTTTTTAGGGGAAATTAAACATTTTGCAAACCACATCTTTATTCCTGTATTTAATTAAAGGTACTGCCTTCAGGGAGGCGTTGTAGGGTGCTAATACCTTCCCTACACGTAATCGACTCCTGGACCTAGAATCCGGTTTTCACAGACCATGCTTTATTTTTTATGGTTTTTTCCGTAGTTTTCCAGAATAAACTATGGTGGCGACTCCAAAAACTCTTTTCTCTAAATACACGTTTTCTTTTTTTGGATCGTCGTCCCGTCGCGATTTCCGGTTGCGACAAGATCAAAGCTCTCGAAAAGAGTATGTTTTCAATACAATGAAATATGAAGTCTTGTAGAACCTTTTCTTAAACAAAGAAAGCATTAGAAGATGGAAGCTTAGAGAGAGAATAACAACGTAAAATTGAAAGATAAATTCTTTTATTCTTCCTTTCATCTACTCCTCTTTATATAATCTTCTTCAAGAAAGATCACTTACTCAGA
This sequence comes from Vigna mungo, assembly GCA_036885675.1. Taxonomy (NCBI): domain Eukaryota; kingdom Viridiplantae; phylum Streptophyta; class Magnoliopsida; order Fabales; family Fabaceae; genus Vigna; species Vigna mungo. The sequence continues at coordinate 9,976,394 of CP144692.1, read as the reverse complement.
GGGTTTACTTCGAGGAGAATAGATAATCTTTTAGTATGAAGTCAGGTTGCTATTTTAGGTCTTAGGTAGTCAAATTTTTAGTCTTATGCAGATTTTTGCTTTTGAGTTCATTTTTTGTGTTCTTTTACCATTTAAAAGTTTCTTATATAGTTATTTTATATTTTCTTTTATTAGTATATTACAATTTCTAGTGTTTAGCAAATTTAATATCTTCCTAGAATATAAATAAAAAAAATAAAAAATTGAAAAAAGAATAAACGGTATTTTGTTATTGCCTCTAACAGAAAGAGAACACAAGAGCATGCTCAAAGTGTTATAAAAACCAAACCAATTTTGAACCAATTAATTTAAACCAATGAATACCTCTACCTTAAACTAATTAATTTAAACCGATGAATTCCTTTACTTTAAACCAATCCAATTAAGGTTTAGGTTGGTTTGAATTTAATATTTATTAAGATACAACTTACTCAACCCAAAACTATGATTTATTGTATTGCCATTAATGAAAAAACTAATGATGATGGGCACAACAAGACGAATTATGGATAGGAACATGTAAATCGTAGTGACTTCTCTAGAAGTTATTTGAAATGAACAAAAGGGATAGCACAATGATCAATATAAGACTACCCAAGGTCCTTAAACATCAACTTAGAATTTAGATACAGTGATAGAAGATATGAGTTTTCATTAACTTTATAAACCTTCAAATTAATGGGTCCAAAATGTAGTGAGGCCGAACATGGCTTTAAAATCTAGTAAGGCTCAACAAGGGAATGGAACAAGTGACGATGAGGATTTGGTTTATCATGAAACTAACTTTATAAACCTTACAATGCAAAATGATGTTATTATTTTCTTTATTTATGCAATACACTAAATATATCTCTTTCAATACAATAAATTTTCACAATGCAAGGATCACATTTCCAACACAATGAATAAATAAAAATTTACTTAGGAGTGAAAACTATGTTGAAAATTTGCGTTTAACATCAGAAGTTACTTCAACCAATATTTCGTACCCATTCTTGCAATGGAATCAAAAGCATCAATTTCACTCATTCAACGAAACTACAATAAGGTGGTAATGTGTGATTAGGGTTCAAATGCTGACCTTTTCAAATATAGAAAGCATATAAGAGGTGGATGACGACAATGACGAAGACCAGAAGACCACGTGATGGCGATGACTATGTTGGCAAAGGAAGGACATAAACAACCCTGTGAGAAATGCATGACAGCGATGACAACACTAGCAATCGCGACTGACAACAACAGGTAAATGGCAGATAGTGATTTCGTAGACCAAGCAATTAAGGAGTGAATGAATATAAAAGGAAATTAAGCATGATAGGGTCCAACTCGTATAGTATATGTTTCTAAAATTAATATTGTCTAGGTCGTGCAAATAATCAATTATCATTTTTTTTAAAACCCCAGAACGATCACAAATAATTGATTATCACTTATGATAATCGACTATTACTGGTAGTTAGGAGATGTCTTTTCAGTTTCTGACCTTGCACGAACCTAGGCTTATAAACAGAGTTTTCCACAACTCTTAAGGCAACTTTTTATTTGAGAATATTAGAGTTGTGTACCTAAGGAAAACTCTCTGTGTGTAAAAAGGGATCTAATCCAATTGAGAATATAGAAAAAGTCTGAGGAAGTTCTTAAGTGTTAGAAGTGCTCATATCAAGTCTTGTGAATAGGAGAAGCTTGTCTTAGTGTGTCTAAAGTCGAAGCAGTTAAGTTGATTGAGCTAAAGTTCTTTCAGACGTTTATCGAAGGAAGGTGTTTTCTGTTCTTTAATATTTTCTTATCTGATAAACTACATTTTAGTGAAATAGTTAATCACTTTTTATAGTGATTAACAACTGGACCTAAAATCTTTTGATTCGAACCAGTATAAAAAAAATGTGTTGATTTTCTCTGACCCTACACTTTTAGCACTCAAACTGTTTGATAAAAGTTCTTAAAAAAATCACAATACTACAAAAAAGAAGGGCATTACCGACGACCATAATCCTTCAGAAACAGCCATAAGTCGTCGATAATGATCATTTACCGACGGCCTAGCGATGGCCAAGAAGCCGTTGGTAAAACTCTTGTTGCTAACGATTATCGACGGCCTTTGACCCTTGGTAATTACCGACGGACAGAGGCCGTTGGTAATTACTGAAGGACAATGGTCATCGATAATTTCCAAAGGGAAAAAGCCTTCGGTAAAGCCTTCGGTAAGATCCAGACAAATATCAGGCACATTTGTATTTCTTACCCAACCAAACCAACCTGAATAAATTGTTCACATCACAAACAAACCTGCATAACATTTTCCAACCACATACAGACTTGCATAATGTGCATCTCAATCATCCAATCATTGATGAGAAAAACAATATAACATCTGAATCATCCAATCATCAATAGAACATGTATTTATAAATGAAACATAAAACAATCTAACATAATGTTCTAACGTCCAAATCATCCAATTGATCTAACATCCAAATAATCTAAGTGTTTCTATAACATAATGATCTAATCATCCAAGTGTTTCTATAACAATGTTCAATAACAAAATAAAACTAATATCCTTCATAGTTATCATCTAAATGATCTTCATCATCCTGCTCCTCCTCTATAGATGGTTGGACTGGTGTGGGTTGGACTGATGTTGGTTGGAATGATGAGGGCTGGACTGATGTGGGCTGTTGAGGGACGACGGGTGACATGGAGGGTCGTGGCTGGGTCGGAGGGATAATGAACTGATCCTGTGCAATTTGAGGCAACACACTCATGACCAGGGCCTTAAAGTTTCTAAACTCTACTCTCAAATCAGTGATTTCTTGGTCACGTTGCTCTAGTGCCTGCGTGAGGTTGATGCTTCAAAGTACCTCCCCTTGATGTTGTATAGTTTGTAGCAAGTTGTCCTACACCATACACTCGTCCCTTCGTCTTCCCACTAACGATGTCGACCCAGCACTGTGTCCAACGGATGTCGTCTTCTGCATTACTCGCATCATCCGGTGTAGGAGCTGACCCATGTTCAGATCTAGCCTATGAAAGTCTCGTAGAAAATTCGTCTTGTTCAAACATTAAAAGCAATGTTAGAGAATGATATAATAACATAAATGAAAAATTACTAATAGTAACAGTGTTATTTGCTTACATGAGTCTTCCGAGATCTTTCATCAACGAATTCATTGGTGCCCTTCCGAACATGTGTCTGTGCAAAGACCTCATCAACATGGACCGTCCGTCCCAGAGCTTGTGCCTGTAACATAATTTAGAGATAGAAGTGCACATATGAAATAGAAAATACATAAGTTATATGAAAGAAACAAAAAAGTAATGAAATTTTACCATACGAATGGCATGCTCATGAATTGTGATTGACCCACCAGTATGCAGGGTCGCCACCCTTTTCAGAAACTCTGTTCCTCTGGGTTTTGGCACACTTATTGTGAAACTCTACTGAATTCCAATGAACCAGTAAAGAATTCCAAATATAATTATGCGTATGTACAATCCACTGTTAGTTTAGTTATGTTGGTATGATTTGCAATGATTATAGTTATGCGGATAAACAATCCTAAATTACTTCCTAAGATTACTAATGCTACCATAACATATATTATAAGCTTAACAGAAATATATAAGATATTCTTGGGAATACAAGGGGAGGTAAAACACTGGTGGGAATATTCCATTAATGGACCATGAGAAAATCACATATAAACTTAACATCATATTCAACCGAATTAAAAACCTTATGGCATGTTTCAAGGTATAAAATTGTGTATTAAATTACATTCCCACAAATATTATGCATAGGAATATTATTTTCATCATAAGCATATTCGGTTTCCATTTAGTAATTTCAGAAAACATTTAGTTAAATACTAAAAGTGAAGGTAGAATTGTCAAGTGGAGTGAAAATAGGTCGTCATTGTAGATAATAACTTCTATTTCCATATAAATACATGATATCCACCTTTCTCCTTGGAAATGAGAACGAATACAATTGAGTACTTAATTTCCTTTGGAATCAACAATTCGTGGGTACGTTTTTACTAAAACTTGTACCAAATATGGGAAAGTGATATTCACAAGTTCACTTCCCTAGAAATCTCTCCTGATGCCCTGAAACGAGCTCCACCTAAGATATTAGATTTAAGGGCTTTTCACTTATAGATTTCTTAACTTGTCCATTTCTATAATGTGAAGCTTCTCTGCTCCTTGTCACTAACAATTGTAGTTAATTAAATTCACTCATGGACCGTTAATTGCGATCAGTTAGAGCAAGAGGCCAATGTCCTGCAGAGCGCTATCTTTGGAGGGACTAACTACAAAGCTTGAGTGAAGTATCATAGTACTATTATGTTGGGTAATCTTCACATTGTCATAAGCCCAAAAGCTTAGCTCAAGGGAAGAGGAGTTATGATTTTATGTTTATTAGGTAGAATATTATTTTATGATAAAATAAGCAGATTTTATTTTTAGGTAAGTTGATATTTTATTGTCAGTTTTTATTATTTGTACTTGGCCCAAGGCCTGATTTGCAACTATTTAAAGGTTGCTAAGGTTTAATGAAAATCACCCACAATGGATTGGAGTGTAAAATTATTTGTGTGAATCACGTTATGAGTGTGTATAGGGAGATTTTCCCAACAGTGCTATCAGAGCCTTTATGCTTTGAGTGCCGAAAAAAGAAAAAAAAAAGAAAAAAAAGGAGGAGTGAGAGAGGAAAAAAGGAGAGAGGGGAGAGTTTAGAAAAAAAAGAGTCTGAGTGTCCAAAAGGAGAAAAAGAGAGTAAGAGATGGTTAATCTTGCAAACAGTGTTTTCCTCCTGAATGCGGTGAAAAAGACGTACTATGGTAATTTTTGCGGTGAAAAAGACGCAAAGTGAAGGACATTCTACGAGATTGTAAATGAAGGATAGGTTCTACGAGATTGTAGAAGAGCCCACAACGAGTATAGTGATCCCTATACCGAAAGTCTTCCTAGCAAAGGGTATTTCGGTAAGCGAGTTCCGAAATGTCTTCCTGGCAAAGGGTATTCAGGTAAGTGAGTTCCGGCGATTGGAAAGGGCTACTTGTGGTTATGGAGGCGCACCGACAGCGGAGATTTTAGCCATTAATTCAAGTGCTTCAGGAAAAGTTCGGAACACTCAAGGTCGTAGACGATCCTAGAGAGAAGAATGAAGAGAGAGAAGAATGAAGGGAGAATAAAGGAAGAATTTAAGTTTGTGGGGGGTTTGTTGGGATAAAATTAAATTTTAGAGATTTCTTATTTTATTAGTTTTGGGTATAGTAATATTTGGTTTGATTTAATAGAGATAAAATAGGAATGGGTAATTATGATTTTATGTTTATTAGGTAGAATATTATTTTACGATAGAATAAGTAGATTTTATTTGTAGGTAAGTTGATATTTTATTGTCAGTTTTTATTATTTGTACTTGGCCCAAAGCCTGATTTGCACATATTTAAAAGTTGCTAAGGTTTAATGAAAATCACCCACAATGGATTGGAGTATAAAATTATTTGTGTGGGTCATTATGAGTGTGTATAGTGAGATTTTCCCAACAGGTTCCTCTCCCTCCCGATTATTTCTATGCATTACTAATCTCTAACAAAATCAGAGTGAACAGGGTCAGAAAAACCTGATACATCAAAAATATTGTCTTCCATTGTTATTCGGATTAATCAATTAGATCACCAAAAATAAGAGCTATATACAAAATGTGTAAAAAGAGGATGTGGTAGATATGGGTACGCTGACAAACAATGAACTAGCAAAAGAATACCAAAATCATGGGATGTAAGATCTGAAACAACAGTGAAATGGCCAAGATGGTAGCTGAAAGGAAAAGGAATGTCTCCTGCAAGTGGCTTCACTAAGATTCTGGCGGAGCACTGCTAGAAAAGTGATCACACTCCCTCAATAGGTAGCAAAAGTTTTCAAGTGTAGATGGCATCAAGTGATTCTTGCGAGGTAACACATGGAAAAGTAGATGACAGCAAAACTTCAGGGTCTGGGTAGTCTGGATTGGGCACTTCAGATCTCATTAGGCAATCAATTGGTAAACTTCGTAGTAATTGTTTTGGTAAACTTAGATTAAAATAGTTATATAAACTAGTTATATGGGCAAGTCAATTTACAATTCCCATTATTAAACTCATCAGAAAGAATAGGGGAATCAATTTACCTCAAAAGCCAAATGCTTGACGATGCCACACTCTACCGACCACCAGCCCTACAAACATAACAACCCCACTTAACCCCAATGTCGTCGTCAAGCCAACCTCCATGACCCACCACCACTGGCGCAAACGCGAGCTACCACGACCCACCACCCTATAACAAATGCCACGAAGCCAAGCCACCCAAACCACAAACCAGCAGCCACCAACAAACACACTTAACCGTCAAACAGAATTGTTACACGAGAATGCCTTATGGCTAGAGCCGTCAAAATGGGTCACAACCCGCGGGCCAACCCGGCCCGTCACGGGTTTGGGCCGGGTTGGGTTGGAAAAATACAACCCACTTATATGCGGGTCAGATTTCAACCCGGCTCATTTAAACCCGGCTCATGCGGGTTGAACCCGTGGTGAGCCGGGTTGGCCCACCAACCCACCTACCTAATTTTGTTTTTTTAATTTATTATTTTATTTATGAAACCCTAAAAAGTAAAATACTCTCTTCACTCACTATGTATACCAAAAAAGTAACATATGCTCTCACAAAGTGCTTGCTCTCATTTGACGGTGCTCTCACCCTCACTTCACTGAAATTCTTCAAGGAGCAGGTAAAACACCCTTCATTTTTTCTTCTCTTTTCTCCACATTTTTGTTTTCTCACTTCTCTTTCTTTTTGTTTTCAAAAACCCTATAATGACAAAAATAGGGGTTTGCGAATTTGTTTTTTGTTCTGGGGGATTTGAAGACATGGAATGATTTTTTCATGTTCTGACATGCTTCTATAAGATTTTTTAAATTTTATTTAAACAATTTGAATATACATTATTTGAACAAGCTCTTTTTGATATCTTTGAATTTGGGAAATTATGTTACAGATTAAACTATTAATTTTTTGTTGATGTTGTTGAGAACTGGTTCTCTTTTTTTTTACTAATATTCTTTTTTATTGATTGTCGGAATTGTTCTAATATTAGGAAAATATTTTATTAGTGAATTTGGAGACAACAAGAACAAGGATCAAGGGTTACAACAATTGATGTGATAAACTACATTCAGGTTGGTTTGACATTTCCTACTTTTGCATATAATATAGTATTATTGTGCTTTGTGCATGCTTGTGCGGTTGAGATTGAAGATTGTTCTGTAGCAAACAAACAAAGATAATGACAGAAAGTTTGTTTAACTTTAAATTACAGAAAGTTTGTATTTATTTTTAATTTTAAAAAAAAATTAAATGGGTTAGTGAGCTAACCCGTTTACCCACCAACCCGTGGTGGGTCGGGCCGGGTTCAAGTTTTTCTGGCTCGCTAATAAATGAGTCGGGTTGGGTTGACTCACTAAGTGACCAACCCGTGGTGGGCCGGGCCGGGTCGAGTCGGGTTACCCGTTTTGACAGCTCTACTTATGGCAATAAAATTGGCACTCCCAAAAACCCAAGCAACTTCTCATATTTAGCTTAGAGCAAGCGCAAGCGAGACGAGGTAGGGGATTTCTGAAGTTGGAGGGTAGGGGGTTTGGGGGAAGGAAACCCAAATTTTTACTTAAATCTATCGTGGAGATTACCGAGGGCCAAGAGCTCTCAGTACATTATTTCCCCAAATCCTTACTGAAGGACGATAGGCAGTTGGTAAATGTTGGTCGATAATTAGCGCGTTTCTTGTAAAAAAAACAATTCATCCCTCCCCTCTTGATCATTGACTTTTAAAACCCTTCCACTGCATGATACCAGTTTCCAACAATATATATATATATATATATATATATATATATATATATATATATATATATATATATATATATATATTTGGGTTTGCTAATTTATGTAAGGTCTTTTTTTAAGTGGTACATCTTAGCAAAGAGTACCAAGTTTTAAGTTATAAAAATATTCCTATTAAAAAAGAAAGTAACTTTAAATCCAAAAGTATTTTAATAATTTTAAAATTTAATTTAAAATAAAAAATGAGAGGTAATTATATATCATCGTGATTGCTACCACGTGTATTGGTAGTTATTATCTTTTATTTTATTTTTTATTTTAAAAAACAACTACCTTTTATTTTAAAAACCAATCATCTTTTAAAAAATATATAATAAAAGGTAATAACTATCCATACACCGACACAATCATAGATGATTAATAACTACATTTTATTTTTGGATTATAACTTAAAACTTGATACACCACCTTACATAATATAAAAGTGCTATCGTACCATTTTATATACCAACCTCACATTATTTTGAAGTTGTCACCGGTTATCTTTTTATACCTAATGGATTTGTACATGTATATATAGGTATACAAAGTCTATATAATATCTTTTTTATTTAAATTGGCTTTTAAAAATTCTTTCCTTTATTAAAAATATTTCTTAATTTTAGAAATTAATTATTCTTTAGATTTAGGAAATTAAAATTGAAATACTGTAAATTTTTATATAAATAAAATAAAATAACAAATTCCTCAATACAACATATCTGTTATTCTCGTATTTTCATAAGCCCTAAAAGATACCAACTACTTGAGTTCTTCTCTTCTTGTATCTGGGCCTATATAGAGGCGCAAAGTTGGTGTAAATTGGAGCACAATCATGTCTAAAAAAAGTGAAAAAAAATTCTAAACAAATTTGTGCACCTCTACCAGACTATGAAAAAGAAGAAAAGAATTTTCTAATATTTTAATTTCCAAAGTAGCAGAATCTTCTTCCTTAAAGTGTTATCTTCTTATATCATCTTATCCATGCACTTTGAACTTTGTCGTTGAATATCGTGTTCTTTGGTAGCTAGTTACTGGAGGATCTCAACATTGACTTTATCTTGTTGATTCAAGTATTTTGGAGTTTATTTTTATCGTTGCATGAAGTCTCAAAGTCCTTAGATTTTGAGCCTCTTTCTCAATCTTTTGAGTTTTTACCAGAAAATTTTGCTTTCTTGCGATTAAAAAGGGCAATGGCATTTCTCACCTTTATATCCTCTAAACCAGATGGTAGTAATTGATTCACTATCATTATTGAAATCTTACAAAACATGTTCTAAACTTCTTTTGTCCGAAAGAGTCTTGATCAATATATTGTGGCATACAGGAATGAAACAAGAAAATTGGTTTCAGCATACTAGTGCTGTACATTTTTCAGAATTTTAAAGTAACTCATTTGTAATGGTTTGCAGCAATGAATAGGTATGTTTTAAAGTTTGTCATTTCATTGGCCAATGTTAGTAGTATCAGCAAAAAAAAATGTTAAAAACAATATAATAGCATTGTGGTCAGCAGATCTATTGAAAATGGGAGTAAATAATTTATACAATACACCACAAGAAATGAAAAGGAATTCATCATCAGATTGCAGCAGTTAATGCATCTCCTTCTCTTTTTCCTATGGCACCATTGTTGAACATTTCTCATCTCATACTTCCCAACTTTCTATTATCCTTGTGCACGTTTTCCTTGAGCCAAACTCACACGCATAGCCCTTCCTTCCAGTTCCTGATATCAATAACCAAAATAACATTCATTTTTTGCATCTTATGCACCAAGTTCAAGTTTACATGATGGTAACATTAACAATGATAATCTTAAAAACCATACTAATGATTGTTTGTGATTGAATGAATGACATTGGCAAACTGCTTTACTGGTTTTACAGGGAGAACATGACCACATAACTTAAAAGTACACCCTCACAATTACCACTAGTCCAATAGTTCCAACAAACAACAAATCTATCACTAGTCCAATAGTTCCAACAATCAACAAGTCTTATATAGATTTTGAATGGTTATCATACTATCTTAAAAATTAGATTTTAAGTTTAACTCAATCTTAAATAAAGTTTGTATCAATTTATATAACAAGCTTGTTTGTATATGGGATTTCTAACATTTCTATTATACTCTAAGGCAAAATTTCAACTCAGGTTGAAAAGTTGTTATAAAATCACCTAAAGTTTTGTCTATAGAAAAGCCATAAAATAGTTCTCAGTTTAGAAAAGCACAACCAGTACAAGAATGAAGTGCTGGGGAGTAAAATACCACATCATTCAAGGCTTCGAGAGCAGATTCCATCTCTGCTTTTGTTGAAAAACAAACAAAGCCATAGCCACGTGATCTTCCAGTTTCTCCATCATATAAGACCCTAGCTCCAACCACTGTTCCATATTCTTGAAAGGCTTGTGTCAAAATCTCATTAGTTACTGACCATGATAGATTCCCAACAAAGAGTTTATGCTCAGTTTCAGGGTACAAGGGTTCTTTTGGTTTTGGCTTGTTAGAGAAGTTCACCCTCAAGGTTCTGCCCATGAATTCCTGTGAAGTTACATTCACAAAATTCAGCATGCAAAAGGGTATCATCAGAACAAACCAATTGAACATAGCATGTGAGATAATGCTGGAGAGAGGAATGTCACAGTAATCCTTACTTTTCCGTCAAGATTTTCTATCACTGTATTACAGTCTTCAATGCAACTCATTGTCACAAATGCAAAGCCTCTACTTTTTCCAGTGTCCCTGTCGTAAAGAACCTAAATATATACGTATATATATAAATCATCAACTTTACTGAATCGTTTAAATGCAAGTTGGATCAATGAGTTGCAAGTTTGAGAGATGTATGCTAGCATAGAATTTTGCTCTATGAAGTGACAACATGCAACACAATCAATTGAACGCTGCCATATATTCATAAATCAGTGGATACAATACAACTTCAAACCAAGAAGAATTTAAATAAAAGAAATCTATAAATTTACTCCCAGTATACAATCTTATAGATCTCTCTCATGCATCCAATTTCAAGCTCTGCATAATTGGCTCAAGCAGATAAAGTTCTAAGAGTATATAGTTTATGCCCTCTTTACTCTATCTTTCAACCATAAATTGTGTAATATTGTTGAGTTATACCATAGATTGTGTTAAACTTTTTAGCTTGACAATTTATAGATGTTAAACTCAATGAATTGCATAAATACCTCAATTAGTTCTGCGCTACCATAATCCTGAATTAGCCCTGCAAGTTTGGCACTATCAACACTATAAGGCAAATTCCCAAAATAAAGCTTAGTGTCAGCAAAGGATTCATCTGAGTCTTGTTCTGCCACCACTTCCCCTTCATTCTCCTCCACCTTCTCTTCTTCAATGAAAGCAGCATCATCCGCAGCAACCAGCTCTTCTTGTGCAACAGCAGCAGAGATTCTAGGCCCCCACAACCTATGCGACATGGTACCTCCGATGGACAAAGGTTCGACCAAGTGTGACATGCGGTTTGACGGCATTGCTGTCATAAGGGGATCCATCATGGAGCAGTGCTTGGAACGAAGACATTTGATGTTGTTAATGGAAGAAGAAAACAACGAAGCTATGCCTGCAGCAGTGGCAGCCATTTTGTGACCGATGAAACACAAAAATGTTACATTAAAAGATGATCATTTCAGTGTTTATGACATGATGAGAGAGAGAAAAGGCTTGTTCTTATGCTTGCGTGGCATGATTGTGTCCACTGTCTAGTGTTGTTGGTAAGAATGGATATGTCAAGATAAGATGAGTTCAAAGTCCATAGCATATGCCCAGATGTATAAGATCAAATGTGTATAACTTTTCGCTATATTTCTCTCATTTTAACTGCAATATTTTGATTCTGTGTAATCATCTCATAAATATATGACAGATCAAAAGCTTCCATAATGTTGGTATCGAAAATTATAATTAAGTTATATAGTTAGTTTATTAGTTTTAAGGTTCGTGTGAGAATTTTCTCAATCAATATGTTTCAATATTAAATATTAAATTGCTTTTACTTCATCAGATTTATTAATGATTATTTTTATTTCATCAGACATTTTAATCCAGGTACTTATCCAATCCACTAGACAATCATGAAAGGTTGATAAAATTCGTTACAGATACTACACAAATATTTTTAATAAATATTTACAGTTAATAAGTATAGATATTTAGTTATATTTTGTTAATGGGACCAATACGATAATTCATAAATACTTATTATATGTTCATTTTTATATTTTTTTTTTTTGAAAAATCATTGTTGATATGTTTTATTTTAGTATTACTTTAGATTTTTTTTTTTAAATGAAGTAAGTAAAATAAAGTTATTAGGGGAAAAAATTATTAGAATTATTTAAAATTTGATATATTTTTATTTTTTATTTAGGTCTATAAAATTGATCTTATTTTCAAAAAGATAAATGTTTTAAATTTTACATTTTGATATGACTTGTTGGGATTTGTATTGCATCACTTTAGTAAGTTATTTGATTTAAGTTTTACTCTATAAGTAATTTTTTATTTAATTTTATGTTTTAAAAATTTTATATATATATATATATATATATATATATATATATATATATATATATATATATATATATATATATATATATATATGTATTCATGGATATTCAAAGGTATAAAAATAATCTCCAAGTACTTTTCATGGATACCTAGTTAGTAACAAAATGGATAACACGAAAGATTGTTTTAGACAAGTCAGGTATAGATAGTTCACTACCCGTATTTAATATGACCTCTGATAATTTTTAATACTTTAATAATTTAATTAATTAAGTGACACAATGTTTAAGAAAAATTAAATATATTTTTATTGCTCTCCAATAGTCGCAAAAATTCAAGCTTTTTTTTATTAAAAGAAATATTTATTTAGGAATACTCTTTATATATACTAGTGAAAATACATGCGCATAGCATACAAGGATGACAACAGTTGGGATGAAGTAGCTATCCATGTAATATCCGATAAAATGTAGAGTTTATAAATAAGTCTTAAAATATGTTTCATTAAAATCTACATGAGTTTATAAGGTGTTGTGCAATTCAGTTGGTGTGCAAGTCTTGAGAAGAACATAAAGTTGTATATTATCTATTTAGTTTGTTGATATAAGTGTAACACTTATTATCGTTTGATTGTTAAATTGGTGATGTGTTATATTCTAGTGTGATGTGTTGGCTTGTTGCTAAAAATATTTATTTAGGATTGAATATAAGAGTGTTCAGATCTTAGAGAGAGGTTCATGTGAAACATTTGTTTGATTTTATTTATATTTTCTTCAGGGCAAGAATGTCCTTTCCATTTTGTAATTGAGGGGTGAAAGTTATAAATAAGGGTGTGGAAAATAAAGAAAAGTACTTTAAATAACATAAGTTGAAAAATAAAAATAAAAAGGCAGGAGATTATTGTTTTCAAAACCACTTGAGATATTATAGGGAGCACTACCTAGGTGGTTTTTTTTTTTAATTATAATATGATTTATTTAAAATAAAAAATAAAAAGAAGGTTTATAAAAGAAAGAAAAAGATGTTAAGAATAGGGGGAAAGAGAACAGAGAGCATCGTAAGTCAGAAACTTTCTTTGAAGAAGAGAAATGTTTTCTTTTAAAAAATATAGCAGAAGTGTGAAGACCTATTATTGATTGATATTCTATAATTGGCTAAGGTATGAGAAGCTCACATTTCTCTTATTATATGATGAATGTGATTGTATTATTGATTTTGAGTATTCACTAATTTATTTCTTGCGTGATTGTTTGTACGGTATGATCTTGGATCTTTTATAAACTTTTTTATCGTTGTATTTAATTGATGAACATTAAATATCATTATATTATTTGTCTTTAGAATTCAAGTTATTGAATTTTACGAGGAATTCACGTAATTGAATTCCTTAAATTTTTCCCTAAATAGGAATTTAAGTGATTGAATTCTATTTCAATGAAGATTATATTCTTTGGGATATAATAAAATCAGGCTTTCATCTTCTCGTAATTAACATCAAAATCAAGGTTTTGGGATTTTTGATAAATCACGGGTTCATTAGGCTTAGGGTTTTGTTAATAAAAGTTTTGGTTTATTAGAACCTTAATTAGACTTTAAATTATTGCTTTCTGAGAAGCCCATGTTTCTTTTGAGTTTAATTCAGAGTGGGCTTAAATCCATGGACTGAATCAAGGGTCCAGCCCTTATTCTTTTGGAAGGGGTCACGCCTCTCAGCATCTATGTTAGCTTTGTTTGTCTTTTCTCTTCTCCATTTCTCGCGAGCAGCGGTGAGAGTGCAGTGACGGAGGCGCGACGCAGACGGAGGTTTTACCCTCTCTGGTGGCTGGCGGTGTTCGCGAGGCAACTATGTGAGAAGACAACGTCGGTGAAGGTCATGGTAGCTTGCGGTGGCGCGATCTGGCGAGTACAGGGTTGCGACTCTCGTTTGGCTCACGAATCGGGATTGGGTTTTCTTCGTTTTTCCTGTGGCGAATTGGCTAGAGTTTTCTGATATGGAAATATCTGTTCGAGTTTGGGTTGCGATGTTGTTCTTCTCTATGGTTCGAATTGGGGGTTTGATTTTTGGGTTCTGACTTGGGAATTTTTCCTTTGAGAGTTATGTTCTTGTTCCCAATCGGCGTTTTGAGAATTAGGAGATCTTGTGTTCTTGATCTGGTCGCGTTGTCGTTTGGAGAATTTTGGGGATTTTCAGTTCTGTTGTTCGATCTTGGAATTGTTTTGTTTCTGAATTGGGAATTCTTCTTTGGGATTTTAGAATCTATTCTGCAAATTAGGGTTTTTGGATCTTGCTATCTAATTCTTGCGTTCTAACCTTGAAATCTGAGGGTTATTCTGACCTTGCGTTTTGGATTCTCGCGGTGGTTGTGATGACTGCGTCAACCGTTCGTGGTGGTTGGTAGCGGAGTTGCTTGCTCCTTTCTGACCGTATTCGTCGTGGCCTTTACTTGAGTTGGGTTGGATTAGTTGGGCCGCAAACCCAGAAACAGTTGAACCTTATTGGGCCGTAGACCCATAAAGAAAAGAAAAATAATAACGGTGATAACAATAAGGATTTAATTAAGTTGGTCCTGAGATGGATTCTTTTGGGTTGGCTCAGCGTGGGATTTTTTTTTGGCAAAAATAATAAGAAGAATCCGATATGGAAAATTTAAAATAAGGTTATAATCATTAATTGGAAAGTAATAATTATAAATTCATGAGATTCTAAATTAATTGGGAATCAAATTAATTAAAAATAAAACTGGAAATAGAAATTAATTTGATTCTAGAAAAGAGAAGTAATGAGACTTTAATGGTTAATTAAAATAATAAATGACTTATTATTTTGTTATTTTGGATTGAAATTGAATGATATTTGATTATTTGTTTTGTTATTTATAGTTGGAGTGGACCCATGAGGAGTTTATGTTGAGTATATTGGATTTTGGATGAAATAGAAAGAGAATGAAAATGGTTGTTGTACTTATATTTATGACGAACTTTGGTTGACGATGGAATGAGTGAGTGTTGAGTTGTATTCGAGTGTGACTGATTTTTTTTCAAGATGGAGTTATGGTATTGTGAAGGTTCATGGTGTATTTCATGATGCATGATGCATGATGAGATTAATCCTAATGAAGGTACATGTGACGTTGATTTTGTATATGAAATAGGAACAACTATGTGTGTATGAGTAGTATTGTAGATAGACGATTATTATTAAGTGGTGTTTACTTACCTTGTACATATTTTATTGTTATCGGTTGTGTTATGGTGGCTTACCCATATTTGTTTGTGGTTGTGGTTGTGCGTGTGTCTTGCGATGATCGTACTTTTGGTTTGGTTATACTGGAGTAGAGGATATTACAAATGCTCCATATGCATGATAACGACGTAAGAGTGGGGAATAACCTTGATTTATTTACAACTTTGGGTTATAAATTTCAGAAACAATGTAATTGGATTTACTTTATTTCATTGTTTGTTTTCTAAATTTCGATATTTTATAATTGGATATCTACGATGGTTCAATTATTTTAAAAGATTTTAATTTTTCTCCTAATCGACACATCCCAAAAATCGGATGTTACAATCCACCCTGTTACCTAATGAATATCCATTTAAAAAAATATCTATAAATTTTTTAAAACATGCAGCTATTTCTGAATACCCACAAATATTACAAAAATTATAAAAAAAAAAGGAAGAGATCCTATGAAAGGAGAAAAAAAGCATAGTATGAGTGGGCTAAAGATCTAGAGATAAATTATAATGCTTGGAATCCTAATTAAGTAATAATTGGAATGAGAAAAAACTGTTGGACAAAATTTTAATTTAAATTTTTAACAGGTGATGTATGATACATGCCTCTGACCCTTTAATGAACGAAAAATAATTTACGTGCTATTTGTTACTCGAGGACACCAATTTAATATATTCATCTATTATTTAACCAATTTTACTCACAAATACAAATTTTTTTTTTTAATAGCGTATGTGTGTTATTTAAATTTGACGATTTGCAGATGCTTTGTTTAATTAATTTAAAAACACGGTCATTTAAAGGGTAGAATTAAAAAAAAAAAAAAAAAGTGAACACTGAACAAGGAATCTCTTTATATAATATTAGCATAAAACATAAGGCGTCATCGTGCCTATGTGTGTACCCATTTTTAGATATCTAAAAATTATTTAATTTTTTTTAAAGTATGAATTAAAAATGTAAAGTTAAAAAAACAAAAAGGGTGTATATAAATATAGATATATGTATAGCAAAATAAATTTTACTTATTGAGATAAAAAAATTATAAATAATATTGTGTAAATAATTTTTTATTATGACTAATTATTTAAATTTGAAAAAATACTTAATAAAATAGTAAATAATTATTTTATAATGAGCAATTATTTCAACTAAAAAAAAGCTAGTTATTAAAATGATAAAATTGAAGAAAATTAAATATGTTTTTAATTCCTTTTAGTGAAAATTGAACCTTTTCGAAACTCTTACCGAGTTTATTCTATCAACTTTAGAAATATATCTATTTAGCAGAGTTGTCAAAATGGGTAACCCGGTTCACCACGGGTTGCCCACACCAAAAACATCTTAGTGAGTATGCCACCATGCCAACATAAGTGCTCATTAAAAGAGAAAAGAAATCAAACCAATAAAATCATACATAAAACTATTGACAAATATCATCCTTTCACTATCATCAGGCACCCACATGAGTGAAAGTTTCCGAGTATTGAAAGATACAAGTTGATTTATCTAGATAAATATCATAAGAGAAACCTTGTTCAAACTGATTGCAAAATATTTTCATGCACATTAAAGGAACCAACTTTACAATTGTATTAACATCTAAATTATGATCCTTACTCTTTACAATCCGGTACAATTTCAAGTCCACACTATTTACTACAATCAAAAGTAATCAAATTGAATGTTGTAAAAGACATAAAGTCCCATTTGATTTTTTAATTTTATTTGATAATATTTTGATAATTAAATTATCTTAACTATAAAACACATAAAGTTTCATAATGTTCATTTTCATTAGCAAAGTGTAGCACGGAATGTAGAGTGTGGTACGACCTTTATCGGTATGTTGGTCTCTCTTTATGTAGTCCTTTAAATTTAATATTTGCAGCTCTAAATCAACTAACATTTTATTATGAACAATATGCATTATTAAACAATTATCTTCATAAGATGTTTTATATGAAAACTTTCAATATAATCTTCAAAATGTTCTTGTCTCTTTTATACTTAAGGAAACAAGTCACAATTGAGCACAATATTTTTTACATATTTGTATTATGCATTTTTTCCTTTATAAAATCGTTCGATTCAAATCTCCAAATCATATAAATTGTTAGATCATCCATTTAATCAATAATTCCAATTGGGAAAATTCTAATTAAAATATTGAACTTAATTTAAAAAATAAGCCAAGGAAGCTGATATTAAATATTCTAAATGTAAATATAAATGTGATCACCAATCTTAAAACTATTCCTTTGGATGTAAATTGATTGCATGATTGCTTTTATTTTTTATGATTCCAATATGTTGCAAGATGTTTCCCTTAACTATCCCTTGTACGACTTTCAAAGAGGTATAAACAAATGAATAAGTTACCAAGTCTAGAGTATGTTGTATAACTCTTACATCATTTTCATTGTCACTATCCATAGAACTATTATTAACCATGCCATCTTGAGCCAAAAAGATGACATTTAACTTTCCAAAAACTCTAAATGTTTTACCTTATGATTTTTCTCCTATTTGTCTCCACAAAAATGACATAAATATTTATATGTTCATTCTCCAATCTCCTTCCTTGATAAGGACCCCATAGAGGATGATTGAGATTTATTAGCATAGCTATTGTAGAAGGATAGTGAAATGACATTGCTTGAGAGTGGTAATTGATGTTGTGCAGTTGTTTTAGCTTTATGTGTAACTCGACCTAAAATATCTAACATGGGATTTTGAATTAGAATTCTCAAAACTAGTGATGCATTTAATAATTTCTTGTAAACCTCATCCTGTAGTCTTAACAAACACACAATCTTTTGAATTACGCTAGGTCTATGCAAATGAACAAAATTTTCTAACTCCAAATTAAGTCATAAAAGAAAGAAATTTAATGTTATCTCTTCAAAAATTTCTACTATAGCTAAAAGCCTATCAAAATTTTATAATGGGATAAATATGTTTTTAATCTCTAAACTATTATGCGATTTTGGTTTTAATGCATCTTCCAAACTTTGATCCATTTTCATCTCTCTCCTTTTAGAAAGTCCCATATTTAATATTTCATTACCAATGCCGTTATTTTTGTTTGATGTGGCTATGGTGTGTCACGTATCAAATAAAATGAACGAAGATGAAAAGAGCGAAAAGTAGAGATGCAATTTATGGAGTTCATGTTCAACGAAATCGTGATCTAAAATTCGAAGATAAATGAAGTGGAAAAGATTTAATTTCTAAACTTGGTCTTCGGAAGATACATAAGTTTATTCTTTTGTCTATATGGGAATAGGGATGGGATTGGGGATCTAGGGTTTCCACATGTAGGTAATTTAATTTCAAAATCATTGTTGTAGTGTGATGAAATATAATAGTAAAGGATTTTGTTCTACGTGGAGGAGCATTGGTTCGAGAATGTCGCAAACGTGTGGGTCGTCTTTATAGTTAGTATCAAAAGTTTGTGGCTATGGGAAAGATTGTTGTTGTTGAAGGCAACTACATTGAATAACAAAGGAAGATTATTTTTTAGATGAGAAAATTGGACAGTAAGTGAAAAAATGCATTACTTATACTAATGAAGTTTTTATTGATAGTTTGTAATTTTTATTCCATACCAATTCATATTGTAACTACTTTGAAGGGATTGATGATGGAGCAGTGCATCGAAATGTTTAACGTGAACAAATAAACCAAGAGGGAGTAAATTGGTTTCTTATCACAAATGTATGCCTTTAATAATTTTCTCTCAATTTTATCTTACTTTGTAAATAATTAAAACAATTATAAAGAGTAAGGGAAGAGAGAAAGTTGCACATATAATTTTATATTAGTTCAGATCACAAGGATCCTATGTCCAGTTGCTAATCTCAAAAAAAGATTAACTTTCCACTATCACAAGTTTAATGGTTTAGAAACACCCCTCTTGTTACCACAAGAGATGAAACTCACTTCCTTTGAATCTTCAAAAAGGATGACAAGCTTCACTCAACAACACTCAATCACACTCCCAATAAAAGTTCTCGCTTTTGCCAACACCAAGTTCTCAAAACCAAAGCATAAGAGTTACACAAATCCTAGATCACACTTTTCACAATTTAAGTAAACCGGTGTGTTAGAATGAGAGTCTAAAACATCTTTATAAAGACCTCACTCAAGGACACATCCAAAATATTTGTTGTCAACTTTTTCTCAAGTGATAATCGATTATCCACTTATGGTAATCGATTATGCATTTAATGAATGCACAACGACCAAAAACAAGTCTAAAAACTCCAACGCCTAGTTATGATAATCGATTATGCTAAGTCATAATAGATTACGGATAATCGATTATTATACGTTAGTACTCGATCATTCCAGAGCCAAAATTAAGTTTTTAACAACCTTTAAAAACCTTTATGTGATAATCTATTATCTTAAGTAGCCAATCAATTATTAAAGAACTTTTTTACTCTAAATTGAATTTTAAAGCATGACTTACATGGAATCAACAACATATAAAGCCTTATACATAAAACTACTCATTACAAAAGTTTTAACACATAAAACAAGTTTTTATGAAGGTTGTTTCAGGTGTGGGGTCAAGCAACTTCCACAAACACACCTTCACAGTTTCACTCATTAGTCGTTCGAGTGATTGTACATATCCTCCGTTCAACTTCTCTTTTTTCCTTACTCCAAACTGATCGGGGGGGTACTTGCTAAAGGTACTTTGATGCTTAAGTCAGTAAATAGTCCATACGGGAGTCAAAGCAAAGTCATAAATTCACAATAAATGTGACCTACCTCTTACCTTTGACCTTTATTTATAGGTTTTAATATGGGCCTAAGATTAGTGGAGGGTTAATCATGGCCCGATCTCGGCCTATTACACTAATCTTTACTTACCCCTATCCTTGATTCTTGTTGTTCCTTGAGAAATTTTTGTTATTGGGATCGACTGTTCAGCTTACGTACATGCTAGGTCGGATTACCTTTGTATTAACTTTGCTTAGGATTGGGTGTTTTAATCATAAAGGGTCGTCTGCTACTCTTTCGAGGTCACCCGACCATATGGCCATAAATACAAAGGTCTTCTTGCAAAATGAGTACTCGAGACTTTATTTTAGCATGATAAAAACTTCTATACTTCATGATTTTGCTAACAGAAGCTATTATAAAAACAAAAACTAAAGAAGATGAAGTTTGTTTTGAGAAGAACAAAGTTGTACTAGACGTAACGAAGAAGAATGAGAAGTTGAAGAGAAAATTACAACAATAAAAAAAGTTGGAAAAATTATGCTACTTTTGTTTGTTTTATCGTGCATTAAAAGTTTCGTATTTTGTTAAAGATTAATTATAATTTGTATTGTAATATTGATTATTTCTATGATAGTTTTGGCTTGTAGCAGTCATGTGTTAGCTTGTACTAATGATGTAAGTAAAATGTTGGCATTATAGTTTGTCAGTTATTCCCATATCAGTGATGTTGTAAAACATTTGTGATGTTATGTTATAAGAATTTAAGCATGTTATATGAATTGTGCATTTAAATTTTTCTTTTCAATTTACGTATCTAAGT
This sequence comes from Vigna mungo, assembly GCA_036885675.1. Classification (NCBI taxonomy): domain Eukaryota; kingdom Viridiplantae; phylum Streptophyta; class Magnoliopsida; order Fabales; family Fabaceae; genus Vigna; species Vigna mungo. The sequence continues at coordinate 9,955,078 of CP144692.1, read as the reverse complement.
AAGCTTTGTTTAGAGGTTGGGTAGTGATAGAACCATGGCCATGTTGCGGATCTCCATTTTGCGAAGCTGCCTGCTACCAACCTCCATGACTTTAACTAAATGTTGTCGAGGTCTAAGTTATCAAGCTCCACGTTGTCGAGGCCCACGATGTCAAGCTCCACAATGTCGAGCTCCACGCTGTCAAGGTCCACACTGTCGACTCCATACTGCCAAGGTCGACATTGTCGAGGTCTAAGTTGTTGACCTCCACGCTGCCTCAGCTTCACACTGCCAAGCTCCACAATGTCGAGCTCCGTTCTACCAAGGCTAATGCTTTTGAGTTACATGTTTCTGAGCTCCACGATGTCAAGCTCCACGTTGCCAAGGTTGACACAATTGAGTTCCACGCTGTCAAGGTTCATTAAAGTCGCACTTCTAAGGTCGGAAAGAATTGTTCAAAGGTTAGTATGGCATAATGGGAGGTCAGGTGGCATAATGAGAGATTAGTGTGGCATAATGAGAGGTCGAATTAACATTATAAGAGGTCGGTTGAATGTCATTGTGTAATTAAATACAATATTTTGTTACTGCACATAACAACAAAAGGACTTCGTAGGTGATACAACTGGTCTATAAAAGTATTGAATTAAATAGAATATTCTGAATTGAATTAATGGTCTTGGTAGGGTATCATAAAAGTTGTCCATAACAACATTGAATTGAATAATGCTTTCCTTACAACCCTAGCATTGAATATAGTAAAATTTTGTGCATCATATATGTGGCCCCTAATAGCAATCAATTAAATACAATATTTTGAACCATACATGTGCGCCATGATAAAAAAAAAAGTGCTCCATCATAATTGTATCCACTGTAATATGTTCCATAAATAGGTAATGAAAGTATCTTCAACTTTTAAATAAAGGTAACTACAAAAAAAACATCTATTGCATCAAAATTCATATGAATTATCTAGAGGTTGTGTTGCTACTAACTTGAGACCTTAAAACTTGTGTAATTGTGATTCTTGTTCATCTTGTTGTTTCATTACTTGGTACAACAATTCTTCTTGTGCGTCTTGTTGTTGTTGTTCTTGTTAATCCATTACTTGGTGCAACCATTAGTGTGGATCTCCCTTTTCTAACAGAAGTCTGGTTTGGTGGTTCTACAGAGTTGCTACATTCATTCCCACTTGTAGTTGTAGTCTGTCAATGGGGTATGATAATTAAATTCAATATTGTATGAATAACAAAACTTGAATATAACGTAAAATGATATTGTACCTTTCTGGTTTTGATCCCCTTTCTACATTTTCTAATATATGTCCATATTGATTATAACTGCTACACTTCATAACAATATTTTTCTTTGACAATTTTGAGTGACTAACATATTCATCGACTTCTGATGACATACCCCCAAGCCATGGTCAAGCATCTAAGTGAAGAGTTGAAGTCATCCATGAAGATGGTCTAAACTCTACCTTTTGGACCACCTTTGGAGCCATAATGGAGAATAACTTAGAGTAGTATAGGTTTCTTTAAGCTATGTATTTTGGCCAAGTACATTTGTTTAAGGCTTGTATTAAGGCCTAATTAGTATAGGGTGTTTCCTTAAGCTAGACATCCAAACCATGTGGAAAGTATGTGCCACGTGTCATGCTTCCATTAGCAAGAATTTAACTTTAGTAGTGGTCACATGACACTTTAGGAATTAAGAGGATTGTGCTTTATCAGTGGCCACATGTCCTCCCCTCATTGGAGAGGGTTTGTTGACACTTGTCCACTCCTTAATAGGCCTCATTTTTGGCCAATGATTGTAAGGGTGGGAGATCATGTTTTTAAGGTTTTTAGGAGACACCCTTACCCTATAAATAGAGGTGTCTCCTATCATATATTCATCTTTGATGTTGAGTAAAGTTAAGCTGCCCATTTTTTGTCATTTTACTCATCTTAAGATCAAGACTAGAGCAACTCATGAGACATTTCTAGTCACATTCCTCTTAGAGTTGGCCCAACCTCTCTTAGAGCCTTCAAACACCATACCACCACCATTTAACCACTATATGGCCGTGAGCTTTTAGTCTCACAAACATCATAGCTTTCGCATTTCAAGCCCTTATCCTTAATGATCCACCACATTTTCGCATCATATATCTTTAAGGGATCATTTCCAATGCATCCTTCTAGCTTTGTCCCAACAAAGCTAAGGAGGTTGCTATCAACTTTCCTTCTTCATAGCTTCTTAGGCTTCCTAAGTTGTGTTTTATAAATGGGTAGAAGTAGTTTTGGACAATTATGGTTAGTTGTCTATGGATTGAGATAATTTGAGGCCCATGACAACTTTCATATGCATGCTTCTTGAAATATGGATAAACATAATCTTTAGGTTTTTCTAATTTATATTGAATTGCAATAACAACATGTCTACAAAGTATGTCTTGTTACCAATAAGGAGCATTGGTGTCTTGAAGCTACTGTGAAGTTTTGATGATAAAAGTTGAAGAATTAAAGACTCTAAGTGCATCTTTGTTAAACGCATTTTGTAGAAACAAATGTATAGGATAAATTGTAATGATGTAAAAACTCTTAGAAGTTTTCGTATTTAGTGAGTCATCGCGTAAATAATCGATTATTGCATAGAATAATCGATTATCTCTGTCTGATTCAGTATTGCCTATGTCTCTGGAATAATCGATTATTCCTTAGGATAGTCGATTATCACATTTTTTTAAACCCCATAACAGACACAAATAATCGATTATCACTTATGATAATATATTATTTCTGGCAATTGGGAGATGTCTTTCCAGTTTTTGACCTTGGGCATATAAATAGGTTTTTCCACAGCTCTTAGAATTTAACTTGTCATTTGAGAGTATTAGAGCTTTGTGCCTAAGGGAAGCTCTTTGTGAGTGAAAATGATCTATGCCATTTTGAGAATACAGTTCATCTGAGGAAGTTCTCAAAGTGATAGAGTGTTCTTGCCTGGTCTTGTGAATAGGAGACGCTCGCGCTTTGTGTGTCAAAGGTCGGAGCGGTTCTCTTCAAGTTGGCAGAGCTGTTGCTTCCAGTTCGTGCGTCGAAGGAAGCTCTTCTGGTTCGTTTGTCGAAGGAAGTTACTTGCTCCATTCTTCCAGTTCGTTTGCTGAAGGAAGATGTTTTCTATTCTTTGCTCATTTCATTATCTTGTAATCTGTACAACTATATTTTTAGTGAAAAACGTTAATCACTCTTTATAGTGATTAACAACTGGACGTAGAATTTCGAACCAGTATAAAAATCATTTGTGTGATTTTTCTCTTCCCTACACTCTTAAACTTTTAGCACTCCAACTGTTCGATAAATTTTCTCTAAGATAATTAATTTTTAAAACAGACCATTTTAGTTTAATTTGTGACCGTAACACACTTTCCGCTTATTATTTTTATTCCGCTGCGCGACTCTACAACGATACCAATTGTATCTGATACCCACAATTGGTATCAGAGCTTGCTTTGATAGTTTTTCAAATTTTTCGAAAATGGGTGGTCATGACCAAGTTTATGTTGAGGGTGCTTTTATTGATAGACCTCCTTTGTTTACGGGGGAAAATTATGCGTTTTGGAAAATAAGAATGCAAATATTTTTAGAGTCTTGATAGGGGTATTTGGGAAGTTGGTTTGAAAGGTCCTTTTATTCCTACTGTTAATATAAATGGTGTAGAGGAAGAAAAACCATATTTGCAATGGACTGTTGAAGAAAATATAAGAGCCCAATTTGATATTAAGGCTCGCAATATAATATCCTCTGCTTTGGTATTAGATGAATTTTATAGGATTTCAGTGTGCAAAACGACTCAGGAGATGTGGGAAGTTCTTCAAGTAACCCATGAAGTAACCGACAATGTGAAACGTGCTAGGAAGAACACCATGATACAAGAGTATGAAATGTTCAGGATGCAACAGGGTGAAACCATCGCTAATGTGCAAAAATGTTTCACACATATCATCAACCATCTCTTTCGTTTAGGTAAGAAATTTGACATTGACGAATTAAATGTTAAAATTTTGAAATCTTTGAACAAGATGTGGCAGCCAAACGTTACTGCGATAATTGAGTCTCAAGACTTGACGTCTATGTCTATGGCTGTGCTTTTTGGAAAGTTGAGAGAGCACGAACTCGGGTTGAATAGACTGAGTGTTGAGGAAGCCCAAGGAAGGAAGAAAACGTTGGCCTTCAAAATTGAAAATTCAAAAGGCGCGAGTTTAGAAAAGGATGAGGAATCTGAAGATGAAGACTCAGACAACGAAAATATGATTCACATGTTCAGAAAATTCAACAAGTTCATGAAATTGAAAGGCGAGAAACAAATTAAAAAGGACCAAAAGAAGAAACAACGATCTTCTTCAAATTACAAGTCTTATGGTTGCGGAGAAAAAGGAGACATTAATGCGGATTGTCCAAACTTCAAAAAGGGTGAAGAAAAGAAGTCTTTCAAAAAGAAAAATGTTTACATTGCTTGGGAAGATAATGCATCAAGCACTTCTAGTTCAAGTGATTCTGTTGAAGAAGCAAACTTATGTTTAACATCTAATGTTGATGACACTGCAAGCCAAGTAAGTTACTCTAGCCTTGACACTAGTGAATTTGATGTACAAAAAGCTTTTCTTGAATTGCTTGATGAATCTGAAAAATTGAATGCTACTCATAAAATTTTGAAAAAGGAATTTAAGGAATTACAAATTAAATATGAGAAGGTATTAGATGAGGAAGTAATTTTGAGAAATAAAATTTGCAACTTAGAAATGAAAGAGTCTTCAAATGTTGAACATCCTGTTGAATGTCTTTCATGTAAAAGGAACATGCTTGATATTCTTGAAAATCTGCTTGAAGTTGCAACTAGAAATAATAATGTTGAAATGCTTATACCTGTTAAAAAGGTTTATAAAAGCAAAAGGGTTTTTAAAAGTAAGAACCAAATTAAAAGAATCCGTAGGGTATGGATTGAAAATGGAAATGTTTGTTATATGAACCCAAATGTTGTCACATGTTTTTGCTATATGAAAAAGGGGCACACTTCTAACAAATATAGAATCAAACATTTTGATATTCCTAATGGAAAATATGTTTGAATTCTTCTTATTAAGTAATCTGCCTCTAACATCAAAGGAACCAAATGAGATTATGGGGACCAAAACTCTATTGTTTTGTTTTGCAAGTGAAATTTTCTAAAGGAAAAGAAAGCTCTATGGTATCCTGGTATTTTTTAAGAGCTTTGAAATAATTTATGAATGTTACATGTGTCTTAGGTTGAAAATTTGGCCCAAATTTGTGTTTTTTAAGAAATTAACGTAAATAATCGATTACCAAGGGTAATAATCGATTATCTCGGCCTCTAAATTTGAATTTTGACAATTTGGCTCGCAAATAATCAATTATTTAGAGTAATAATCGATTATCTTAAGTCACAGCGTAAAAAACAAACTTTTTTAATTTTTTTTGAGTCTGTTTTTTAAATTAAATCCTTTTTACATTACCTATTTTATGGGGAGCATAAAGTTTAGATGATTTTTTGTAAAGAGGGGGTGAAATTTTTGATTGAGATCTTTTGTGATAACTGACATTCATTTGAGGGAGAGATATATGATTTTGTTAAATATCTTATTTTTATCTCTATTATGGAATAATTAATATTGTTTATATTTCTGAATTAGAGATGAATTTCTATTTTCTTATATTCCATGAGGTATTTTGTTCTTTCATGATATGAAATTTCTGTTTTTGAAATGCATCAATTCTTTTGTTGAGGAGGAGAAAAATTTGAGTTCCACTTTTTACCTTTTAACTTTTTGCTTATGATAAAAAAGGGGGAGAAAACTTCTAATTTAATTAGTGTAGTTATTACTAACACGTTTGTATGTTTGTAATGAAATTTGTGCAGGAAATTAGAAATGCTCTTAACAAGAAGATATTTTTTATCATCATCAAAAAGGGGGAGATTGTTACCAATAAAGAGCATTGGTGTCTTGAAGCTACTGTGAAGTTTTGATGATGATAAAAGCTGAAGAATTAAAGACTCTAAGTGCATCTTTGTTAAACATATTTTGTAGAAACAAATGTATAGAATAAATTGTAATGATGTAAAAACTCTTAGAAGTTTTCGTATTTAGTGAGTCATTGCGCAAATAATCGATTATTGCCACAAAATAATTGATTGTCTTTGTTTGATTCAGTATTGTCCATGTCTCTGGAAAATTGATTATTCCTCAGGATAATCGATTATCACATTTTGAAAACCCCATAACGGACACAAATAATCGATTATCACTTATGATAATATATTATTTCTGGCAGTTGGGAGATGTCTTTTCAGTTTTTGACCTTGGGCTTATAAATAGGTTTTTCCACAACTCTTAGAATTTAACTTTTCATTTGAGAGTATTAGAGTTTTGTGCCTAAGGGAAGCTCTTTGTGAGTGAAAAGGATCTATGCCATTTTGAGAATATAGTTCGTCTGAGGAAGTTCTCAAAGTGATAGAGTGCTTTTACCTGGTCTTATGAATAGGAGAAGCTCGCGCTTTGTGTGTCAAAGGTCGAAGCGGTTCTCTTCAAGTTGGCAGAGTTATTGCTTCCGGTTCGTGCGTCGAAGGAAGCTCTTCCGATTCGTTTCTCGAAGGAAGTTACTTGCTGCATTCTTTCGGTTTTTTTGTCGAAGGAAGGTGTTTTCTATTCTTTGCTCATTTCATTATCTTGTAATTTGTACAACTATATTTTTAGTGAAAAACGTTAATCACTCTTTATAGTGATTAACAACTGGATGTAGAATATTTTGATTCGAACCAGTATAAAAATCATCTGTGTGATTTTTTCTTCCCTACACTCTTTAAACTTTTAGCACTCCAACTGTTTGATAAATTTTCTCTAAGAAAATTAATTTTTAAAATGGACCATTTTAGTTTAATTTGTGACCGTAACATGCTTTCCGCTTATTATTTTTATTCCGTTGTGCGATTCTACAACGATACCGATTGTATCTGATACCTACATGTCTACCAAATCCCAAAAATAACAATTGCAACTATCATTAGTTAGATCCACAACAAACTTCTCCATTGTGAACTTGTGACCTTAAAGCTTGCATCCCCTACCCACATAGGAATCCAAATCTCACTCTTTTCAACTTCTATATCAAGTTTTTTTCTTGGTTTAGGCATAACACTTCCAGGATATGTTATTTTTTTTTCTCTTAACGTTGCAAAACCTATTCATGATGTATGACCTAATCCATTCCATCATAGTAATGATTGATTTGTTTTTTGCTAGTAAAATTGTACTATTAAATGACTCAAACAAATTATTGATCAAGACATCACATCTAGGATAGCTACTGAATGCATGTTTACACTAAGATTTTTTGGAAATTGCAAGTAAACAATTATAAACATCAATAGCTCACCCTTTTTTTTTCCACCCTTGATAAAATGTTGCATTCGCAACCCCCATCATAAGGTCCTTAGTCACTGTTCATCCACTTAATTTCTTCTTGTAATTGCTATACAGATATCTCAAACAAAACATATGCTTTACCATTTCGAAATCTCATCAAACACAATCATTAATCTTGTCGAGAATATTATCACTTTTTCAAATAATCATAATGAATTGAAGTTAAATTAGGTAATTTAAGTTCAACATTTACCTTTTATTGATATGAAATGAAAACCCAACGTTGACATTCAATGTCCTCAATATCACTTAACAACAATGTCAGAAACCACCTCTACATGTCTTTGCATTCGTTTTCAACAACATCAAAAGTTAGTGGGAAATATTGGTCATTAGAGTCTCTACCCACTACAACTAATAATTGACCACCATAGGATGTCTTTATATGACAATTGCCAACACCAATGAAATGCCTGCAACCACCCAATAAGTGGTATTTACAACCCTCTTAACATATGTAAAAACACCTAAACTTTGGTGTCAAAGTTGGTTGGGATTAATTGACCTTAATCTTGAATTGCTCCTACCTTAACTTTGACCAACTTAGCAACATATTCATATAGATAAACATGTTGTTGTTGTCCATCTCCTACCAAACAATCCATTGCAAGTTCCTTTGCTTTACTAGTTTTCAAAGGTGTTATGCCAAAATTGTATGTCTTCTTAATTTCATCAATTATTTGGTTCACTATCATGTTTCTCACATCTATAAATCTGTCAATTAATACTTGGGCAATCCTCTATACACTTGGATTACCTCTTACACATGTCCCAACAAGTGTCTTAACCCTAAAGGTATGGTTGCCTCATACCTTGTTAGCTATAATTAAAAAACCACGCTTCTTTTTCCAGACAATCCTCACTCTCTTGTGATCGTTCTTCACAAATTTAACTTTTTTTTAAAATTTAGAATACTATGCTCCACTAGTGCATGCTTAAAATCCTTCAAAGAACAAAATTTCATCTCCAATTTAAATTTGAAGCTCTTGTTCATATCTTCAAGTCTATACTTTAAAAACTTCTACCTATTAACACGGACACCTTCATCGCTACCCATATCTAAAGACAAATCATCAGTATTGTATTCTTCATTTATTTCATACACTCCAACTTCTTCGCTAATGATAGACGATCCTTCACCAATATTTGTTCTACTTCTCACTATTTTTTTTTCCTTTTTTCTAATTTTATCCACCTATTCAACACAGGTTGAATATTTCTACGTAGTGGATCATCTACAACCCTTTCATTATCCATCCCAAACCCATCATCATCATTTGCAACCATTTCTTTTTCACCATTATCAAGTTTATCTATAAGTAACCCTTCTTTTTCCTCCTCATCCTCAGCAATCCCACCTTCTTCAGGCCCATTGACCTGTTCTCCATATGCATTGACCTTTACTTCAGGCACATTGAGCTCTTCTTTAGGCGCATTCACTTTTTCTTCCCTAACACCTTTATTAACCTCTTCCTTCATGGCCTTTACGTGTCTTGCCTCTGTCTCTTCACCCACGACTTCATCCATGCCACCAATACCAATGAAGTTAAATACTTGAGCCTAACTAGGAACATGTTCAACATATATATCAACCTCTTCGTCATTAGCCTAACTTGGTATTCTAAGATTGTTGGGTAACTTTTGTTTCGATCTCTTCTACTAAAGTTTTACATCACCACCGGTTTTGAAGTCTTTAACTATTCCTAGTTTTTCGAAGTATGACCATTGATGAGGAACGATTCCTTAATTACATGTATTTTCCCACCAATGTATTTTAGCCTTTTGTTCTTTTCAAACTTCCTCGTATAATGCAAAGGCACAACAAACCTCATTTAGAAACCAACATTGTAAATCAAGACTTAAACTCAAATAATCACAACCTTAAACACACCTCCTCAACATTGAAAAAAAAACCATTTTGGAAACTAACTTGACTTTGAACACATAGACAGAAAACCCACAGCCAACACACTCTTTGTTTTTTTTTTATTGAAAGAGGAATGCTAAAGCTTAGCTTATCTCAATTTTGATTTCAACACTGATTTCAATTTCATTTTAAACGTTAAATTTGCTAGTTATGACCAATTTCATTTTTGACATTCATTACTTACCTGAACATGAATATTGACGATGTGACACACTATTAGTCATGATAGAAAAAAAAACAAATGAGATTTGTAATGAAAAACTAAATTTGGAACTTTTAAAAAAAATGAAAATGGATCAAAAGTTTTAAAGAAAAACTAAAACCAAAGGATTTGATGTAGTACTATAAACAACAATAGTAATTGCCCTATGATAAATTAGGGTATCCTCTAATGAGAAGAAAAAAAAAACTCAAGCTCTCTAATCCTAAAATGGGTTTCATCAAAAGATGGAAATTGTGGTTGGGTCCTGTCAAGAACCATAGAAGATGTTTCTTGACAATCTTAATGAGTTAGAGGTGGAGCCTCTTGTATGCTTTAATAGAAAGATATAATTTTTTTTAGTATTCATCATATTAAATAAAATTTAATAGATCCGCAATCAAAAAAAGGATAGAATTTAATCGTAATTAATCCATAAAATATTATACTAGTTTGATTAATAAAACATGTCATTACTCAAGATCGTTCGTGTAGTCATCCTTGTATGTGTAGGATTAAACAAATATAATTCGAGTAATAAAACCCGAAATCTTAAACCCTATCAATCTCGGTTCTACCTTATGTGGAGCAGAGCCCGAGCCGGTTACGGTTACCTCCGCCGTTTCTCAACGGTGGTGCGGCGGCGCTCGGAGGACGAAGGGGACTGGCTCTACTCCTCCGAGTGGTGGGGCTCCGACTCCGACGACGGTCACACCGTTCTTCGATCAACTTCCGGCAAGGGAAATGGCGTTGTTTCGGTCGTCGCGTATCACTCTTCAAGACCCGTTAGTTTCCTCCCTTTCTCAAAGTTTTTGTTTCCTTTAGTTTATGTTTACACGAAGTTTCAGGCATTATGTGTTTATGTAAGATATTGAAGTGCTTTGAATTCATTTAATTTAATTTTACCGTGTGGCAAATTGTTCGATTATATTTTTAAATGTTTCGTTTTTTTTTTAACAATCTTTGGAGTTTTTCTTTTCAGAACTCGTTTGCCTTTTCTGCAAGATTTTGACGATGGGTGTTTGCATGGTTTTTAGAACAGAATGCATTGGTCAGGAATGGAAAGATGGCTGCAAAAAAGGTGTGAGGAGGTGCATCCAGGATATGGGGATGGAGGGAAACTGAGGATACTTGGATACCAATGGAGGGTGCTTCGTTTCAATGACGTTACTCGCCAGAGCACGGCAAAAGTAATGGCAACTTACCATGACAACATGCCAGGAGTTGTCTACCTCATGCAGCAACCACGTTGTTTGGCTGTTCCATGTATATTTCCTAACCATTTAAACTGTGAATAGAAATGTATTTGTGGTGGAATTGTGTCTTCTAGGGTTGGTTTGTTTGGTGTTTCAACCAGTGAAGTTTTATTTGAAAAGCATTTGAATATCAGCTTGACTTGTAGGGTAGTGTTTGTTTTTACTTTCTGATTGCTAATATGCAATGTTGTAAGATTGCTAAGATTAAAGCTTCTGCTAACCTGCCTGGAGTGATACCTGTTAGATGATATATATTTAAATTAACTATTATTTTGAGCATCCTTGCTTGATTTGGGGTGGATTTTGATAACAAAAATAAGTTTTTTGCTATGCTTAATCATTGAGTTCAAACAAAAAGGTCTTCTTCGGAGAGCCTATTTGTTGGGTCAAGGTCTTTGCACGGGATTGAAACCACCTGTTCTCTTTCTATGTTCCCTACTCTGTTTGTCCTATTAAAAAGATGAAAGATAATGTAAAATAAAAAATTTCCTATGTAAGGAAAGTTTCCTTGGTATTTTTATTTGCTGTTAATATGGAGGAGGCTCCAGCGTTCTTGCATTCCTTATGACGACAATTGCTTTGTTCGCTGCCTTGTTAAATCTTGAGCATCTGGCTAAGATTTTGCACTCTTGGATAAGTTATTTTCTTTTATGAATCTTTAAAAATATTTGTTTTGTGCTTACCACTCCTTTACGACCATTTTGCTCTGGTTGCTAAACCATTGTGGATTTGAATTTTGATATTCTTATTTTGGCCATGGTCATGATTATAGTATTTATTAATGAAGTTCTAGCGGTAATTTTTAGTCATAATTCGTGATTTCTAATTTTCGGAACATATCCATCCTTAATACGATTTTCAGTTCATGTTCAATCAATCCCAAATGTAATTTTTTTGTTTAATGCCATGTTGCAGATGTGAAAAGTATGATATCAGCTGGATTGACTACTATAGCCTCATGTAATTTTGATATTATCAGTGCACTGCAAGGAAAGAAAAATATGCACATTTTATGCATTGGACATGGTGGAGGAAGTTTACCACTGTTTTTGGCAAGTCAAATTCAAGGTGAAAATAGTTCTACCTTTTTGGGTTTTTTCTGGTTTTAACTTTTGAGTGGTAGCTTGAAACATCCATGTTAAAAGTTATTACTTTTGGGTGGAAAAATGATAATTAAAAATAAAAAAAATCCATCATGGAAATATATCATTCTGTTTCTTGGTATTGACATAGTCATATCTTGCACTCTGAGGGATATAGCATCGAACCTTCGACGTTGTTATTGTCATTGGCAACCAGATGTAATGTCATTAGTAATAAACCGAACCAACATATTCATATGGCACAACCTCTTGTGCCCTGATTTATGTGGATACATATTTACACAGACCATCATCAATTTATTCCTGTCTCCACCCTCTTAATGCGTAGTCTAATTCTTGGTCTCGAGATGATTAGTAGCATAAAGCATGCTACTTTTACTGCATTCTTTTTTTAGGATTGGCTAATGATTTTCTCCCTTGTTCACTTGACAAATTTATTATTGTAATCGATCCTCATACACCTTGCTTAATTTTCTGTGTAATTTCCAGGTGCCACTGTTCATGTAGTTGAAATTGATCCCCTTGTTATATCAGCCTCAATTCGAGCTATGGGTTTCCCGGCTTGCTCACTCAAGACACAATCTGGTGACCAGGCTGTTTCGAAACCTGAAATCATTGATGAAATTATGTGGAAAGGCATTCATGAAAGGATTTGCCTCTACGAAGCAGATGCTGAGGAATTTATTGTTAACAGCAGAAATATATATGATATGATCTTTGTTGATGCTTATGATGGTGATGATATATTTCCCCACAAGTTATGGCGCCCAGATTCAACATTTCTTAAAGCTATGAGTAATCGACTCCATCCCAAACATGGAACTGTTGTGGTGAACCTGCATTCTGACTCTGATGTCTTGAATCTTGATACTGTTCCATCCTCACTTGAGCATATTTTACCAATGGGAAAGTATGTCTCTCAAGTTTGCAGAGCATACAAAGATGTACTTGTAGGAAGAGAAGGTTCTGGTCTTGCATTTACTGTTGCTGTTCCTTGGGTGTGTAATACTTCCCTGGTTGTGTGTAGAGGTTTTGATAAAGACACTGAGTATTTTAACCGGGAATTTGTCATTAACACCCTCATTTCCAAATCCCTTGAACTGGAACATGTTATGGACTTGCCATTCTCATGCTTGGAATACATAAAAAGAGGTTTCATTCTTGTTTAATTTATCCCAATCTAATTGGTTTTGCATTCAGAAAATTCTTAACCAATCTCTATTACTATATGAAACATGTTCTCTATTATTATGATCTGTTGTCAATGGATAAACATTACCACTGGGTTCACTTAATGACAGGATATGGCAGGTTGAGTGGATAATGTTATTTTATTCATCTAGTGCTTTAATGGTATTAGCTCCTTTTCTCTGTAGTAAGAGTTTCAGTATTATGTATGTGTGTGTGTGTGTGTATATATATATATATATATATATATATATATATATATATATATATATATATATATATATATATATATATATATATATATATATATATATATTATGGTTTATCTTTAATTTTTAGGGGTGTCGCATAAAGTTAAAACCTAAATAGAATTTAGCTTAAAATTAAGAATGTAAATGAGTGTTTAACTATTTTGTATAGCCTGTAGTTGATATGTTTAAAACATTCACAATTAATTTTTCTCAATCCAAATATATTTGCTTTTAGTAACGTTGTTTATATAACTGATAATGTTTGAATAAGCAAGCAATATCAGGTCATCTGTTCTAATCATAAATTTTAGTAAGCGACCTTAACTTTTAACAACTTCAATAAGTAATTATATTACATTATAGATTATTTGACCGGGCTGAAAGATTATGTTTGAGTAAATAAACGAATAACAGGGAAGAAAATAATAAGAAATTAGGTTCATGAAAATGTTTTATATAAAATATGGATTCTGAATAATAATGATCAACTTCTGTTTAAATAGTAATCTTTGAAATAGTGTAAATGTTTCATTTCAAAGCATCCTATTATTGCGCTGATGTTTATATAAATCACTTAATAAAAAATTATCAATATAAGTAATCAACATATTTTATCATATCAAATATTATATACACAAATATTTTCTTATATGTTTTGTTTGGAGAAAAATAATAAAAGGCATATAAAGACTCTAAACAAAAGAAAAAGAGGAAGGAAAGAAAATTAGTGAAAACAAATGCATTGTTGTTATTATTATCGAGATATTTTATAGAAGTAAGTTTATAAATGTATTCTTATCAAATAATAATCCTGCCATATAAGTATGTGTTTATATATTAGTTTAACTTTTAAAACGTTATAAACTTCAGATTTCAATAACCTTTATTGTATTGATGGTAAAGTTCATTCAATGTACTTATTGAGAACTTTTAATATATTTTTTGTTAGCAGTTTAACAGAGTAAAAGTGTGTTTAAAAAGTAACACTTAAAAAAATAAATAAAAAAAAACTTTTGTTTGGTCTTAAACCAAGTTTTTATAATAATTTGACATTGAAACTTAACTTTAAATGGACGTCAAGATAAAGTTATTTAAACACTTACAGAGACCTAATCGGAATAAAAGGGCTTTATTTATTTATTGAGCATGCCACCAAATGGATTATCCCTTTTGTTAGATGAATTTGGCCATAAAACTTATAAAACTAAATTTAAAAAAAATATATTAAAAATCACAAGTTATTTTAATAAAGTTAAATAAAATTATACAGGCTCATTTCAAAGTTTCCTAAATGAAAAAGAAAATCATCTTGGTTATTTGAAGGTTTGGATATCGATTTCATATAGAAATAAGTATTATTTCAGATTTGAAAGAAAGAAGTATACCTACCAACACTTTTAAGTATTTGTAATTATTAAAAATACCATTGCATCAATTCCCAACTAAAATCAATTGATAATTTTATAATTAATTAGTTACACTAACTTTATTATCGATATAACAATAACTTTTTTTATTTATCCAATATAATATAAGTAATAACAAATATTAAAAAAACGTATTATTTACTTTTTATTATATTGATGATTATTTTATTGAAGTTTAAATAATCTTTTCTACTATTGTCTCATATTATCCTTCTTTGTATTATTATTAGTTTCTTAATTTATATTACACATGAATTCAAATTATGTAATATCCGAAGTGATATTTTTGTTAATAAATAAATACTGATATTTTTAATCAATTTTTTTTTAATAAATACATTTGTTACTATGGGCCTATAGTCGACTGATCGGGTGTGGTGGCATATTGACTTAAGAGGATCGAGCGGTGGACGTGCAGGAAAGAGCTTTGTAATCATTCGGTCTCGACAACAGTTGAGCGGAGTTAAAGTGCATGTTATTATGGACTTATAGTCAGCCAATCGGGTGCGGTGGCATATTAACTTGAGAGGACCGAGCTGTCAACGTGCAGGAAAGAGCTTCATAGCCGCTCAGTCCCGACAACAGTTGAGTGGAGTTAAAGCGCAATTAATTTTACAACGGCTACTGATGAGTGAGTAAGGTTTGCATTAATTATCATTAAGAGGTAAATTAATTGGTAAGATTCTTATAAACTCTATAAACATGGGTTTAATTTCGAGGTAAATTCACTTTATTCATCATTGAATTACTTTAGATCTCTAAATAAAAATTCTGACTTAAGCATCCTCGTCCCATTACAGCAGAAATAATATTGATACAAAATTAAGTTAAATATATTAAGATAAGCTATGTATTTTGTGATGTTAGAAAATGGTCAGATTAATTTTTACTACGATAAAAGTTATGGATCAAGAGAGGAGGAGAGTTATTTGTTGAATGAAACGAGAAAGAAACGGTTTACTCAAATAGAACAAGAGAAATTAAAATTGTTTAATAGATTTAAAAATGAAAGTTTGAATGAAGTAAAAGAAAAAAAACACTAAAGAAGAAATTTATTTTTGGAAAAAATACCATAATCACAAATTATTGATAAATCAAGAAAAGTTCACAACCTGTACTTGAATTAGGAATTCAAGTATGACAATAAAAGTTTAATTCAAGAACTTAGAGATAATTTCGTTAAAAAATCTTCAATTTCATAAAATTAATTTTAAACTTTGACAAAAGTTAAGATCAAAACTATTACACTCATCCTATAATGAGACTCATCAAATAAGCTTTTTAAAAATGTCCATAAAAGTCTATATAAAAAATATAAAAACTTAATAAAGGCTTAATGCAATAAATTAATTCTTATTTTAGCTTAAGTCTTTTTATTGTCATTAATTATTCTACTTGCAAATATGATTCTTAATCATTTTAATTGAGTGTTCAACACTAGGTCCAATTTTCTACATTTGCTAACTTTTAATCTTTAGACCACATTTAGAAAGAATCACCAAACCACATGGTCAACCTTAGCTAAGACATGTCAAGACACTGCCAAGACCACTCTTCACTCAACCACACCTTCATACAAAGAGTCAAGCCTTATAAACTCTCAACCACACCTTCATACAAAGAGTCAAGCCTTATAAAACTCTCAAGTAAAACTTATTCAATGTGGGAATTAAAATGAGTTAGACATTAAATATGAAAGTCAACTTCAACCCTCTGAATTAGAGAACCAAAAACCTTAATTAAAGGGGTTACAAGGTATCCACACATCTGGTACACTAATCCCATACTTGTGCACGTCATGTATACAAGACAAAACACTTATAAAGGTTTTAAGAGAGAGTTTTGATTGATGTGGGACCTAGTCATAATAGGTCGCACCTAAAACAAGTACAATTAAAGTGTTTTTGTGTTTTAGTATCCTAGATCCTCATGTGCAAGAGGCTTCTCCATCTATATTTAGAGCCCTTTTGTTAGCATAAAGCTAAAGAGAAGAAATTTTGATGATATCTCAAGGTCAAATCTCAAGTGTTCTTATTGTAGGAAAATCTTCATGAAGACTTGTTTTTATATTAAAGCTTTTTTAATTTAGTAGATTGATGTATAGGATGTGGTTTATTTTTTATTCTATATATTGTTTGCCTTAGGTTACGTTAAAATTATTTTTTAAATCAGAAACCCTCATTTTATACTCACTTAAGATAATCGATTATCAAATTATAATAATCGATTATTAATAATTAATTATGACTTTCCATAATTGATTATCATGAACAATTATGAGAATTTATAGGCAAGTTTTTTTTACCGTTGTGCATTCATTAAATGCATAATCAATTACCATAAGTGGATAATTTATTATCATAACTATTTAGTTGACAACGGATGTTTGTTTGGAGGTACCCTTCAGTGAGATCTCTATAAATTATATTGGGATTCTCATTCTAAAATACGAAACATACAAAATGTACTTTTCTAAATTCTTATCTGCAGTGTGCGGTGATAAGTATTCTAGGATTTGTTGAACCCTTATGTTGTGGCTTTGAGAACTTGGCATGTTGGCATAGAGCGAGAAATTTCACAGGTGGTGTGATTGAGTGTTGTTGTTGTTGTTGGCATAGAGTGAGAACTTTCACAGGGAGTGTGATTGAGTGTTGTTGTTGTTGTTGAGTTGAAAGCCTATCATCCTTCGTGAAGCATTCGGAGGAGGTGCTCATCATTTGTGAATATTCTGAGGTGTTTCATCTCTTGGGATAACAAGAGAGGTGTTCTAACCTTAAACTGTTTTATTTTCTTTTCTATTGTAACAGTTTGTTGGTTTGTGCTAGTGAAGCGTTAACAACTGGATGTAGGATCTCTGTGATCTGAACCAGTATCAAAATTACCTGTGTAATTTTCTTTATTCCTTACTCCTTTAATTTGTTTAAATTGTTTTAAGGAAATTATTTTTATTGATAAAATTATTGAAAGAACGATTTGCGATAAGAAATCAATTCACCTCCTCTTGGTTTGTTGAACGCGTTAACCATTCCGCTGCACCGCTCTGACACCTTCCCCTTCTAATATTCACTTTTGTTTAATAAGAACTTATATGCATATTCTAGTTAATCTTGTTATTCTTTTAAGGTCAATTTAAATGGAAGTATTATTCTCATTTTTCTCTTTTAAGGAACCTTCCTTGAAGAGAGAAATTAAAAAGTTTATTAAGGAACTTGGGAAAGTAATGAGATTTCTCGTCTTTTGTTGCATGGAGAAGGTGCTTCCATCACTTGGCACCAGAGCTAGGCTTGGAGGTCTGTAAGAGATAAGTTCTAATTTCTTTCCTTTTGTATTAGCATCATCTTGTGCATGTTTTTCTTATGTTTAGGTTAGTTTAATTTTTTTATGATCATTGCTTAGCTTCTTTCTTAGTTGATTCAATTTTTTTTGTTTTAATTTCCTTGAATTAATGCCATGTTTAGGAATTTTATTTACAAACTGTACTTAGCTTTCAATTTATAAATTTTCCTAGTTGTTCAGAGTTTAGTTCTTAATTGTTCATAAATTCCTTAGAAATTATCTTACAAAATTTTGCAAATTTTCTATGTCAAAAACACAAAAACCAATTTGATTTGAGTTTTTCATTTTGTTTTCAAATCTTCTTTTTGCTATTAGATCATTAGCAAAACTTCCAAAATAGTTTTCCTTCTAGGTGCATGCCAAACCACTTTTATGTTTTTTCCATTGAGTTTTAAATTGAATCTTAGAACATACAACACTAATTGTTAGTGGATTTTGGAAGTGAAATTCAACCTATAAGTTGAGTTGCTCTTGAACGTGAGTGGAAAAACATTTAGATCGAGACTTTCTAAGATGAAAAAGAAAATTGAAATCTGAAAAACAAAAAAAACCATTGACCCAAACATGTATAAAATAAAAGAGAAGAAACTAGATCAACTCACACAATAGTAGCACTTATTTATACATTTGATTACTATTTTAGTTAATTACATGACTTGAATGGCATAGTGAGTATCTTTGAGTGTGAAATTCTTTTAATTACATAAAGTTGGAATGGTGTAATCGATTTGTTCTTGATTCATTCTACATTTTAATTTTGTTTTAATAATCATAATATAGAGTCATTCACTAGGTTCATTTTGAATTCCTTCTTGTAAAAGTTTCCTTTTTTTTCTTTCTTTTCTTGTGAATTCCTTTGAGTTTTGCCATCTATATTTTTCAATTGAAATTTGTCTAGTTCTATATAGGTTTTCTTGATTTGTTTCTCCTTATGATATAAACCTTCCAAATTTGCATACAAATTCATACCTAGATATGGAGAATGAGTTGATTAGGGTTGGAGAAAAATCTAAGAAATATAAAAGGAACTTCTAAAAGAATAAGAAATTCAAACAAAAAACATTGTAAGAGAAGACAAAAAGAATTTAAGGAAGTTTTCTAAGAGAAATACTTAAACAAATGCAAGAATAAACAAATAAAGGGGAAAAGAAATTATAAGACTCTTATAAACTATAGAATAATCTCAAGATATAAAAGAACATTTTATAAACCTTAGGAGACTGATATGGATGTCCATGGTAGAGGAAGAAGTACATGAAGTGAAGTGTATCTTCCTTCAACATGTCCCTTTCAAGGTCACATGCTAGTTGAAAATGTTTCCAATTCACTTTTAAGTGTGCATGTAAGGTTGAAACTAATCCATATATCTTTTCTTTTCAAGGAATGTCTTGTGTTATCTCCGTATGTATTCCTCCACCTTTCAAAGGTTCAACAATGGTCATCAATGTGTTAAAATTGATTAAGGAGCTAATAATTTGTTAATCATAGAATTAATGAACATTAAGTGTAATTATTAGCTTAAACACATTAAAAGGCTTGTGTGTGCACTAAATGTCATCATTACTTTTTGTGTTCACACTTAGGATTTTTTTTTTCTTGTGTGAAATCCATTTTCCCAAATGGTAACTCTATATATAGATGACTAAGTCTTTCTTGTATTTATACATGAATATTGAATAAAAATAAGTTTTGTGTTCATATCTTGAAGAACTTCTTCAAATGTTGAATCCTCCTTCAAAGATGGTGTGTTCTTTCTCTTTTCTAGTCTTATTTTACTCTCTTTTTTTCTTTTTTTTTTTCTATAGCTTACATGGAGAAGTCACAAGCAATTTGTTTTCTTTCATGGATTTTGTATTCTTCAGTACCTTTTTAAGTTGATAGATCCACTCACCTTTCAAGAAACATATCAAGAAATAGTCTCATAAACTTAAACTTTCATATTTTTCAAAAAAAATATGCTTAATGGCAATCAAACGTGCCTCTAATTACATTAAAATGAGGGAACCCACTCATGCTTGACCACAAATTCCAAAAGAAAAGAAGCAACAATTTAAAATTCAAAATTTAAAAAAAATAAATAAAAGGAGTTCTCTTATTGACAAAAATGGGAGCCATGTTTTTGTGTACTTATGGTTCTATTGCCTCCTTAGACATGTCTTTCTTATCTTTAGTTGACTATTCTTGGTTGTGAATGTTGAAGTCAAATTGAAAATTTGGGATTTACTCAATATTGGTCTTCTATTCTTCATGTCCTCTTTTATATACTTCTTGGAGATATATTTAGACTTGAAAAAACTTAAATTAGATATTTACTACTTACATTACTCAAAAAAATACATCATAAGTTGACAAGTTTAAGAAATATCAAATAAAGAGAAAGAATAAATATTTTGTGAAGCAAGAAAAAACTTGTCTTTCAAGCTTCTTGTAATTCTTCAAGGAATAATGTATTTTACTCATATTCTTCTTGTCTATTTTGTAATGCAATATTTCCTTACACTCATGAACTTACCAAGTTTTTGTAGCATACTAGAAGAAAAAAATAATAATATTAATTTCTATTTTGATATCAATGTGAGTCTTAAGTGCTGTATTCTCCTTTGTATGAAGTCCAAATGACTTTTTTTTTAACAAAACTTGTTACAAATAAATTTTGTCATGAAGAGCTTCTCCAACCTCAATCACAATCACAATCACAATGCAACTAAAAATCTTCTCCTTACAACATCATAAATGATCTCATCTAATAGTGACAAAAGGACCATCAAATGAACCTTTTTCATCACCTACTCCAAAGAATGCTTCTTTACGTGTTGTATTTTTTAAAAGTGATGTCGACACTCTCTGATCCTTGAACAAGACTATCATTTTGATTCTCCATAGGTTAAAATTGTTCTTTTCATTGAACTTGTGGATCTTGGATGTAATATCGATCTTCTTGCAAGAACTTTTATAAATGTGAAACAATATAATATAATGTTGATTATTAATCACACTAACAAAAGATGCAAAACAAACATCACACAAAGTAAGATACAAATGAATAATCATCTTGTGTATTAAACAAAATAATTGCTAAATAACTTCTTCAAAATTCGTCCAAGTACAAATATTATAAATATTATAATTTAATTGGAAATACACAATAACAACTAACTAACATAAAATGTATATAATAAATTATCGTTTGTAATATTAAATCATCAAACAACCTATCATTAGAAAATCTCTATAACTATTAGACACCTCAACAAGTAAACCATGTCTACAATCATCAACAACTACATTAAATTAATTCAATATATCAAAATTTATACAAATTACACAATCTAAAACTATATTTAAATTAAGTAATCCATGATATAATTTCATATAGTGTAATCTAAAATATAGCAGTAAAACAAGAATTTAAAATATATAGTTGTAGATCATATAATTCATTACATAATTTGAAATATAGTTCTTGGTTATATAATTCAGATAATAAATTAAATTCAAATATTCAGATTAATATTAATTTAAAATGATATGCACATATCATCCATAACATTTTAGTCATTTAGCCGTTTTCCATACTTTTAGGATGGTGTGGCTGTGGAAGAAGGGTGCACAGTAGAAGGAAAAATACATACATAAATGAAACATTTACAACACTACGTTCCCTCTCTGCCTTTTGTCTCTTGTATATACTCTCACTTCCACATCAGCATTGTTTTTATGTTGCAGCCTATTAACGAGAAAATTGTCAACATTATCCATTGTCTTATTGCACCTGTAAATCTAACAAACAAAGGCATTCTTTGCAAATGCCTTTGAAAACTCCTGTACTATCTCATGTTAACTGACTCAAAAACCCTTCATTTCCACCATGTTCTTGTTCACAAAATTTACAATACAAAAAGGGACTAACGAAAACAGAAATGTACTGTCATAATATTAACGTTGAAATGAAATATAAGCCATTCAATGTATTGTACGCATGATACTTGAACCTTAAAAGTCTAGTACTTTTTTTGAAAAGGAGGAAAATAGTCATTTTGTCATAAAAAACCACAGTACCCCTAGTATTCAAAATTCTTAATGGAAACAAATGACAGTTCAAATCACAACTAAATGTACTTTCAGATTAACATTGAGCTGAATTATGATCCATTGAATGTGTTGGACTCACGGAACATAAACAGTAAATGTAAAAAATAACGCAAGAAGAAGGAAGAATTGATCCTCCTCAGTTGAATAATAGGAATATAATTGGAAATCAGAATAATGACAGTACTCCAGACTGAATTATGAGGCTTCTTTGTCAAAATAAATAAATGCTTCATAAGAAAACAGTAAGAGACAAGGAAGCATGATCAACACACATGTTTGTCACGGAAGAGGTTAAGGGTTTTACAATGTCTATGAACAGTTACTAAAGCAGTGACACACCACCTGAAACAATTATTAAACAAGAGGCCAAAATGACCGGTGAAGTCATGAGCTAGATATAATCACATTC
Source organism: Vigna mungo (assembly GCA_036885675.1). Classification (NCBI taxonomy): domain Eukaryota; kingdom Viridiplantae; phylum Streptophyta; class Magnoliopsida; order Fabales; family Fabaceae; genus Vigna; species Vigna mungo. The sequence continues at coordinate 9,932,422 of CP144692.1, read as the reverse complement.
ACACCGAAAAGCTAGGATAAACAAGATGGGATAATACAAGATAGTAGAACAAAAAAATCAAAAGTACAAAAAAATTGAATGCCACTATCTACTGTTCATTACGAGATTGCAAATTGAAGCACGTACACTTATCTTTCATGGCTTCACCCTCACTTCCATACTCTTTAAATCTGTACTCTTCCTGCTTAAATGAAGAAGGCACCTTTCCCTCACTGTAGCATTGGTTACACACACTAAAATGAGATTTTGTCTCCTTAAACCGAGAACCAATAATTGGGTAGCGGCAAACCGAGCACACCGAGTTACCATGCCGGTTTCTATCCCCTGTCTCAAGCTTTGCTAGAGTAGGCATGATACCAAAACCCCAATCTGGATCATCAAACAATACTAGAAACTCGGAGAAAGACACCATTGAAGTGTCTGACTCTCCACGAACCTCCATTAATTCACTAACAGTTTGGCTAGGAAGATACACGGCCCTTAACAATTTGATGTACAGAGTGGCATCAACTTTCCTAATATTAGCACCATCTTCATTCATAGGACGCCACAAAAGTGCATCGAAGGCAACCCTTTTGCGTCTGTCCGGAGGACCACCACAAATAGGAGCAAGAATTGCATAGAACATTCCTAGGTCCAGCCTGCCTGAACCATTTTCATCCAAAACTGAAAGAATCCTCTCGTTGATGGCTTTCACAGCCCCTTGAAAAGTCTCAGGCTTCAGAAAACTAAGTAATCTGCGAAGAATTTCTTCCAAATTGGGCTTCCGAATGGACTTTTCAGGAACTCCACTACCAGAATAGGATACTGACACATCACGCTCACTCATCTCCTTCTTCAAAAGTTCTACACTGCAACGACTCAACCTAGTTACCCTCTGAAGCGCTCTGATCTGCAGAGCAGTGGCTAGCTCTTGCCTCCCAGTAGTCCGATCTCCAACTACCTTAAACTTAGATGGTTCAATTATCACAAAAGATGCCTCCCCAGGAACGCCTCCATTACTTGCTTTGGTCTTCTTTTTCTGCAGTTGCTTCAAATGCGATATTGCATCATGCAACTCAACCCTATTCGTCATTTTCAACGCTTCCTTCAAAGCTCTTTTGGCCTCTTCAGTCTCCCCAGCTCCCAGCAGTGACACCGCCTTGTTCAGCTGTGCTCGCCAATGGTTTGGCCACACGCCCAATACTCGAGTGTACATCTCAGATGCCCTCTGAAACCTACCCAGGTCCATATACAGTCCACCTAAATTGTAAAGGGCATCCACGTGACCAGGCTTCAAATCAATAGCCTTCTGAAACACCTCAATTGCCCTCTCATCCTCACCCATGGCATGTAACGCTGAGGCCAAATCGCAGTGAGCGTCAGCATAATCCGGCTTCATGAAAATTGCCTCCTCCAACGCCTTCACTGCCGCTCTATACTCCCCCACGCCAAAAAGTGCACTACCTAAGAGCTTCAAGGCTCTAAAATGTGTGGGACAGAGAATCGCTGCTTCCCTATAATACTCACAGGCACTCAAAACCATCCCTTCACCCTCAAGGGCGATGCCGAGGTTGACATAAATCTGGGGAAGCAAGTAAGCCCATTGGTTGCCACCAGCCTCAGCAGACTCAAGAGCCAAGAGGAACTCCTCCTTGGCCTCCTTGTACCTGCCAAGAACATACAAACAATTCCCAGCTCTGAAATGAGGCCTCACATCCACAGGTTGCAACTCACAAGCCCTCTTGAAACTAACCAATGACTCCTTAAACAATTGATGCTCATACAAAACTCTCCCAATTGCCATGTGCCCATCAAAAGCCTCTTCTCTTGACCTAGCACCATCAGCTCTCCCTCTCAACCCTCCCAATTCCTTCAAAAACACTGCATAATCATGCCCTGACTCCTCCCAAAACACTCTCTTCTCCGTAATCTCAGAAGAGGGCCCTAATTCGCGAGACCACCCGGCATCTGAATATGCGTCAAAGTTGTCATTCTTCAATTTCCCACCTTCCTTTGACTGCTTCGTCTTCAGCCTCTTCACAAGAAGCTCCAAATCATCCACAATCTTCCACGTCTCATCGAACACGATCCCGTGGTTTGGCGACACCGCCCAGGCGGCCGTCCGCTGTTTCTTCTGGGTCTCCACCGCCATTCTCTCGTCCACGATCGACGAGGATGACGCCTCAGACGCTGCAAGGGGCTCCTTCACGGCGTCTGCCACAAGGTCGAGCCCAAGCGCGTCGAAATCACGGTCGACGTCACCAGCGCCGTCGTCGTACGTGCGCAACAGACCCTCGTACGTGAGACCTTTGTCGCCGTCGATGAATTCGCCGTACGTCCGGAACACCTCGTCAAGAATCGCGCTGATTTGTTCGTCGCTGAATTTCACCCTAGGGTTCACTGCACCCACCAGCGACGCCATTTCCTCACGGTTGAGACCCCCATCACGGTTCGCGTCGAATTGGTTGAAAATTCGCCGAACCTTCTCCGATCTGGTGCCCCTCGTCGCCATTTCCGGAGTCAGAATGGAAGCTTAGTGGCGGCAGGTGCGATGGGTCGGTGCCAGTGACGTTGTATCTGGATAAAATTAAAATAAAACAAAAACCTAATTTTTTTTATAAGAGCATGAAATTAGAACCCCAATGAAATGCTTTGGGGTCATTAGGATTTGGGATTGGAATCAGAAGGCGTTGCTTGTGGTTGATGATAATGATGATTGGTGGTTGGTTGTGTTGTGGGGTTGGGCTTACCAGTCAGAGGGACCATTTCAAAGGGGCATGATTTTTCAATTCGGAACCCTAATTTTGTGTTTCGAATCTTTTGTTGAAATTTGGGGTTCTGTTAGGGATGGACCTGATTGTTGGTGATGATGATGATGGATGGGTTGTGTGTGGGTGGGAGCAAAAGGGATGAATGATGGGACCAATTCTAAAGGCAGTGATTTTTTTAGGGTTTGAAAATTAAAACCCTAAATTGCTTTTTGATATATCATTAGGTGTTGATTTGGGATTTAGCTTCCACCCATTAGCTGTGTTTATGGTTATTTTGGGTTTTGATTTGTCAATTTCATCTCAAGCTGTAAAGGGGGTGATTATTGAAGAAGAAATAGAACTCCCTCACTTTATCTATATCAATCTTAATATTTTTTTCTTATTTTAGTTTATATGATGTGATTATAATGGTGGGGCTTAATTAGTTATTTTGAGTTAAGTAATCATCATTGTGGGCAGGTAATAAATCAATACACATCTGTCAACCAAAATTTCCTCTAAATAATTTATTTTATGCTAATCATTGCATTATTTCAATTAATGGGTTTTATTCTATACAATACAAAGTTATTAGCTTTTGTCTTTGTATGCAGAAAAGCTATATATTGTCCAACAACTTTAGGTTTTAGAGTACACTTTAAACTCTTTAATTTTATAATACAAACCTTGCATTTATAAATGAGTGCATAATTCTCATTCGTCATAAGGTCAAATAACATTTAAAACAAGAAATGCTAGAAAGAAAAAATAATAATAATAAATAAATTATAAGTTAAATGTTATTTTACTTTTATAGTTAAACAAACTTTATTATTTAGTTTAATTTCTTAAAAATTATATTTTTTAAATAATTTGTTAATGTTAATGAACATTGACAAAAAAAATTAAGAGAAAAGAATAAATGTCACCGCATCTAATAAAAGTTGTATTATGGAATACTAAGGACAACGGATAGGAATAAGTTCCCTCTCTTTCGTATATAAAGAAATTATTTTCATTTTAGACTTAAATTTAATAGTATTAATTATTTTTGTCTCATCTTTATTTTCATTAAATAACGAATATATACATATATATATATATATATATATATATATATATATATATATATATATATATATATATATATTCATATATAATGTTTTATGTTTCAAAAGTAATTAATTAACTTTAATAAAAAAATATTATAAAAAACATAATATTATCAAATATTTAATATTAAAAGATTATATTTTTTTATGTTTTTAATATTAAATGTTTATAAAAATATTACAATTATATAAAGTATTAAATAAAATTCCATAAAAATCAAAACATTTATCAAATTGGTAAAATAAAATAAAATTGATAAAGTTTAAAAATATTTTAAAAAATTAAAAAATCAAATCAAATATTAAAATTTAAAAATATTTTAAAGATCATTTTGTATCCATTCTATAAATTCTAATGAAATTTATTTTTTTATACTCTAATAAAAAAATACAATGCATCAGTGAAATCATAAAAAAATAAAAATTTAATTAATAATAAATTAAAATTTAATATATATTTCCATATTTTTTAAACTTTAATATATGACGATAAAAAAAATATTTATGATAAGGATATTATATTAGAAATATTATTGTAAATGAAACTTTTTATACAATAATATAATTACACTTATGATAATGAATTAGGAAAAAAAATAATTATATAAAAAATATCAAAACAATATTCTACATTATAAATATAAACAATAAATAAAAATATAAAAAAAGTAAAAAGTAATCAAACAATTTGATACATGAAATCACTTAAAAATAAGTAAATATATTATTAAAAGTATAATAAGATAAAAAAAATACATTAAAATTTTAAAAAACTTTTCAAATATCAAACTAGTCGAATTATTGAAAAACAATGAAAATTGTTTTAGCAAAAAAAAAAAAGAAAATTGTAACATCCCAAAGTATAATATTAAACTATATAATAATCATCACAGATTTAATAAAATATAATAGTGTAATATCCTAAAATATAGTTATAAACCATATTATAGTAGTCACAGAAATAATAAGATAGAACTGTTATATACTAATAAATAAAGTATTAATTTTACAGTCATCCAAAATAACCATAAAATTTAAAATTTTATTACAAGGAGCTAACAAAACTATACACAAAGTTAATATGAAATCTAACTACGTTGTAGCATCCTCATCATCCAAAGTCTGCTCCAGAGACACCTCATCTCCATCTGCTTACACTCACAAGATGATCATTGCAAAGGAAAACACCGCACATACAAAACACAATCACAAACAGAAGGGTAAGCTAGATAGAAAAGAAGTCATACCATTACATAGCATATAACATACACATGATTAATCAAGCAAGATGAACTAGTTCAAACACCCTAACATGTTATGACCTAGACTTAACCGTCCAAATTACAATGATTGTCGAGCTATGACGGATTGTGCACTTGTGGTGGCCTCTACTGCTTTGCAAAGTCATTGCCAACGGGTTTCACCCTATCACACTCACAAGGTTAGTCTGTTTCGAGCCTTGAGGCATACCGGAAGGCCCCAAGACTAAGACTTCCTGCTACTCCTTACGACATGGATCAATCCTCTCTATATGAGAATGAAAGACCATTGGAGTTTCAGGATAACCCCCAACATTGAGCTCTTGCATTCATTCTAATTAAACTTGGATCTCACCAAGAGATTGCACATTGAAACTTACTTTCACCACTTAGAAATCACATACCTTTCCTTGGAAACATATTTGTGACAATAATCAATTATATACCGTAATACACCCTCAAACATACTTCATAAATGTATTCAACATTTCATTTAGATCAAATTAAGGCAAAGAAGAAAAGAGAGAACAATAACCTGGACCATTCGCTCAATGCACAGTCTTGCACAACGAATCCAGAGGTTTCTCGCACAGTCATCCATCTCGTTGTGCGAATAAACTTCCAGTAGTACCAGACCTCAACCCCTCGCATAACGCCCCCAATCCATTATGTGAAAGCCTAAACAATGGTCCAGACCCCACCCCCCAAACACTCGTTGTCTGCACCCCTTCGCGATTCGAAAAATCTTACAGTGATCCCAGACCACAACCAGGCGCTCAGCGCATTATCTCGCTGTGTGAATCATCAAGCAGATAGTCAACCCCCACAACCATTTGCACAAAGAACCTTCTCGTTGTGTGAATGCTTAGACAAAGAGCAACTCACCATGACTACTCTTTGTGTGAATCTATTCATTCAGCGAGTCTGCATAATTCTGCAACACAAATTCTGCAGAATTATGCAACTCAACCCACATTTACCAATCCTAACTATTTTTCTCAACTTCTAACTCTCCTAAATTATGTTATATACCTAATTGGACTTGCCAAATGTTTCTAAACCTTCCTCTCATCAATCTAAAGTGCTTACGAACCAATTTCTACTTCAAAACCTCCAAAACATCAATTTATAGACCCAAAACCTAATCTACCACTTTTGGCACATTTTTGACTGATTTAAGGGCTCAAGCAAGTCACATTTGACTTACCAAAGCTGCCCTAATAGAAAAATTAAGCATATAATCTTTCATTCTCATTTTCACTACCCCACTTCCTCAAATTAACCTTAAAACTTGACATTTAAGACTTTCTTTACAGTCCCCCAACCTTATAACCAGTTTCTAACATTCTATACAACCCCTAACACCTCAACCACCATCCAAATACATTTCATCATCACCATTCATCAATTTCACAGTTCAACAGTTAAATTACTTACAATACAATTTACTCAAAACTTTAAATTTAGTTAAATCAGTACAATAAACATAGAATCATCATCCTTACATATCAACCACTAATTAAAGCAATAATTTAACTTCCCTTACCTCAATCAAATTCTGCACAACTCACAGAAACCCCGACAGATGCTTGCACCACAAGGCAACTCTAGAAAACCCTACAAATCACTGATTTATGATAGAAAACCAACCTTAAACCCTAAATTGAGCTAGAAATTGAAGGAAAGGAACTCTTGATCCATGCAAACAAAATCACTTTGCATGATCAAGAACCCTAGACGCTCAAGAAAGGGGTTAACCACTTACCCATTCGATTCGCCCAATTGATCGGTCAGATTGTAGCCCTTGACACGCAATTCAACCTAAACATCTTAACATGCAAGGACCTAGACTCACTATCCAGATTTAGAAAGAATTTCAAGTTATGGCAGGTCATGCACTTGTGGTGACCTCTACTGTTGTGCAAAGTCATTTCCAACGGGTTTCACCTTACCACACTCACAAGGTTAGTTTGTAACGCACCTTAGACCATACTGGAAGCACCTAAGACTAAGACCCCATGCTACTCTCACCACATGTGTTAAACCTCTCTACTTGAGAATGAATGACCATTAAAGTATCAGGATAACCTCCAAGACTAAGCCCAATGCATTCATACTAATGATACTTGAAATCAATATGAAGAAGTTCCAACTTGGAACTCATTTTCATAACTTTGAAACCATTGATATCACTTCACATTCACATAGTATACTAATACATGAAATCATTGATCATACATTAAAGAACTAAAAACAACCTTACAAGTCATCAGAAATCACATAAAACACATATATAGAAGCACATTGAGTAACGCTCAAGCGCCCCAAAGTTGGCGCTTAGCTCCCAAAAATAGAAAGATAGTGCCCAAGCGTCCAAGAAGCGGCGCTCAACGCCCAAAAACAAAGACTTAATGCCCAAGCGCCATGACAGTGGCGCTCAGCGCCATGACAAATACCAAAACACTTTCTAGAATGACTTTGAGCACTTTCCTCACATCTTCAACGTACTCCTAAGACACTCTATACATTGAGAAATCTCTTAAAACATACCTTTAACTAAAAAATGACCATCCAAAACCCAATCAAATACTCTAAACCATCCAGACTCAATTTTATACCTCTCATACCAGATTTATGCAACTTAACAACTTAAACATACATACTCCAAACCTTCTGATTTGAAAACTCCTTAATCAAAACCCCTAAAACTAGTTTCAAACCAAGTTAAACTCCACCTATCAACCACCAAACACTCTTGCATTAGATTTCCTTCATTTCAACATCAAAACTAATTCTAAATGAGCAAATAACTAACCCTCAAACTTCTGATTTTCCTTCCTAACCCTTATATCAAAATTCACATGTCAAAACCCCCTTAATTTGAACTTAAAACCTTCTAAAATCATCACATTGACCCATACTAATTTTCCATCCCAGATTTTTACCAACTCAAGGTTCTAACAAGTCTTAAATAACATATAATCAAACCTGCAATACCAAATTTCTCCATCCAAGCACTATCTCACCAAATTGCACATCAAAACCCTTCATTTTAACTACAAAAACTCATAGATGTTCAACTCATTGCTCTATAAACTTTACAACACATTCTAAATATCAATCCAAGTCTATAACATAAAATTCATAACAAAGATAGCATCAAGATTTTCATTATACGAGAAATTTATCATTAAATTGTCAAATACACTGAATAAAATAAACTAACACTAACACCATCATTAAAATCATAATTAACTCAAATTAACCTACATACAACCACTAAATTCACACCACCAAATAGAATTAAAGTTAAACTACTAACTTCCATTACCTTACGCCAAAGCAACGAAGCTTTATAAACACCAAACCCTTGCTTAGAGTTCAAGAAACTCTAAATATGCCTACAAAACACCGAAAAGAGATCAGAGAGAGTCCTTAGGATCTTTGATCAATATGAAACTAGAAAAGGACATTACAACTCACATGTGACAAGAGATCATTACGCATGATTTCAATTTAGAACGAAAAGGGCAAAAGGAGCAGAAACTTACTTGTTTTATTGTAGAAACTGGTCGGATAGAAATGTAGACCCCATTGTCATGGTCATTTAGGTACCTCCTGATCGTAAAAAAGATGATCCGGGAGTTAGAACTATTAGAGAGAAAATAAAGGAAACTAGAGAGAAAGAGCTTTTAAAGAAAATGTGAGTGTTTTAGATAATTAGATGAGTTTAAGAAAATTTTCTTTATATTATCAAATTATTTTAATTTTATAATACTCGATTTCATTATTTTAAAACATTTACTAACTATAATATGTCATATTCTAGGTTCTTACATTTTCAAATAAAACAAAAATTAAGAGTAAGAGAATAAAGAAGAAAATTTTTGTATATTATCTAGTAAATGAGAATTTATGCTATTGAACACTTAAATTAAGAGTAAACATTCTCATGTGAAAAAATAAACAATAAAAATATTGTTAATAGAAATACTCAATTACGAAACATAAAAAATATTAAATTTACATATATCATTTGAACTTGCATTTTTTATATGTAAATTGATTTGATTGTAAACTTAAAAAAAAAGATTAAAATATGTAGGTAAAAGAAAAAAAATGTTATAAAACTAAATACTATATATATGTATACTTCTTTGTGTATTACTTCTTGTACTAGTGGAAAAACATTGTTTAACATCGGTTAATTTGGGCTTATAACGTCACTTAAACAACCGACGTCTATAAGGGTGACGTCCATGGGACGTTGGAAATCCTCCCAACCGACGTAAATATAAATGTTGGTTAACGATATCCACCAACGTCCGTATAGACGTCAACTTATACCCACACCGGCGTCTAATTTCTCTGTATAGACGTCCACCTACGTATAAAACCGACGTTTACATGAATATATAGATGTTTAAAATGACAGTGACCGATGTCTATGTTCCTTATAGACGTCGGA
>CP144692.1:9302851-9307851 GCA_036885675.1 Vigna mungo | reverse complement strand
CGACGCTCAAGTAAGTTAAGTGACCGAACGGTATTAGCAAGGGATGTAAGTGATGCATAATATGCAAAGATTGAAATCTGATCTAAAGTCATACCTAAGACCTTTATTTATACTAGTTGTAATGGGCTTTTACCTTTCGTGGGCCTGATGACGGCCTAATCACATCTTAACCTCCATTAGGGACCTTAATGAGTCATTATCGTTCATAATCTAACCGTACGATCGACCAGTGTGGTGGGTATGGTGGTCGGTCGGCTAGGATGGTTCCAGCATGGACGGTCGGTCGGGGTGGCCTAGGAAACCGGACGGTACAATAATAATAATAACAATAATTATTATTATAATAATAAAAATAATCATAATCATAATCATAATAATAATCCATTCATAATAATAATAATAATATTAAGATTAATATTAATATTAATAATAATCATCATTATCATCATAATAATAATAATAGCAATAAGAATAACAACAACAACAATAACAACAACAACAACAATAATAATAATAATAATAATAATCACAATAATAATAATAATAATAATCGTCATCATAATAATCATAATCATTATCATAATAATCATCATAATAATAATAATAATAATCATAACAATAATAACAATAATACAAATAATAATAATCATAATAATAATAACAATAATAATAATAATAATTATACTAATAAACATAATTATAATCATGATAATGATAATAATACTAATAATAATAATAATAATAACAATAATAATCATAATACTCATAATAATAATAATAATAATAATAATAATAATAATAATAATAATAATAATAATAATAATAATAATAATAATAATAATAATAATGATCATAATAAAAATCCATACACAGGTGTAAACCAATCTGAAAAAGGCAATTAAATCCCTGCAATTCAGTTTACACATTGAAAGCCAGAAAACACAAGTTCTACAATTCTTTGTGGCATTTTGACAAACAGTTTCAAATTTCATCAAACAGTTTGCATTGCACAGAATTGTCCTCATTGTTTTGAGTTTTTCTTGCTTTTATAATCTGTTCTGGTTCCTTTCCTAGGTTCCTTTTGTGTGCTACCTTTTATTCCAGCTGTATATCACTTGAATTCATCATTTTTGGCTTCCTTTCTATGCTAGCAATCATGTTTTTGGCTACTTGAATTCTGGTGCAGCAGCTGTCCTATTTGCCTCACGGTTTCTGTATTTGACAGTGGTGTATGGCTTCATTTTGAGGTGATCCAAGTTCCACAAGCTTCATCCAAGAGGGTAACATCTTAGGGAGTGGAGAGTTTGTAGAATTGGATACAAAGGTTTTTCTCCAAGCTGCATTCTTGTGCAGTTTTCAGCAGCATTTTTTCCACCTTCTACACCAGATTTTTAAACACTTTTGGAGCTAAGCCACAACCAGATTTTTGTAGATTGCTTTGTATACAAATAATAGCTCATTTTTCTACTTTTCCAGCTTTGTATCACGGAACCTTTGAAGTTTAATTGCTTTGCATTTTTCAAACTTAAAGTAACTTGGGAAAATGCTTTTTAAGCAATTCCAAGTCTACTAAGCAACATTGTAATAGTTAGTTTCCACTTCTTAGAGTGAAAGTGTGTCAAGGGGCTCCAAGTGTCACTTGCACTTTCACTTAGGGTCGTGTCTCATTCCTTCTTTTCATTTGCATTCTTTCTTTAATTTTTGCTTGTTGTTATTTTTGTTTTACGTCTCCATGATATCTAGGTGCGCTATCATATAGATAAACCTTCGTTTGGTTTATAGGAGCATCTCATAGTGCATTCACCAAAAACACACAAAACAAGTCTTTGAAAAATTTTTGACTCCATACTTGTGAAAGTCTTTCAAACTCTTGCGAAAACATTTCCACACTTTCACAAGCATGAGTCACTCTAGTGTACAAGGCACCACGCATCATGATCAAGAAAACAATGAGTTGAGAGAGGAACTTAATAGGACCAAGGCTGAGTTACATGAACTTAGACAAATGGTAGCCAACCTCACTTTCACTCAAAGAGGGCACAACCAAACGGATCACTCTCATAGGCAAAACCATGACCATGATGAACATTCCCAACATAGTGATCACCATAGTTATCATCCATATGATCACTTCCAACCCCCCCTAGGAGGCGCCGTAATAATAGGGAACATCATGTGGAACCCAAGCTTGACCTACCCCCGTTTTATGGAAGAGACAATGTTGAAGAGTACTTTGAATGGGAAATGAAGGTGGAACAAATGTTTGATTGTTACCACATAGATGATAGGAAGAGAGTGACCCTAGCCACCTTGACCTTTCAAGGTGCAGCCCTTTATTGGTGGACCTCTATCATTAGAGATCAAAAGATGAATGGTGACTATACTATCCAATATTGGAATGAATTAAACGCAGCCTTACATAGAAGGCATGTCCCGGCCTATTATGCTATAGAAGTCATGGACAAGCTCCATCGACTTCAACAGAGAAACATGAATGTTGAGGAATACCGGCAGAAATTGGAGTTACTGATGTTGAGAGCAGGAATCAAAGAGGAAGAGAGATTCACCATAGCTAGATTTCAGAGTGGATTAAGCTATGAGATTAGAGATAAGGTAGAACTTTTACCTTACTTAGATCTCAATGATTTTGTTCAGCTATGTGTGAGAGTGGAAGAGTAACTTAGAAGAAAAGCTTCCACTAAAAGGAATTACCCTACCACCTTTGAGTATAGGAGAGATTTTAAGAGGGAGGGTAGTCCATTAAGGTCTGAAAAACCTCAAGAAAAGGAAAAAGAGAAAGAGAAAGTGAGAGGTAAAGAAAAAGAGAGAGAGCGAGAAAGAAATACCCTTCACAAAGAGTCTTCAAAAGAAACAAGGGGTAGAGAGACTAGGTGCTTCAAGTGTGGAGAGAGAGGACATTATTCTTCTGAGTGTCCTCACAAAAGGTCTACTTATCTCTTGGACCACCAAAGTAAAAATGAAGATTCTTCTAGTGATTCGGATACTTCAATATCTGAGGAAGAAGCCTTACCTTGTGAAGGTGAGTTATTATTGGTTAGAAGACTTCTTGGAAGTCAAACCAAAGAGCTAGAACAATCTCAAAGGGAGAACCTCTTCCGCACAAGATGCAAAGTTTTTGAAAACACTTGTTCATTAATTGTGGATAGTGGTTCTTCTAGCAATTGTTGTAGTTCTAGAGTGGTGAACAAATTAGCCTTGCCTACTATTCCTCATCCCAAGCCTTATAAGCTTCAGTGGATAACAGAGGATGAAGAAATAGTAGTGAACACACAAGTAACCATACCAATATCCATTGGCAAATATGAAGAAAATATTTTATGTGATGTTGTTCCAATGGATGTTGGGCATGTTTTACTTGGTAGGCCATGGCAATATGATCATAGTTCCACTCATGATGGCTATACCAACAAAATAAATTTCCTCCATAAAGGAAATAAAATCACATTGATTCCTCTTACACCTGAACAAGTGAAAGAGGATGAGATAAAAATCAAAGAAAAAATTGAAAAAGAAAGAAAACAAGAAATTAGGTTGGACAAGCAACCTTCTCAAGAAAAGAAGGAGACAAAGGTATGCATGATATTAACTCCTTCCTTAGCAGGTAAATACCTTGATTTTTCTTCTTTTCAAAAACATCACTTTGATTCTCCATTTCATCATGTGGAATGTTCCAAACACAGTGAAAAAAATAAAAAGGCCAAGACTTCTTCTAATTACATTTTTGTCACCAGGCCTTCATTTCATATTCTTCTTTTTGCATATCTGTTATTCATCATGCTCATTTTTGCTATCTTATGTAGATATATCTTTGACCCAGGAGGACAATAAAGACCAAAGTTGTGCTTCTTCTTTCTTCCCGATTTGAGGACAAATCGTTTTTAAAGAGGGAGGGAATGATGGCAACCCCTAAAGGGACTTCCCATCCAAAGAAGCATCAACTACACTAAGACCATGAAAGGGAAGTTGATTAAAGAACTTAATCTTTTCTTTCTAAAGTCTTAGCATGTTTCTCTCTAACTAAATACATTTTACTATGCTTGTAGGTCATCAACAAAGAAGCAAGAAGAGTAACCAAGCAAGGAGAAGCAAAGAGAGCTTAATATGAAGAAGTAGTTGCCAACGCCCAGCGGTGACAGACATGTTATCTTCTTCCTTGAGCACGTGCTTCATTTGGCACATGGCCAGCTGGAGAAGCTTCCTCTGCAAGTTACCTCTGGTTTTCCATCACATGTACATTAGGATAGCTTCTACTACAAGCTTGAGAGCTCTCCCTCTCCTATAAATAGAGAGCTTCATGACTTGTAAATGTAACTTTGAATTGATAATGAAATGCTGTTGAGATTTCTCCAAACATTGTTTTCAGAGTTCAAACACTTTGTGCTTATTCTGCACATTCTCCTTTAGCTTCCTTCCTTCTTGGAAGGCTTTCGGAGCTTGAGATTCCTTGATTCGTCCTCACACCTTCATTGAAGCATACATCAAACACTTACCGTGCCACACTCTGCACCTTCATTCCGCTGCCACCTCTGGTTTTGGAACTGCTCGTGATTGATTTGCAAGGAAGCTTCCATCAGGGAGTTAATCGATTAACCTAGTTTCCGTTGGAGAAACTAGCCATTTTTCGAGCCGTTGGACTATCCGTTGGTTTGTCCTTTAGTGGTTAATCGATTACCACTTAAGTTAATTGATTAACAACGGTCAAAATGGCTGAAAACGAAAATGGAAGAGCCTTTGGCTTGAGTCTATAAATAGACTCTCATTTGCCTTCAACAAGGCATCAAAGATCAATCCAATTGATCCAATCTCTTCCCTTGTGCTCAAAACTCTCTGTAAACTTGTGAGAATTGTGTACTCTTGCTCGACTTGTGAAACTCGTGTCTGTAGAGCTGGTGAAGTGTTGCTACGGTGACAGAGAAAATAGCTGGTTCATCCTTGTTGTATCTGAGGAGGTGTTAGGAAGAGGATCATCCTTTGTGAAG
>CP144692.1:9295351-9297851 GCA_036885675.1 Vigna mungo | reverse complement strand
GCTCCGTTATCGCCGCCGCTCCATTATCGTCGCTGCTACAGGGTCACCGCTTTGTTGCCACCTATACAGTGTTGTCGTGTTGCCTCTTCTAGCGGTGTTCTTCTTCCACATCGCTGGTTCCATATCGTAGTCATTGTCTCTACACTCCAATCTAGCTCCTTGCGCTACCTGCTTTAAGCCCTGCTCCACCGCCGCCGGGAGCCACCACCACCTCGTCGTGTGCGACAGCTGGGAGTGTGGCTTCCACCTCGCTTTCGAGTGCGTCGGAGTGAAGAGGTGGTCGTTGGGACTGAAGCAGCTTCTCGATAACAACTCCTAGGGTTCTAATCTAGATCCCCATCCCCAATTTTACTGTTGTTATACCCTTTCTTAGATCTACATTGCTTCAGTTGTTACCCTGTTTCTCTCCCATTTTTTTGGTTTCTCAGATCATCTGGTGTTGTTCGTGGCCTAATTGGTGTGGCCCGTGCCACTGGTGGAACTGCTGGCCTACCACTCGGTCCAACCCGCTCCCAAGCTCTCAACCCCGTGGATGAAGCTGCGGCGGGATGACAGCGTCGATGAGAACACGCTGCTGTTGTCCTTGGCGATTTTGAGAGACTGACCAGCGTGCGGTTGGGTGAAGAGATTGATTCAGGAGTAGCATGGTGTGGGTGATGTGGTTGACTTGCTCGTGGACATGGATTGTGTTGGTTTGAGGCCGAGTTTTAGCATGATTGAAAGGGTGATTTCCTTGTACTGGGAAATGGGGGAGAAGGAAGGCGTTGTCTCGTTTGTGGAAGAGGTTTTGAGGCAGTGTTAGTGAAACGAGGGAGTGTGTTGCTGCGGCGGAGACGGAGGTTGTGGAGATGGCGGCGGTAGATAGAGGGGATAATTGGGAGGTGGCAGTTTTGGGGGTTTTGCAGGACTTAGTGGAAAGGTGTTTGATGAAATGCCAATAAGAGGACATGGCTTTGTGGGTTTTGAATTTTGGGTGGGATGAGGGTGAGATTTTGCGTTTCTTTGATGGTGGCGCTTTTTTTTCCCGGCGGTGGTGGTGAAGATGAAGCAGCCAAGGTGGACGAAGAGGATGAGGAAATAAAGGAACTTGTTGAAGAAGGTGGCAATGGATGATGCCATAAGTTGTAAGGCAGAAAAAGAATGAACCTTTTGTGGTCACAGCGTTAACTAAGCAAAGCAAGCAAGCACTGATCTCCGTTTCTTTCTTACTGTGGTGTGCCCCAAAGAGAGATTATTATATGAGGAATGGAAGAAGAAGAAGCTAGGGATATAGTGTTGCTGCGTTGATGATGTATAAGCTTTAATCGAAAGTAACGGTACGTGATTCAATCTATAATATATACTGCGTTTGGTTTGCTAATTTGAGCTTGAATTCAGGGTGGAAAGTGATTCTGTGGTTCTACACGGTTAAGCAATTAAATAAGCTCAATAATTAAATAAAGAAGAAGCATAATTTACACACTGAATGCTTTTGGTAATGTGTCTGACTTATCATATCTTATACACCATTTTTTTGTTGCATTCCTGCATAAATATGATTATTATATTTATTGTTTGGGTTGGAATTATCTATTAATTTTATCTATTCATTTCAATCTATTGTGTTCCATCACTTTCCATATCAGTACATGGAAAATGAAATGGTATTGTGCCAATCTTTTGTTTTGGAGGCAGATTTGTACACTTGCAGCATTGATTTTCTTGGTGCTTGCTTACGTATATAGTTTGTACTAAATATGATGATGATCATCATCATCAATACCTTCTCTGGAATGAATTTCCTGTGTATTCGGTGGATGATGTCACACTATTTTGGAGAGAATTACTCACATGTTGCTTTTAATAAGTTTTTTATTGATTAAAATTTATTGAAATCTAAAAATAATAAGATAAGTTTATGAGATGAGCAAAAGAAGCCTTTTCTGAGACACTGTTTCTTCAACTCTGTTTCTTCATCTCTGTCATGCCTCACATGAATATGGATAAGCCAAACAGATATAATGTTCAAACAGTCACCGTCATATATTTTTTGTGTGCTTTGTCTTCTTTTATTTATTTATTTTTTCTTTATTTGAGTAAATATTACCATGAGAATGAATCAATCCTATTGTTACTCAACCAACCATTTTTCATTGTTGAAATGCAGCACCTTGTGAGTGATGTAATTTCTTTTTTTATGATTTTATTTTCATTAATGTTTTCTTTTAAAGATTTAATTTGCTTGAAGTGATTAGAGTTTTCTGCTTATTGTGATACATTTTATAGTTGCTTATATGAATTCGTAGAAATTACTAATTTTATAAGATTTTTTTTGTTTAATAATTCTGCTGCATTATCTTAAATAAATTTGATTTTACAATGAGGAATTTGACATGGTTGGACCTTGCAAGCTCGCCGTAGAAGAAGAAAAGTCTATCATGGTTGTTAAGAGGCTATGTCAAAGGTGGCCATTTTATTGAGGCAGTAGAATCTTTCAATTTATTACGGACATGTAATTTTC